>PIJE02000491.1:37030-144530 GCA_002895965.2 Coryphaenoides rupestris
AAAAAAAAAGCTCCACAGCGTCCAATCCAAAGGTCTCCTGGTCCAAAGCCATGCAGGGGATTGCATGCCTGACCATCACTGGACAGGCAGACTCGCACCCTAGCAATTGAGAATGAAGAGAGATAGAGGAAAACTAGCAACCGTCACTCTCTCTCTCTCTTATCTGCCAACCCCCACCAATCCTCTTCCTACCCCCCCCCCCCCCCCCTGGGGGGGGGTAGGAAGAGGATTGGTGGGGGTTGGCAGATAAGAGAGAGAGAGAGTGACGGTTGCTAGTTTTCCTCTATCTCTCTTCATTCTCAATTGCTAGGGTGCGAGTCTGCCTGTCCAGTGATGGTCAGGCATGCAATCCCCTGCATGGCTTTGGACCAGGAGACCTTTGGATTGGACGCTGTGGAGCTTAAAGGCAGAGGAGCTGGTTTTTTTATTCACATTTGTGATATTATTATTCATTTAGATGTGATTATTATTATTGTTATATTATTATTTTGCAAGATCAATGTAAGCCCTCAGAAGGGGTTGATTAATTTTAGGATTACTCTTTGAGCTCATGGAATATTTCAATATAACATGTAATCCTCTCTCATATCACCTCCCATCTCCTCCCTACCTTAGTGTTAGGTCGGGTCGCGGGGGGGTTTCTGGTAAACGCTCCGCACTGATGTGGTGCCATGGGATTAGAAGAGGCCAAAAACCCATCTCTCCCCACTTCTACACGTTGGAAGCGTGGCTTTGACTACATGGCCTGTTATATGTTTAATGTCTTACAAAAAGGGAGAGAGGAGACAGAGAGGAGAGAGGGAGAGAGAGGGGGGACTTGATTATATTTTTATATTATATTATATCTCCCAACAAAAAGCTGTAGAAATCATTTGGTGGGATGCTACAACGCCACCGGGCTAAGAGGATATTTGTGTTGTGATGATGATGTTAGAGGCAAAAGGTTGACCTGCCAATACTCTAGCAGTCTTTACTGACAGCGGAAATCCGAATCAATCCGGCAAGTGTTAGAAGGGACGTAAAGTGTCTGTTTTTGTATCCGGCACCGGATAACGTTCCAAGAGTTTGAAACTAAACATACGGTATTCACACCCGCATCGATGCTGCTCAGCATGCTGTGTTGGACATTCTTCTGAAGGTTGGATTGTGTCCTCTCTAAAATTGCATTTACTTCCAAGGATTGGAGGAACTCAAAACCAAATGTTTCAGCAGTACATTAGATTTAGATTTCATATATCTCTCTTTAAAAATAAACATGTCATAAAAAAGCTCTGGGCTGGCGTAAAAATGTGTAAAAAATGTGTTCTTTATTGGTGGAGCAGCGGTGGGCGTGGTGCCTGTCTCAGCTTGTGGTGTATTTTCTGTCATCATTCTATTACGTTTTGGCTCAAGGATCCCGTTTCAAATGTGGTGCGATGGCAGATATTAACACAGGAATTAAACCACAGACGGTAAAGAGACAGGTATACTGGATGCTACTGCAGCTGCTACAAAAGATTACCAGGGAGCGTGGTGCTGATGATTTTAATATTTGATTTGATTTTATTTGATCTCAAGCGTGGGGGTGGGTGGGTGATGGGACGGGGGCACAGAGGAGGGGGGGGGGGTAGGAAGAGGATTGGTGGGGGTTGGCAGATAAGAGAGAGAGAGAGTGACGGTTGCTAGTTTTCCTCTATCTCTCTTCATTCTCAATTGCTAGGGTGCGAGTCTGCCTGTCCAGTGATGGTCAGGCATGCAATCCCCTGCATGGCTTTGGACCAGGAGACCTTTGGATTGGACGCTGTGGAGCTTAAAGGCAGAGGAGCTGGTCCGCACAGTTCCATGACTCGGGGGCTAAAAGCCCCGGTTTGCACACATTCTGCCTGACCTTTGTGCATGTGTTTGTGTCTGTGTGTAAGTCAGTTCTCGGTATGCATGTGCGAGGACGGGTGTCAGTGTGTGACAGTGTGCAGATATGAAATAAACGCAGATCGACGTGTGAGAGTTGGGAACGGCCACTGCTGCATGACTGACATTTTGTGTACGCGATTTGATTACTTTCATCTGTGACACTACAAGCGATTCTACGGGCTTGTCGATAAAATATCTGATTCTGCCATGTTTGATACAATCCATAGCAATGGGGGAACAATATGACATTAGTCTCAAATGTGAACACTTCTTTTCAAATCAATTTTCGGGAAATTTCTCGAAATGGTATTGATTCATCCTGCCACTACTCCGATTGATTCATTTGGAGACCCTCCGATTACCATAATTGTGTCACACGCACACGCACACAAACACACACACACACACACACACAATGTATCACGCCATACTGTGTTCCATTTTGAAAGATAGGCCTAGAAGAGTGCTTCTTGCTGTCAACTGTAACAACACAATGGCCTCAACATAACAGTGTGTGTATGGTCTCACCTGGACCTTGGTGCTGCTCGGCCTGCAGGGCCAAGCTACGCTGCGTTAGGCTCTCTGGGTCCCAGCTGGGTGGATCGTTCACTTGACTTTATACAGTCTGTCTGTCTCACTTAGAGACTGAGAGGGAAACGCACTGACTCACCAGCGCACACGGGATCCGTTGTCTTTGTCATTAAGCTAGTTAGAAATCAAAGCAATATGTGCAATGTTTAATATTTAATAACACAGACTTTAAACGGCTCGGTTAATTGAATACCTTATCTTTATTATGCAGATGCGTTCATACATATAAAATATTACACATTACAGATGGCTGCTCTCAGATCCCTCGCTGGAGCATTGAGGGAATATAATTAAGCTTACTGGGGTAAATAAACGAGAGGATTTGTTTTGTCTTTGCAGGTCCGTCAGAAGGGCCTTTATCTGAAATTAGCCCACGTCAACAAAATAACAAATAGCTTTGTGGACACAGGACACGGATGGAATATTACCCCATCCCCTCAGCCCTGCCCCCCCCCCACACACACACACACACACACACACACACACACACACACACACACACACACACACACACACACACACGAACACCTTCGGAGCTCATCTGAATAGTGTGCAGGCTTTTCACCACGCACATTCATATCGTATATTTTTTTTTATTCACATTTGTGATATTATTATTCATTTAGATGTGATTATTATTATTGTTATATTTATTATTATTTAATATATTAATATAATTTTTGTATATATTTATTATTATTATTATTATTATATTATTGTTATTATTATTGTGATATTATTATTCATTTAGATGTGATTATTATTATTGTTATATTATTATTTTGCAAGATCAATGTAAGCCCTCAGAAGGGGTTGATTAATTTTAGGATTACTCTTTGAGCTCATGGAATATTTCAATATAACATGTAATCCTCTCTCATATCCCTGCTCTATCACCTCCCATCTCCTCCCTACCTTAGTGTTAGGTCGGGTCGCGGGGGGGTTTCTGGTAAACGCTCCGCACTGATGTGGTGCCATGGGATTAGAAGAGGCCAAAAACCCATCTCTCCCCACTTCTACACGTTGGAAGCGTGGCTTTGACTACATGGCCTGTTATATGTTTAATGTCTTACAAAAAGGGAGAGAGGAGACAGAGAGGAGAGAGGGAGAGAGAGGGGGGACTTGATTATATTTTTATATTATATTATATCTCCCAACAAAAAGCTGTAGAAATCATTTGGTGGGATGCTACAACGCCACCAGGCTAAGAGGACATTTGTGTTGTGATGATGATGTTAGAGGCAAAAGGTTGACCTGCCAATACTCTAGCAGTCTTTACTGACAGCGGAAATCCGAATCAATCCGGCAAGTGTTAGAAGGGACGTAAAGTGTCTGTTTTTGTATCCGGCACCGGATAACGTTCCAAGAGTTTGAAACTAAACATACGGTATTCACACCCGCATCGATGCTGCTCAGCATGCTGTGTTGGACATTCTTCTGAAGGTTGGATTGTGTCCTCTCTAAAATTGCATTTACTTCCAAGGATTGGAGGAACTCAAAACCAAATGTTTCAGCAGTACATTAGATTTAGATTTCATATATCTCTCTTTAAAAATAAACATGTCATAAAAAAGCTCTGGGCTGGCGTAAAAATGTGTAAAAAATGTGTTCTTTATTGGTGGAGCAGCGGTGGGCGTGGTGCCTGTCTCAGCTTGTGGTGTATTTTCTGTCATCATTCTATTACGTTTTGGCTCAAGGATCCCGTTTCAAATGTGGTGCGATGGCAGATATTAACACAGGAATTAAACCACAGACGGTAAAGAGACAGGTATACTGGATGCTACTGCAGCTGCTACAAAAGATTACCAGGGAGCGTGGTGCTGATGATTTTAATATTTGATTTGATTTTATTTGATCTCAAGCGTGGGGGTGGGTGGGTGATGGGACGGGGGCACAGAGGTCTAGTGTGTGTGTGTATGTGTGTGTGTGTGTGTGTGTATGTGTGTGTGTGTGTGTGTATGTGTGTGTGTGTGTGTGTATGTGTGTGTGTGTGTGTGTGTGTGTGTGTGTGTGTGTGTGTGTGTGTGTGTGTGGTGTGTGTGTGTGTGAGAGTGGGTGTGGTAAGAAATGTAATTAACCTCTGGATGGTGGAAATTCTATTACAAGCCCCCTATTCTGCCATGCAAAGTGCGCCGTGCAGAGATGTCACAGGCCGCCGAGCAGAAAGCCGGGGCCTGTCTGCATTTTAAACCAAACTTCCAATTCCCCGCTGCCGCCACCTCCACCACCTCCAGCACCACCACCTCCTCCTCCACACCTCTCACCTCCTCCCCCCGCCCCCCCCCCCTCCTCCCCCAATCCTCTATCTCTCTTCATTCTCAGTGAAGCCAGAAATTGAGTACGGCACACTTATGTGGAGAGGGAGGGCAGAGAGAAGAAAAGGTAAGCTGCATTTCACCCGTTTATTTATTTGATCCAAATTACCTGTATGTGGCTAAGAGCTTTTTGGTGGGAGGTCCCGGGGGGAGGGGTTAGGGGGTGGGGGAGGTTGCAGGGTTCACTTGTGTTCAGAGTTGACTGACACAAGGTTGACACATGGTGGTCGTTAAGTCCTCCTGCCGATTGACGTGCATCCACTGGGGGAACTTGGTTGGTGGGGGGGGGGGGGGGGTGGATAGAGAATATCAATTCACTTGAAATTCTCAATTAAAAGTGATTATCAATATTAATGTCATTTTTATGTGATTTTGTTGTAAGCCGGCTGCCACCGCGACCCGGCCCCGGATAAGCGGACGAGAAGGAATGGATGGATGGATGGATGGATGGATGAGGCCCCCCCCGCCCCCCCCCCACACACACACACACACACACACACACACCCACCAGCACACACACACACACACACACACACACACACACACACAGCACACACACACACACACAGCACCAACACACACACACATACACACACCATACCACAGCAGACTACACACACACACACAGACACACACACACACCTTCGGAGCTCATCTGAATAGTGTGCAGGCTTTTCACCACGCACATTCATATCGTATATTTTTTTTTATTCACATTTGTGATATTATTATTCATTTAGATGTGATTATTATTATTGTTATATTATTATTTTGCAAGATCAATGTAAGCCCTCAGAAGGGGTTGATTAATTTTAGGATTACTCTTTGAGCTCATGGAATATTTCAATATAACATGTAATCCTCTCTCATATCCCTGCTCTATCCACCTCCCATCTCCTCCCTACCTTAGTGTTAGGTCGGGTCGCGGGGGGGTTTCTGGTAAACGCTTCCCACACTGATGTGGTGCCATGGGATTAGAAGAGGCCAAAAACCCATCTCTCCCCACTTCTACACGTTGGAAGCGTGGCTTTGACTACATGGCCTGTTATATGTTTAATGTCTTACAAAAAGGGAGAGAGGAGACAGAGAGGAGAGAGGGAGAGAGAGGGGGGACTTGATTATATTTTTATATTATATTATATCTCCCAACAAAAAGCTGTAGAAATCATTTGGTGGGATGCTACAACGCCACCAGGCTAAGAGGACATTTGTGTTGTGATGATGATGTTAGAGGCAAAAGGTTGACCTGCCAATACTCTAGCAGTCTTTACTGACAGCGGAAATCCGAATCAATCCGGCAAGTGTTAGAAGGGACGTAAAGTGTCTGTTTTTGTATCCGGCACCGGATAACGTTCCAAGAGTTTGAAACTAAACATACGGTATTCACACCCGCATCGATGCTGCTCAGCATGCTGTGTTGGACATTCTTCTGAAGGTTGGATTGTGTCCTCTCTAAAATTGCATTTACTTCCAAGGATTGGAGGAACTCAAAACCAAATGTTTCAGCAGTACATTAGATTTAGATTTCATATATCTCTCTTTAAAAATAAACATGTCATAAAAAAGCTCTGGGCTGGCGTAAAAATGTGTAAAAAATGTGTTCTTTATTGGTGGAGCAGCGGTGGGCGTGGTGCCTGTCTCAGCTTGTGGTGTATTTTCTGTCATCATTCTATTACGTTTTGGCTCAAGGATCCCGTTTCAAATGTGGTGCGATGGCAGATATTAACACAGGAATTAAACCACAGACGGTAAAGAGACAGGTATACTGGATGCTACTGCAGCTGCTACAAAAGATTACCAGGGAGCGTGGTGCTGATGATTTTAATATTTGATTTGATTTTATTTGATCTCAAGCGTGGGGGTGGGTGGGTGATGGGACGGGGGCACAGAGGTCTAGTGTGTGTGTATATGTGTGTGTGTGTGTGTGTATGTGTGTGTGTGTGTGTGTGTATGTGTGTGTGTGTTGTATGTATGTGTGTGTGGTGTGGGGAGTGTGTGTGGTGTGTGAGGGAGGAGGAGGGGGGGGTTGAAGAGGGGTTGGTAAGAAATGTAATTAACCTCCTGGATGGTGGAAATTCTATTACAAGCCCCCTATTCTGCCATGCAAAGTGCGCCGTGCAGAGATGTCACAGGCCGCCGAGCAGAAAGCCGGGGCCTGTCTGCATTTTAAACCAAACTTCCAATTCCCCGCTGCCACCGCCACCCCCACCCCCCCCCCCACTCCCCCCCCCTCCCCCTCCCCCCCCCCCCCCCCCCCCCCTCCTCCCCCAATCCTCTATCTCTCTTCATTCTCAGTGAAGCCAGAAATTGAGTACGGCACACTTATGTGGAGAGGGAGGGCAGAGAGAAGAAAAGGTAAGCTGCATTTCACCCGTTTATTTATTTGATCCAAATTACCTGTATGTGGCTAAGAGCTTTTTGGTGGGAGGTCCCGGGGGGGAGGGGTTAGGGGGTGGGGGAGGTTGCAGGGTTCACTTGTGTTCAGAGTTGACTGACACAAGGTTGACACATGGTGGTCGTTAAGTCCTCCTGCCGATTGACGTGCATCCACTGGGGGAACTTGGTTGGTGGGGGGGGGGTGGATAGAGAATATCAATTCACTTGAAATTCTCAATTAAAAGTGATTATCAATATTAATGTCATTTTTATGTGATTTTGTTGTAAGCCGGCTGCCACCGCGACCCGGCCCCGGATAAGCGGACGAGAAGGCATGGATGGATGGATGGATGAATGTGTGAATCTAGGCAATACTTCAGTTCTCTCCTGAGATTTTTTTTTGTTTGTAATAGACTTACTGAGAAGTCTTTAATCAGTCAATCCAAGTTTGGTATATGACATATATCTATGTCTGTGTCTCGGTGATTGCAGGATAGGTTTGATCGTTTGAATACAGGGAAAGACTGATACTAATTGGGGGAGGTGGAGTTTGCTAATGCGGTGCGGTCTGGTTGCGGGCGCACCAGTTTGAGAAGGAGATGCCGGCTGGCATGTCATGAGGAAAAAACGTAAACCCATCCTGAACAAGAAGGCCTCAACGTAGAGACTTTTCTCTCACTGATTACCACATCTACATGTTTATTGACACACCACCACCACCTCAACTAAACTCAACGAACAATGAAAGACCAGAGCTGGCCGCTGATACCATCCTCACAGTGTGATACTTGGCGCGGGCCCAAAAGACAACCGAAGGAACCTCCAGTTTAGCCAACTGACACCATGCCCTGATAAACCTCTGTCCTCCTCCCTAAGTTAATACCAGCTACACACACAGAACAGGGAAAGTCACTTCCACATTAAACGTATATGCAGGATCAGGTTTTTCGACATTACACACTAGGCTAACGAGGCTTGCTAATCTCTCCGTTCCATAGACTGGTGAGTTAGTGTAAGGAAGAATCAAGGGAGAATACATGGTATCCCCATGTGATCCTCAGGCAGAGAAGGTCTGTCTGATCTTTGATTGTGTCATTCAGTACATCAGCAACTGCAGTGATGAGGGTCGTTCTGAATATTACTTGATGGCCCAGTAAAAACAGTAGCCGTGGTCAGGTGACGACGTAGGTTAGCATTATATTCTGACAGCAAGGAAAGTAGTTCCAAGAGAGTCCCCCGATTTGAACGAATCTGTGCCTTCATTGTATGCTCTAAACGGCCATTCCTGTGTCCCAAATCACCACACAGTCGATGAGACGCTTCAGTATTTCCCGATTCTTCCTCACGCTCTCATTGTGCAGGCTTGTCTCTCTCTTCCTCTGCACATCCAGCTGTAAATCCACAAATGTCTGTCAGAGTTGTGGTGTTTGTTGGCCGCCTTGGTGAAGGTGTTCAGACTAAAACCAGTGCTGCTCCATCGATCATAGCTACGTATGATCCGTAGCTAAAACCTCAAACTCGGCCTGTAGGGAGAGGCACTCCTTATATGTTGTGGCCTCCGCTCGGTGGTTCAGATTTGTGATGAGCAGAAGACATTTCGGTCGTTTGGGTTTATAAAAGCCACATACAACGAATATTGAGTGTATATTCTATGTTTTCCAACAAAATACGTTTCACCAGAATGGTGCAGGACGATATAAAAAGAAGTCACATTCTCAGGAGCAGCAGAGAAACGTGTGTTAGACCCTTGATGCACCACGTACCCCATTTGCACCTAATCCGGTTTCTATTCGCAGAGCCTGCAACACAGGAGTCAGCCGGCCCTGAGGGATGAAGCTACAGTACCTAGAACAACAGGCTGCAGTTCCAGCTCCAGATAGTGTCGGATTTCCATCCAACATTAATATGGTTATGATATAAATAGAAATCTACCATTTCTTTTGAAATGAATATTTTTGTAATAACTTATTATTAAGCTATAACAAATAATAATTATGAATCTATTATATTTTACAAACAAAAAATTGTATCTCTTAAAAATCGCAGGGCCTGCAGAGAAGGCCCTAAAGCAGGGGTGGGCAAACTTTTTGGTTCAAGGGCCACATTTGGTTTTTAAAACTGACAGACGGGCCGGGCCATTAGTAGATGAGGATCATAATGTCTAACTTGCGTTATGATGCCATATACTGTATATAGAGCTCTCCCTCCGGCGGTCCTCTGTAGCCATCCCCCACACATTCTCTCTCTCTACAGCCATCTCCAACGCGTTGCTTGCAAAGTCGATGGATGCTGTAGCTGTACTGGACATGCAGGTCAGTGGGGGAGTAGGGCTCTGATGACTGATCCCTCGCCAGCTCACTCCTGGACACCTGGGCCATGTGTGCTTATGCCCGCCGCGTCAGGCTTTTCAGTTATGTCATTGGCCAACACACGCAGCGTACCTCCCCGGGCCCTCTCCCCGGATTACTTAGTTCGTTTACGCAGGAGCTCAGGCCGTAGCATGGTGCCAAAACGCCTCTGAAGAGCTCCCACCAAACCCCATAATTATGTCTGTCCTCCGGCCTAACTAGCACAAGACAGGACAGAGCATCATCTGTGAGGCATAAAGCTAGTTGTAGCGCTTTAGCTTCCATGGACCACCCTGCAGCATGGGCTAATAGTTCAAACTGGGCGTGGAAGGCTTTCCCAGTCAGACCTACCGAGTACTTCGGCGTTTTCACCGCTGGGCCCGCTACTAGGCCATGGGCGCCGCCATGTTTGTTTACATCCCGCGTCACCCCTGACCCACGACCGGCAGGAGAAGGAAAGGCGCGAAACGCCTTTGAATAGTTCATGCCTCGACCGGCGGCTAGCTTCAAAGCCGTCTCTTCCAGGCTGAATTCTTTGGCCATGTCTCCCGACCACCCGCCTGCTCCTTCCTCTTCTCCGTCTTCCGCCTCCTCTCTCTCACTCTCGTCCCGCCGTAGTCATCCATGCCGCGCGCGAACTAATGCTACCGCTAACTGAAGCTAAAAGCTAAGCTATCCCCGACCGGAATACACTCTCCGCCGAACTTTTTATATTTTTATTTTTCTTGTTTACTTCTGACACCAATGTAATGTCTACCGCAAGTGATGACGCACAGACATGAGTTGCCGTCTCAAACGTCACGGTACTTTATTGTATAACACAGTCACAGCAAAACAACTGAGAAAACACTACTAGAAACTTCTAGACTTCCCTTCCTAATCCCTGCAGGTCCGCCCTCCCCCTCCCCTCCGCCAACCCGCAAGTACCTGCCTCCATGCAAGCCCCCGGGTTGGCGGAGAGCAGAGTGGCGGCCAGGCCGACCAATGAAAGGGTCGCTACAATATTAAGTTGTATGTTGATCAACGCCAGTGGTGTAGTCCAGGGTATACGCGGGTATACGGCGTATACCCACTTATTTTTCAGTCAGCAATTGCGTATACCCACTTCTAAATTTCCCCGTATACGCGGGTATACAGCGTATACCCGCTTCTAAATTCCCCCCGTATACGCGGGTATACAGCGTATACCCCACTTCTAAATTCCCCCAGATGGCGCACCATTCAGTAGTAGTAGTGGACGCGCGACGGGTGCTGAAAGCGCGGGCCGGGCCATTGGTAGATGAGGATCGCAGCGTTCAGCCACCCCCCCCCCCCCCCCACGGCCCAGGCCATCGGTGGATGAGGATCACTGCGTCTAGCCCCCCCCCCCCCCCCCCCCCCCCGCCCTTGAGCCAAAATAATTGCCCACCCCTGATTTAGCGTATACCCACTTCTCCAGGGACCACTACACCACTGATCAACGCGTTATTTAAGTTGAGACTGTAAATAAACAGCGTTATTATTACCACATCCACGGATCCTCTCCATTCCTTCTGTGAACCCAGGAAAAGCCACAGCAGTGGCATTGTGACAACACAGGACTTTGTTACAGTCTTACTTAAAAAATGCATCGCATAAAGTTGCATTAAATTTTATTAAATACTATATGGCTCTCAAGGAAATAAATTTAGAAATATTTGGCTTTTATGGCTCTCCCAGCCAAAAAGGTTCCCGACCCCTGGTCTACTCTATATATCGAGTTGTGAGCCCAAGGTCCTGACTCATACTGCATCACCACGTATGCTAATTAACTATGCTATGCGAATACATAGCCCTAGGAGAGTAAAGATGTATAGAAATCTAATGATGAAAGATTCCCCAGAGTTGTTTTGTACATTTTTTGTTTAAGGTGGATGTATTTTAACAAACTTTTTTTCTGTTGTTTTGTGTGAAATTATACCTCTTTTCAACATGGAGAAGGCCAGGTGTGGAATCTCCGACAAGTCTGTCTCATCTCCAAACTACGTTTAAGTCATGAAAACATGCGAGAACGGGCACTAACAAGATTGATGTCTACAAGAAGCTAGCTGTCCAAGTGGTTTGTGCGCTGCTTTGTGAACCTTATCTCTCCATAAAGGATAATGTGGGAAAAATGCCTGCTGCCGATGCTCTCTGTGAGCACATTTACATGCACACTAATAAACCGATCATTATCTGATTTCTGGAGTTACCAGATTATTCAAGTGGTCATGTATACAGCATAGTCCGATAACCTTTATCGCATTGTTGTTCGTTCTCAGATGTTGTATCATGCTTAGAATTGCACGCCTGCCCAGCTACTTATGCAGGCAACTTGGCAATTATGAAACTCGTTCTATTCGTCTCGTAAATATGAATGCTGGAAAACAGCTCTATTCTTATCTTCAGGTACCACAGTGATATATTGCTGCCTCTCCTTCAACAAATGTACTCTTTGTAAGTCGCTTTGGATAAAAGCGTCTGCCAAATGCCATAAATGTAAATGTAAATGTAAATAAAGGCCTTTATCGGTTTATGAGAAATCCGATTAACACATCTTGGTTTTTGACCAATAATCCGTTTTCTTCGGCGCATGTATACGTTAATCAGGTTTCTTTTCGTTCTTTTACATCTGCGCATGTGTAAACAGATGTACCAACCGCCGTAAAACAAGAAGAAGAAGAAGAAGAAACGGATGTAGATTGAACGCGTGCGGATGCAGTCAACCACAGGACAACAACAAACATGGCGAGCGGCAGCGGTAGATCCGTGGGTAGAACCCATTTTTGGAGGTGGAAAGAGGAAACAAAACTCATGCTCAATGAAATGAAGGACATGAACATCCTTCATCTCCTAGATGGGAGAAAGTATAGGAACGGCGACATTTTTAAGAAGGTCTCGGAGGTCTCAGAGAGACAACGCGAAGAAGGAGAGCACTATTTAGCATGTTTTGCACGCGTAACAACTCCCACATGAGGACAGCCCTGACTGGCGGCGATGCCATGATAAGCGACGCCATGTTGTAAACAAGACATGAAGTTTGAGTTTTACGTCATGAACGTCATGAACGTCATGAAAGAAATCCAACTAATCGACTGAATCATGTAAACCTGGGTTTTCAGTTATCTGATTACTGAAGTGCATGTACACGCGTCAAATCAGATTATTACCATTACCTGATTATTCCCAGTTATCGGATTATTGTGTGCATGTAAACGTACTCAGTGTCTCTGGGGTGCAGATGCTAAATGACAGAGTTAATGACGGCGTTGGGATTACATGGCGCCACGTGTCATTATCCACCTGACAAAATTTGTGGGGAGATCTGGATGCAGACAACATGGAGGAACGATAAACATTGTTCATCTGCATATACTATGCACATTGAAATGATACAAAGCCGGATGAAAATCGGCAAAGTTCCCATTTAAAATGTGTTGGAATGATGACAATAGATTTTAAATGGGAACCTCGCCGATGAAGGGAATCCAAGCCAGAATCAAAGGACCATTTAATATGTGCTTTACAGTTGTGACACAGCAGGCAACAAGGACAACAACCATGTTTCCCATGTCGCACACGGTTCTGACGCGCCTGATGGTTTGTTACACAGAACCATCTGGGAGGTCATCCTTTGAAACATAAAATACTTGGCAGGTGATTGGATGAATGATCTGTCTATCACCACACACCGTAGCTGCCATCACAGAAAATTGTAAGTCTGAACCGCTGTGGTTCTGCCACAAGCCGATGTCTTGAACCCTGGCAAGATGGATTCTCATGTGAATGTGATCTTCAAATCCTGCTGCCTCGCAAGGTAATCGGTTCTCTTCATTGATGAGGAGTTGGGCAGCAGACTGTCTGTTTTTGCTATCCAGGGGCAAACGTCTTCCAAAATGTTTTAAGTGCTAAGGTGTGTGTGTGGTTTAAGCAGCCTCACCTTCTCCAAGTTAGAGTTTGGGGTTGAATGAGGCTGCACAGCTGTGATGCATGGGTCAATCAATGCCCACAGGTCAAACCAGCCGTCACCACACACAGTTGAAGAAGAGAGCACTAGCATTATAGCATTTACCACCTGCTCTGTCTACAAGCATATACAAACTCTGCAATAAGGTTTATTGCAGAATTTGTCCCAGACTAACTCAGGCCAGGTGAGGCTGCTTAAACCAGCCAACAACCACACACTCAAGTACATTCAAAAAATGGTGATGAATCAACCTGTCATTAGTTGATCAAATACTAATCACGTAAACTCTTCATCTAAAAATGTATGTATGATGTACAATATGCAATTTGTCATGCTTTGTTTATGCCTTTTTTCTGGTTTTTATGGTATGGAAAATGGTGGGTCAGCATGTACTACTTGTCGACTGGTTTTCTCAGCAGGATTGTCAGCAATTCCTAACGTAGGAGAAAAAAAGTAGAAAAAAGGAAGTGAATGGAAAGACAATAAGAATTCTCCCATTGGGGAATGTTTAATAAAGAAAAATAAATATCATCACTAAGAATATGTTATTGCAGCCTTGTGGATGTGCATCTCATATATGTGTGTGTGTGTGTGTGTGTGTGTGTGTGTGTGTGTGTGTGTGTGTTTGTGCGTGTGTGTTGGTGTTTAGCTGCTGGTAAGGCTGGAGCCTCTGGTACGTGGGGTAGCCTCTGCATTGCTGTCTCTCTCCCAATGTAAAGCATGTTAGACTTCTCCCAGCCAACCAGAAAATATAGCTGGTGTCAACCTGCATTCAGTCAGCGCTCCCAGTGAAAAAGGGGCAAAAAAGTGCATTTTGGAGAGAGGACAGCCAGAAGATGTCTTTGTGTGTGTGTGTGTGTGTGTGTGTGCATTGAAAAAAAAAATATATATACTTATCAGGGCTGTGAACAATCACAAGCGTCTTAACGCTTGTGATTAGTCTGGAAACGTAAATTCTCAATTTTTTTTTTTACTCAAATTAATCACATTACCAAGTTAGACTCAAACTTCCTCCCGTATTTCCAGCGCGGATTTATACCTGTTTTTTTGTGTGATTACATGGCAAACGCAGCTAACATGATGACGAGATATCCCGCAGCATGTTGAGCGGAAAATTGAGATTTAAAAAGCTTTCAGATGGAAATTAGATAAACGAAAGTTGTGTGCACATATTGTAGTGATGAGCTGTCTTTCCACCAAAGCAACGAGCAACGAGTCTGAAGTACTATCTTCAGGCAAAGCACATGTTAGCTAATGCTAATGCTAACGCTAGCACTGCCACTCAGTCCGGGATCAAGCCATGTTCGCCAGACTACGCATCCAGGGCAAGTCTCTCTACAAAGCGACTACAACTAAATTAACCAAGGCAAAATGGATCGCCATGGACTATAGGCCCATCAACATTGTTGAAGACCAGGGGCTACAAGACATTGTCCAGATCACCTCAGACCCATCATACAAGCTTCGAGGGGAACTATTGTCACAATAATTCACCAATTGCATGGCAGTGAAAAGGCAAAGAAAGCAGAGGAATTGGCACAAGCTACATGTATTGAACTGACTGGAGACCACTGGACATCAGTAAGCAACCAGAACTACCTCGGTGTAACAGCACACTTAATTGATTACAAATGGCAACTGCACTTGTTCGCTTTAGGTGTGGTGAAAACGGATGAAAGACATTTTGCCGAAGCATACGCAAGCCAGTTTATTGAAGTTTCACAGGAGTGGGAGATCGCAGACAAGATCACCACTGTAGGAACAGATAATGGTCGCAATATGATGGCGGCAACAAGAATACTACCATACGAGCATATGCACTGTGTAGCACACATTATACAGAGGGTAGTCTCAGTGGCTCTCTGTGATAGCGGGTTTGTCGATGCTTTAGCCAAGTGTTGGAATATTGTCAGACATTTCAAACACAGTCCAGCAAACACCACAGAGCTGACAGTTCAGCAAGCCTCTCATGGGTAAGAAGAGGAGTCACTCTTCCAGGATGTACCAACGCTGGAATTCAACTCTCTAGATGATAAAGCGGGTCCAACACAACAAAGACCCACTGAAGGCAACGCTGGCGCAGCAGAAGCACAAGTTAACCATGCTAACCTCAGCTGAATATGACAGACTGGCAAAGTTGGAAACACTGATGGAGCGTAAGGTGATTTCCCTATCCTCTTCTATTTAAATTCATGACAAATCCAATTGGTATAATATATTATTGTATTTTAGAAATAATTTTAGGCCTGTCCCCTAAATGGGTGTTATCTCAATGAAAAGTGTAGTCATTCATTATGTTGGTCTTGTCTGTTTCTAGGTACGTCACTGAGCTCCTGGGTGGTGACAAATATGTTTTGCACATAATGTTGGGTAGAAATACATGATTGAAATACATGAATACATGATATTGAGAAAAATGCACATAATGTTGACAGGTAATATTGCGGGTTATAAAGTTATAAAGGAGTTATAATGTTTGATGGCCACCGGCAGAAAGGACCTCCGGTGGCATTCTGTGGTGCACCTCGGTAGTCTCAGTCTACGGCTGAAGGTGCTCTGATATGACTCCAGCTTGGCATGCAGGGGATGAGAGGCATTGTCCATGATACTGAGAAGTTTACTCAGCATCCTCCTCTCCAAGACCTCCACCAAAGACTCCAGTTCCACTCCCACGACAGAACACGCTTTCCTGATGTGCTTATTGAGTCTGTTAGCATCGGCTGCTTTCACCTTGCGGCCCCAGCACACAACAGCTTAGAAGATGACGTTGGTGGCAGAACATCTGCAGCATGGTTTTACAGATATTGAAATATCTGGGGTATAGGGCAGAGCCCAGTGTCAGCATAGAGGCATGTCCACTACAGTGGTGGTCGGCACACAAAGGTGCCCATACTAAGCTGGCCCATATTGAACAAAGGTACTTTTATTCATCCTGCCACTACTCCGATTGATTCATTTGGAGACCCTCCGATTACCATAATTGTGTCACACGCACACGCACACAAACACACACACACACACACACACACACAATGTATCACACCATACTGTGTTCCATTTTGAAAGATAGGCCTAGAAGAGTGCTTCTTGCTGTCAACTGTAACAACACAATGGCCTCAACATAACAGTGTGTGTATGGTCTCACCTGGACCTTGGTGCTGCTCGGCCTGCAGGGCCAAGCTACGCTGCGTTAGGCTCTCTGGGTCCCAGCTGGGTGGATCGTTCACTTGACTTTATACAGTCTGTCTGTCTCACTTAGAGACTGAGAGGGAAACGCACTGACTCACCAGCGCACGCGGGATCCGTTGTCTTTGTCATTAAGCTAGTTAGAAATCAAAGCAATATGTGCAATGTTTAATATTTAATAACACAGACTTTAAACGGCTCGGTTAATTGAATACCTTATCTTTATTATGCAGATGCGTTCATACATATAAAATATTACACATTACAGATGGCTGCTCTCAGATCCCTCGCTGGAGCATTGAGGGAATATAATTAAGCTTACTGGGGTAAATAAACGAGAGGATTTGTTTTGTCTTTGCAGGTCCGTCAGAAGGGCCTTTATCTGAAATTAGCCCACGTCAACAAAATAACAAATAGCTTTGTGGACACAGGACACCACACATACACACACACACACACACACACAGACACACACACACACACACACAGACACACACACACAGACACACACACAGACACATACACACACACACACACACACACACACACACACACACACAAACAGATGCTATCTTTTATTTTTCACAAGTATCTGTACTTTTTTAAGTCACATGTGTGTACTTTTGCCACCTCTGCATGTATATTATTATTAATATGATTATTATTATTTATTATATTATTATGATTATTATTATATTTTATATATTTTTTTTTTTTATATATATTTTTATTATTTTTATTTTAATTTATTTTTATTTATATTATTATTTATTATATATATATTTTTGTGATATTATTATTCATTTAGATGTGATTATTATTATTGTTATATTATTATTTTGCAAGATCAATGTAAGCCCTCAGAAGGGGTTGATTAATTTTAGGATTACTCTTTGAGCTCATGGAATATTTCAATATAACATGTAATCCTCTCTCATATCACCTCCCATCTCCTCCCTACCTTAGTGTTAGGTCGGGTCGCGGGGGGGTTTCTGGTAAACGCTCCGCACTGATGTGGTGCCATGGGATTAGAAGAGGCCAAAAACCCATCTCTCCCCACTTCTACACGTTGGAAGCGTGGCTTTGACTACATGGCCTGTTATATGTTTAATGTCTTACAAAAAGGGAGAGAGGAGACAGAGAGGGAGAGAGGAGAGAGAGGGGGGACTTGATTATATTTTATATTATATTATATCTCCCAACAAAAAGCTGTAGAAATCATTTGGTGGGATGCTACAACGCCACCGGGCTAAGAGGACATTTGTGTTGTGATGATGATGTTAGAGGCAAAAGGTTGACCTGCCAATACTCTAGCAGTCTTTACTGACAGCGGAAATCCGAATCAATCCGGCAAGTGTTAGAAGGGACGTAAAGTGTCTGTTTTTGTATCCGGCACCGGATAACTTCCAAGAGTTTGAAACTAAACATACGGTATTCACACCCGCATCGATGCTGCCTCAGCATGCTGTGTTGGACATTCTTCTGAGGTTGGATTGTGTCTCTCTAAAATTGCATTTTACTTCCAAGGATTGGAGGAACTCAAAACCAAATGTTTCAGTAGTACATTAGATTTAGATTTCATATATCTCTCTTTAAAAATAAACATGTCATAAAAAAGCTCTGGGCTGGCGTAAAAAATGTGTAAAAAAATGTGTTCTTTATTGGTGGAGCAGCGGTGGGCGTGGTGCCTGTCTCAGCTTGTGGTGTATTTGCTGTCATCATTTCTATTACGTTTTGGCTCAAGGATCCCATTCAAATGTGGTGCGATGGCAGATATTAACACAGGAATTAAACCACAGACGGTAAGAGACAGGTATACTGGATGCTACTGCAGCTGCTTACAAAAGATTACCAGGGAGCGTGGTGCTGATGATTTTAATATTTGATTTGATTTTATTGATCTCAAGCATGGGGGTGGGTGGGTGATGGGACGGGGGCACAGAGGTCTAGTGTGTGTGTGTATGTGTGTGTGTGTGTGTGTATGTGTGGTGTGTGTGTGTTGTGTGTGTGTGTGTGTATGTGTGTGTGTGTGGGGGGAGGGGGGGTGTTGGGGACAGGAGGAGGGGGGGGTTGAAGAGGGGTTTGGTAAAGAAATGTAATTAACCTCCTGGATGGTGGAAATTCTATTACAAGCCCCCTATTCTGCCATGCAAAGTGCGCCGTGCAGAGATGTCACAGGCCGCCGAGCAGAAAGCCGGGGCCTGTCTGCATTTTAAACCAAACTTCCAATTCCCCGCTGCCACCGCCACCCCCCACCCCCCCCCCACTCCCTCCCCCCTCCCTCCTGCCCCCCGCCCCCCCCCCCCCCCTCCTCCCCCAATCCTCTATCTCTCTTCATTCTCCAGTGAAGCCAGAAATTGAGTACGGCACACTTATGTGGAGAGGGAGGGCAGAGAGAAGAAAGGTAAGCTGCATTTCACCCGTTTATTTATTTGATCCAAATTACCTGTATGTGGCTAAGAGCTTTTTGGTGGGAGGTCCCGGGGGAGGGGTTAGGGGGTGGGGGAGGTTGCAGGGTTCACTTGTGTTCAGAGTTGACTGACACAAGGTTGACACATGGTGGTCGTTAAGTCCTCCTGCCGATTGACGTGCATCCACTGGTGGAACTTGGTTGGTGGGGGGGGGGGGGGTGGATAGAGAATATCAATTCACTTGAAATTCTCAATTAAAAGTGATTATCAATATTAATGTCATTTTTATGTGATTTTGTTGTAAGCCGGCTGCCACCGCGACCCGGCCCCGGATAAGCGGACGAGAAGGGATGGATGGATGGATGGATGAATGTGTGAATCTGAGCAATATTGTAAAGCAATCAATTACCATTAACTCAGTTCTCTCCTGAGATTTTTTTTGTTTGTAATAGACTTACTGAGAAGTCTTTAATCAGTCAATCCAAGTTTGGTATATGACATATATCTATGTCTGTGTCTCGGTGATTGCAGGATAGGTTTGATCGTTTGAATACAGGGAAAGACTGATACTAATTGGGGGAGGTGGAGTTTGCTAATGCGGTGCGGTCTGGTTGCGGGCGCACCAGTTTGAGAAGGAGATGCCGGCTGGCATGTCATGAGGAAAAAACGTAAACCCATCCTGAACAAGAAGGCCTCAACGTAGAGACTTTTCTCTCACTGCTTACCACATCTACATGTTTATTGACACACCACCACCACCTCAACTAAACTCAACGAACAATGAAAGACCAGAGCTGGCCGCTGATACCATCCTCACAGTGTGATACTCGGCGCGGGCCCAAAAGACAACCGAAGGAACCTCCAGTTTAGCCAACTGACACCATGCCCTGATAAACCTCTGTCCTCCTCCCTAAGTTAATACCAGCTACACACACAGAACAGGGAAAGTCACTTCCACATTAAACGTATATGCAGGATCAGGTTTTTCGACATTACACACTAGGCTAACGAGGCTTGCTAATCTCTCCGTTCCATAGACTGGTGAGTTAGTGTAAGGAAGAATCAAGGGAGAATACATGGTATCCCCATGTGATCCTCAGGCAGAGAAGGTCTGTCTGATCTTTGATTGTGTCATTCAGTACATCAGCAACTGCACTGATGAGGGTCGTTCTGAATATTACTTGATGGCCCAGTAAAAACAGTAGCCGTGGTCAGGTGACGACGTAGGTTAGCATTATATTCTGACAGCAAGGAAAGTAGTTCCAAGAGAGTCCCCCGATTTGAACGAATCTGTGCCTTCATTGTATGCTCTAAACGGCCATTCCTGTGTCCCAAATCACCACACAGTTGATGAGACGCTTCAGTATTTCCCGATTCTTCCTCACGCTCTCATTGTGCAGGCTTGTCTCTCTCTTCCTCTGCACATCCAGCTGTAAATCCACAAATGTCTATCAGAGTTGTGGTGTTTGTTGGCCGCCTTGGTGAAGGTGTTCAGACTAAAACCAGTGCTGCTCCATCGATCATAGCTACGTATGATCCGTAGCTAAAACCTCAAACTCGGCCTGTAGGGAGAGGCACTCCTTATATGTTGTGGCCTCCGCTCGGTGGTTCAGATTTGTGATGAGCAGAAGACATTTCGGTCGTTTTGGCTTTCTAAAAGCCACGTACAACGAATATTGAGTGTATATTCTATGTTTTCCAACAAAATACGTTTCACCAGAATGGTGCAGGACGATATAAAAAGAAGTCACATTCTCAGGAGCAGCAGAGAAACGTGTGTTAGACCCTTGATGCACCACGTACCCCATTTGCACCTAATCCGGTTTCTATTAGCAGAGCCTGCAACACAGGAGTCAGCCGGCCCTGAGGGGTGAAGCTACAGTACCTAGAACAACAGGCTGCAGTTCCAGCTCCAGATAGTGTCGGATTTCCATCCAACATTAATATGGTTATGATATAAATAGAAATCTACCAAAAAATATCTTTTGAAATGAATATTTTTGTAATAACTTATTATTAAGCTATAACAAATAATAATTATGAATCTATTATATTTTACAAACAAAAATTGTATCTCTTAAAAATCGCAGGGCCTGCAGAGAAGGCCCTAAAGCAGGGGTGGGCAAACTTTTTGGTTCAAGGGCCACATTTGGTTTTTAAAACTGACAGACGGGCCGGGCCATTAGTAGATGAGGATCATAATGTCTAACTTGCGTTATGATGCCATATACTGTATATTGAAGTAACTATTAATCGTATCAACATCTATAGGCTGCCACTATGTAGTTAAATCAAATAAATGAAGTACAATTCAATAATATAACAATATTTATTGAACCAGAGGGATTATAAATAATATGTGCTCTAATAAAAAATAAACGTTATTTTCTTTCTTCTCCTCATTGAAGAACCTTACATAAACTAACAGCTGAGCATCGTCAGACACATCAGTGGACTCATCTAAACCTATGCATGGTGCCTTATGAATGGCTTCATCCAGCTGAGCACATCCTGGCTTCATATTTCCCTTTTCTTTGTGGCTGATGATGCTGATATACTGTCGGTATTTCCTTGATTTTAGCACAAAACTCTTCTTTTTTCCCCTCAAATAAGGTTCCAGCTACTGCACTCATGCACTCCTTAACAACCCCTCCGTCGGTCAATGGTTTTTTTATGTTGACCCAAAATCCAAGCAACTCTAAGGGAACATTCATCAGCACGTTGTTGGCCAGTGAATGAATGTGTTAGGATTCTGGTGGATCGATCATACTGGGCTCTCAAATCGTTTATTTTCTGCGCCCTCAGTTCGGATTTGGGTGGGTATGTTTGGTATGTTTGGTGAAAACACTGTTTTGTCTCGTAGTGGCTTCACATTACCGCTTTTAATAATAGCCACAGTCTCGGGACAGATGAGACATACGGGTTTTGAACTGTCCGTGGGAAAAATAAACATGTACACGTCTGTCCAATCTTCATTAAAGGCTCTGTTCTCACTGATTACCTTTCTCTTTTTAAATCGTGCTATACTCCGACTGTTTCTCTCGTCTTGTTTCTCTGTTTGTTTCTAGTCGCTCACTGACTGCAACGATCTGATTGGCTGAGTAGCGTCACGTGACGTGACCTGATTGGGCCGCTAAGCCAGTGCTGTAAAGGTTAGAAAATGTAACGGTACCAGAACAGGTAGAACCCAAAAGCACGACACAGCACTACTAGATGCAAACAAAGTCCACAAAGGGTTTAATCCAAACTCGGTAGTCCAACAGGCAAAGGTCACAAAACAGGGTATCCGATAATCAGGCGTCAAAACCGGCAGGGATCAGGCAAGAATCAGAGTCAAGAATAATACTAGCAGATATCGAGTCAGAAAAGTAGAGTGACAGGTACACTAAGCTCCGCTGCAAAAACAATCTGACAAAGACAAAGGGGATAAGGCAGGTGTTAAATACTAGTCTAATGAGGGAATGGGAAACAGGTGAGTAGATGTAGGTGATGGGAGGAGTAAGGTGATTAACTGGGCGGGGCAGAGTCAGGTGATGGGATGGGCTCCGGATACTGTGGGGCAGGTGGGAGTGGCAGGATCTGAAATGACAGGACAATGAGTGGAAGAATGTCAAAGCATAGAATAAATAATGACTAAACACAAGGTTTCAGGATGCCCTTATGACAGAAAAGATGCGCCGGTTAAAATAGAAACGCGACAACTAAATTGTATAATACTCAATAATTGATTGGTTACAGGTCCGGGTCCGGATATGACGGCGTCTGGGTCCGGACCCGGACCGTGGTCCGCATATTAGTGTCCTCTGACCAATTGGTGGAACCAATTAAGGAATAAAAAAAAAACAGCAAAATGAATACTACAAATTTAAATGTATTATAGGACTGTTGTTAATGTAAATGCCCGACGGGCCGGATTAAACAACGCAACGGGCCATATGTGGCCCGCGGGCCGTAGTTTGCCCACCTCTGCCCTAAAGGCCCTGACGGACCTCCACTTGTTTTCACTTGTGTGTGGTGAGCTGGTAACAGTGGGTTGTGTGCGTGTGTATGGGCGGTGGTGGGGGGGGAGTTCATCTATCGGGTCTGAGAAGGCCCAGGCCAAGACTCCACGTCCCGCTACTGTCTTCAGGAGCCTGTTTTGCCCAGTATAGGATACTTCTGGTTGTGGTTGTTTTTCTTCAATCCCTGCTGAGAGCAACATTTCCTTACTTTAAGCTGAGGGGGGATTGTAGTGGTGTCATAATAGTATGACATTGTAACTATAATAACTTTATTCATGAAAGAAATCCAACTAATCGACTGAATCATGTAAACCTGGGTTTTCAGTTATCTGATTACTGAAGTGCATGTACACGCGTCAAATCAGGATTATTACCATTACCTGATTATTTCCCAGTTATCGGATTATTGTGTGCATGTAAACGTACTCAGTGTCTCTGGGGTGCAGATGCTAAATGACAGAGTTAATGACAGCGTTGGGATTACATGGCGCCACGTGTCATTATCCACCTGACAAAAACTTGTGGGGAGATCTGGATGCATACAACATGGAGAAACGATAAACATGTTCATCTGCGTATACTATGCACATTGAAATGATACAAAGCCGGATGAAAATCGGCAAAGTTCCCATTTAAAATGTGTTGGAATGATGACAATAGATTTTAAATGGGAACTCGCCGATGAAAGGGAATCCAAGCCAGAAATCAAAGGACCATTTAATATGTGCTTTACATGTGACACAGCAGGCCAACAAGGACAACAACCATGTTTCCCATGTCGCACACGGTTCTGACGCCGCCTTGATGGTTTGTTACACAGAACCATCTGGGAGGTCATCCTTTGAAACATAAAATACTTGGCAGGTGATTGGATGAATGATTCTGTCTATCACCACACACCGTAGCTGCCATCACAGAAAATTGTAAGTCTGAACCGCTGTGGTTCTGCCACAAGCCGATGTCTTGAACCCTGGCAAGATGGATTCTCATGTTGAATGTGATCTTCAAATCCTGCTGCCTCGCAAGGTAATCGGTTCTCTTCATTGATGAGGAGTTGGCAGCAGACTGTCTGTTTTTGCTATCCAGGGGCAAACGTCTTCCAAAATGTTTTAAGTCTAAGGTGTGTGTGTGGTTTTAAGCAGCCTCACCTTCTCCAAGTTAGAGTTTGGGGTTGAATTGAGGCTGCACAGGCTGTGATGCATGGGTCAATCAATGCCCACAGGTCAAACCAGCCATCACCACACACAGTTGAAGAAGAGAGCACTAGCATTATAGCATTTACCACCTGCTCTGTCTACAAGCATATACAAACTCTGCAATAAGGTTTATTGCAGAATTTGTCCCAGACTAACTCAGGCCAGGTGAGGCTGCTTAAACCAGCCAACAACCACACACTCAAGTACATTCAAAAAATGGTGATGAATCAACCTGTCATTAGTTGATCAAATACTAATCACGTAAACTCTTCATCTAAAAATGTATGTATGATGTACAATATGCAATTTGTCATGCTTTGTTTATGCCTTTTTTCTGGTTTTTATGGTATGGAAAATGGTGGGTCAGCATGTACTACTTGTCGACTGGTTTTCTCAGCAGGATTGTCAGCAATTCCTAACGTAGGAGAAAAAAAAGTAGAAAAATAGAAGGAAGTGAATGGAAAGACAATAAGAATTCTCCCATTGGGGAATGTTTAATAAAGAAAAATAAATATCATCACTAAGAATATGTTATTGCAGCCTTGTGGATGTGCATCTCATATATGTGTGTGTGTGTGTGTGTGTGTGTGTGTGTGTGTGTGTGTGTGTGTGTTTGTGCGTGTGTGTTGGTGTTTAGCTGCTGGTAAGGCTGGAGCCTCTGGTACGTGGGGTAGCCTCTGCATTGCTGTCTCTCTCCCAATGTAAAGCATGTTAGACTTCTCCCAGCCAACCAGAAAATATAGCTGGTGTCAACCTGCATTCAGTCAGCGCTCCCAGTGAAAAAGGGGCAAAAAAGTGCATTTTGGAGAGAGGACAGCCAGAAGATGTCTTTGTGTGTGTGTGTGTGTGTGTGTGCATTGAAAAAAAAAAATATATATACTTATCAGGGCTGTGAACAATCACAAGCGTCTTAACGCTTGTGATTAGTCTGGAAACGTAAATTCTCAATTTTTTTTTTTACTCAAATTAATCACATTACCAAGTTAGACTCAAACTTCCTCCCGTATTTCCAGCGCGGATTTATACCTGTTTTTTTGTGTGATTACATGGCAAACGCAGCTAACATGATGACGAGATATCCCGCAGCATGTTGAGCGGAAAATTGAGATTTAAAAAGCTTTCAGATGGAAATTTAGATAAAACGAAAGTTGTGTGCACATATTGTAGTGATGAGCTGTCTTTCCACCAAAGCAACGAGCAACGAGTCTGAAGTACTATCTTCAGGCAAGCACATGTTAGCTAATGCTAATGCTAACGCTAGCACTGCCACTCAGTCGGGATCAAGCCATGTTCGCCAGACTACGCATCCAGGGCAAGTCTCTCTACAAAGCGACTACAACTAAATTAACCAAGGCAAAATGGATCGCCATGGACTATAGGCCCATCAACATTGTTGAAGACCAGGGGCTACAAGACATTGTCCAGATCACCTCAGGTGACCCATCATACAAGCTTCGAGGGAACTATTGTCGCAAGAATTCACCAATTGCATGGCACTGGCAAAGAAAGCAGAGGAATTGGCACAAGCTACATGTATTACACTGACTGGAGACCACTGGACATCAGGAGGCAACCATAACTACCTCGGTTTAACGGCACACCTAATTGATTACAAATGGCAACTGCACTTGTTCACTTTAGGTCTGGTGAAAACGGATGAAAGACATTTTGCCGAAGCATACGCTAGCCAGTTTATTGAAGTTGCACAGGAGTGGGAGATCGCAGACAAGATCACCACTGTAGGAACAGATAGTGCTCACAATATGATGGCGGCAACAAGAATACTACCATACGAGCATATGCCCTGTGTAGCACACATTATACAGAGGGTAATCTCAGTGGCTCTCTGTGATAGCGGGTTTGTCGATGCTTTAGCCAAGTTGTCGACATTTCAAACACAGTCCAGCAAACACCACAGAGCTGACAGTTCAGCAAGCCTCTCATGGGCAAGAAGAGGAGTCACTCGTCCAGGATGTACCAACACACTGGAATTCAACTCTCGAGATGATAAGCGGGTCCAACACAACAAAGACCCACTGAAGGCAACGCTGGCGCAGCAGAAGCACAAGTTAACCATGCTAACCTCAGCTGAATATGACAGACTGGCAAAGTTGGAAACACTGATGGAGCCATACAGGTATGGTGATTTCCCTATCCTCTTCTATTTTAATTCATGACAAATCCAATTAGTTGGAGTGTTTACTTATTGACCTGTTCCATGTCAATTAAACGTCAAGTTTTGACATTTGATACCCCGCCTCCGACTCCCGTCTCTCGGCACTACACTGGTGACCCCGACGTCAGTCTCGCAGAAGTATCCGAGACTGAACCGAACATGGCAAACAACGCCGTTTTCTCAAATTGCCGGAGTTTTGGGAGACATCTGCGGCAGCATGGTTCACGCAGACGGAGGCTCAATTCGCCCTCCGCGGTATTACGGACGACGACGCACGCTATTTCCACGTCGTCTCGGCGCTGGGGAGCTCCACTGCAGCCCGGACGGTGGGCTTTATTACATCTCCCCCTGCCTTGAATAAATATGCAGCGTTCAAAGCTTTACTGCTCAAGACCTTCGAGCTATCACGGTCAGAACGAGCCCGACGTCTGTTCGCTATTCAAGGACTCGGAGACAGCAAGCCTTCCGAACACATGGAAATGATGCTCAACCTGCTGGGTACGGAAGAACCAAACTTCCTTTTCATTGAACTGTTTCTTCGGCACATGCCGCCACATGTCCAGACGGCGCTCGCTAATACAGTTATTACTGAGCCCCGCGCTTTAGCCGAAGAGGCTGACCGTTTCTTCCTAGCCACCCAGCGTTTCGCCCCCGAGGTGCTAGCCCCGACACGCAGTTACACCCCCCCGGGCAGAGACAGGCTAACTAGCAGAGACCCAGTGGCCGCCGACACACGTGCTAGCCCCCATCCGCACCTATGGCACGAAGACGGTGGAATTGTCCTTCGGGGGTCAGCGGTTTACATGGGACTTCGTCACGGCCGACATCTCCTTCCCCCTCCTCGGCGCAGACTTCCTGTGCGCCCACGGACTACTGGTGGATGTTAAGAACGGCCGCCTGGTGGACGCACTGACATTTTCCTCGTTCGCATGTGTCCGCGGCGAGGCGGCATACGGCGGGCTCTCCAGCTCACTCTCAGAGGGTGACAGACATCAACGCCTTCTCGGTGAGTTTCCCAGCTTGACGCAGCCCACCTTTTCTGCCGTTACTACCAAGCACGGGGTTGAGCATCACATTGACACTAAAGGCCCCCCTGTCTATGCTAGGACCCGACGGCTCAACCCCGACAGGTTGAAGGTCGCTAAGGCAGAATTTGCGAACATGGAGCGCCTGGGCATCATCCGCCGCTCAGACAGCCCTTGGGCCTCGCCGCTCCACATCGTCCCCAAACCAGGCGGCGGGTGGCGACCGCGTGGAGACTACCGTCGCCTTAACGACGCCACTACACCCGACCGTTACCCAGTCCCCCACATCCAGGATTTTCTCTGCACACCTGGCGGGTTAAATCGGTTTTCTCCAAGGTAGATCTGGTGCGTGGCTACCACCAAGTTCCGGTGCACCCCTCAGACGTCCCCAAAACGGCGGTGATTACGCCGTTCGGTTGTTTGAATACCTGCGCATGCCGTTCGGACTTAAAAATGCAGCTCAGTCTTTTCAGCGACTGATGGATTCGGCACTTAGGGACATGCCATTCGTTTTCGTCTATTTAGACGACATCCTCATTGCCAGCTCCTCTGAAGGAAGAGCACCAGGCACATCTCCGGGACCTTTTCACGAGGCTTGACCAACACGGCCTAATTATCAACCCGGCAAAGTGTTTTGTTCGGGTTGTCCTCCATCCATTTCCTCGGGCACCTCATCAACAAAGATGGAGCCGCCCCCCTGCCGTCGAAGGTGGAGGCCGTTTTCCGCATTCCCCCGCCCACACACAGCTCGGGCGCTCCGTGAGTTCCTTGGGATGGTGACTTTTTATCACCGGTTCATCCGCCGGGCAGCCCACACCATGCACCCGCTGTACGAAGCTCTGAAGGGCAAGTCCCCCAGCCAGACCATAGACTGGACGGCCGAAAGGGAGACCGCTTTCGATGCCACCAAAGCCGCCCTGAGCCAAGCCGCCTTGTTGGCTCACCCGTCACATGTGGCCCCCATCGCTATCACCACAGACGCATCTGACTACGCCGTCGGCGCAGTGCACGAGCAATGGGTCGACGGCGCCTGGCAGCCGCTCGCCTTTTTCAGTCGCCAGTTAACCCCCAGGGAGCGCAAATACAGTGCGTTCGACAGAGAGCTCCTTGGCCTCTGGTTGGCGATTTCGCCACTTCCGGTCCCTGCTGGAGGGCCGCGAGTTTACGGCATTCGTGGACCACAAGCCACTCACGTTCTGCATGTCCAAAGTGGCCGAGCCGTGGTCCGCCCGCCAGCAGCGCCAGCTCTCGTACATATCCGAGTACACCACGGACATCCAACACATCGCCGGCAAGACCAACGTGGTCGCGGACTGCCTCTCCAGAGCGGTCATCGGAGCCGTGCAGCTGGGCCTCGATTACCTCCGCATGAGTGCGGACCAGGCCTCCTGACAGCGGGGTCCAGACCCTCAAGATTTCGGACACGGGATTACGCCTGGAGGAGGTCGCGGTCGGTGACTCGGGTGCGAAGTTGTTGTGCGACTTCTCCACGGGCCAGCCTAGGCCACTACTCCCTGCGAATTGGCGCCGGCCCGTTTTCGAGGCGATACACGACCTCTCCCACCCTGGCAGGAAACCATCTGTGAAGTTGGTTTCTCAGAAGTTTGTGTGGCAGGGACTTAAGAGGGACGTGAAAACGTGGGTCGACTCGTGTGTGGCTTGTCAACGGGCTAAGGTGCACCGCCATACTAGAGCCCCTTTTGAAACGTTTTTGCCGTTCCCGAGAGGAGGTTCGACCATGTCAATGTTGACCTGGTTGGTCCTCTTCCCCCCTCTCACGGCTTCACCTACCTCTTCACGATGGTCGACAGGACGACCCGCTGGCCAGAGGCCGTTCCCCTCTCCTCGACGGCGTCTTCCGACGTGGCCCGAGCATTCATCGGCACGTGGTTGCGCGCTTTGGGACCCCGTCCGACCTCTCCTCCGACCGGGGCTCCCAGTTTACCTCGGAGCTCTGGAACGCGGTTGCCCAAGGTTTGGGGGTCAAGCTGCACCGCACTACCGCCTATCACCCCCAGGCTAACGGCTTATGTGAGCGTTTCCACCGATCCATGAAGGCGGCCCTGCGTGCTGGCTTGACAGACGGCAACTGGGTGGATAAGCTCCCGTGGGTGATGCTTGGCCTCAGGTGCGCTCCCAAAGAGGACCTGCAGTCCTCATCGGCGGAGCTTTGTCTATGGCCAGACTCTACGGGTCCCCGGGGATTTCATTCTGGACGCCACGGTTCCATGGTCTGCGGCCAGGCAGCGCTCCTCCCTGCTGGAGACCGCCGGGACGTTCGCACCCGTCCCCACGTCGCAACACAGCACCCCTGCGTTCCAGGTGTCCCCCGGTCTACGCTCGGCGGATTTTGTGTTCATTCGCCATGACGCCCACCGCGGACCTCTGCAGCCCCCTTACGACGGCCCGTTCAGGGTCATACAACACGGGACAAGAGCCTGGTGGTGGACATTGGTGGTAGGCCTGAGACGGTTTCCTTGATAGAATTAAGCCTGCTTCATGTGGACGTTTCCAGCCATTGGAGTTGGCTCAGCCCCCACGCCGGGGCCGTCCTCCCATGCCCCGCCCCCCACCCCCTGTCGGGGTGCCCTCGACCTCGTTGACTACCTGGACCCCGATTCTGTGGAACAGCGCGCCCGCTGCCTCGTCCCTCCTCGGCCCGATGACGACTCGCCGGGGTCGAGTCGTCGTCCCTTTCCAGCGCAAGGATTTTGACTATGGGTGAATTCTGGGGGGGCTTGTGTGGGGGATTGACATAATTCACCCACGGAACTATGGGTGGGGTTTATTGTTCGCACGGACTCTTTTACGGTACGGACTTGAGAGTTGTTGTTCTACCTCGCGCTGGTTTGGAGTGTTTACTTATTGACCTGTTCCATGTCAATTAAACGTCAAGTTTTGACATTTGATTACCCCGCCTCCGACTCCCGTCTCTCGGCACTACAAGTTATAATTATGTTGGTCTTGTCTGTTTCTAGGTACGTCACTGAGCTCCTGGGTGGTGACAAATATGTTTTGCACATAATGTTGGGTAGAAATATTAATATTGCACATGATATTGAGAAAAATGCACATGATGTTGAAAGGTAATATTGCGGGTTATAAAGTTATAAAAGAGTTATAAAGTTTGATGGCCACCGGCAGAAAGGACATCCGGTGGCATTCTGTGGTGCACCTCGGTAGTCTCAGTCTACGGCTGAAGGTGCTCTGATATGACTCCAGCTTGGCATGCAGGGGATGAGAGGCATTGTCCATAATACTGAGAAGTTTACTCAGCATCCTCCCCTCCAAGACCTCCACCAAAGACCTCCTCCAGTTCCACTCCCACGACAGAACACGCTTTCCTGATGTGCTTATTGAGTCTGTTAGCATCGGCTGCTTTCACCTTGCGGCCCCAGCACACAACAGCTTAGAAGATGACGTTGGTGGCAGAACATCTGCAGCATGGTTTTTGCAGATATTGAAAGATCTGGGGTATAGGGCAGAGCCCCAGTGTCAGCATAGAGGCATGTCCACTACAGTGGTGGTCGGCACACAAAGGTGCCCATACTAAACTGGCCCATATTGAACAAAGGTACTTAGCTACACCTGCTTCAACAGAGCCATGTGAGAGACTGTTTTCTCTGTCAGGCCACATTGTGCAGAAGAAGAGGTCAGCTCTGTCACCTGAAAATATCAACAAGCTAGTCTGCCTGAGCAACTGGTTCAAAGAAGAGTAGACTTTAGGTTGACTGGAGTCATATCATGAGATGTTATCATAAAGTAAAAAAAACCGTCTTTCTCTTACCAGTTTGTGATGCATTTCTTTAGTACACCACACATGCAAACTTGTGATTAATCATGATTAATCACAGATTATTATTGTGATTAACTTGATTAATTAATTCATTAATAATATATATATACAGTATATATATATATTAGGGCTGGGACTTTAATGCGTTAATTTTGATTAATTAATTACAGAAAACATAACACGTTGAAACTAATTAACGCATTTTAATCGTACTTTATTTTTGCACTCCAAACACCACGGAACGTTTCTCAGTGGACTAATTCCAGGCATACCATCATAGCGACGCACAACGTGCATTGAGTGACGTCAGACAACAAAGCCCCACTAGAGCGTTGTAGGCTCAAACATGGACGCACCCGTTAATTAATTTATTTAATTATTTGGGTGGGTAGGGGAGGGTGTGGAGGGTTAGTGTAACATTAGGTTAGGTACATTGTGAAATTATTCCTAAAATTCCTGCACTGATCTGTTGGTCTGTGTAGCTAAAATAAACAGGATTTTGCTGCTTAAACGTATGTCTATGTATATGTATATGTACAGTATATGTCTATGTATGTCTATTCATTGATTCACTTGTTTACCAAAATCAATTTGAATTGAAAAATGTTGCTTCTCGTGTCAAATATTGATATGCGATTAAAATGCGATTCTTTCCATTAATTAATTACAAAGCCTCTAATTAATTAGATTAATTTTTTTAATCGAGTCCCACCACTAATATATATATATATATACACATGCATAAAAAACATTAGCTGTTCTAGAAAATGTAGGAATGGGGAATATAGCCTGTGAGTCCAGAAGTATTGAATATTGAGTATTATAAATGTACAAGTAAGTAAGGGCAGATGCACAACTGAGGGCAGTAGTAGCAGAAATATGGCATATGGCATGGCATAGCAGAAATATACATAAGATAAGAGATAAGAGACACATATGTATCCAGAGTATTTAAATATAGCACAGGGAATATGTATCCAGAACTAATTGAATAATCTAAATATTCTAAATGTTATAAATGTACATGTATGTGTGATCAATATGATCAATGAAATTGGTGTTGCTGGTTGAGAAGCCTGATGGCCTCAGGGAAAAACAGTTTTGAGTCTGGTAGTCTGTGCTTGAATGCTCCGGTAAAGTCTACCAGAAGGCAGCAGCGTGAACAGTCCATAGTCTGGGTGACTGTAGTCCTCAATGATTTTTTGTGTTTCCTAAGGCATCATGTGTGGTAGATGCTTTGCATGGCGGGGAGATGTCATCGACACCTCTGTTCTCACCACTTCGGCGTATGTATTTTCCACTAGAAGTAGTATCTGCTGCCCACACTGTGTTAGACCACGTGAGCAGACTCTTTAAAAGCCTGCCATGGCAGACAGAAAGGTACTAACACAAACGAGAGATGAAGAGGGAAATACTCTGAGACACACTCCTAAACCTCTCTGTTGTGTGAATCCTGCTGTACAAAATGGCTCCACTTGTCTGCTTCTTTATAAACCTGTCGTGGCCATTTTGGTTATTTAGGTGGTTGAAGACTTTGAGAATATTTATAAGCCATGACAACTCTATGCCATGTTCTAAGTGCTGCATTCTTCATTTCCCCACCTTGGTAACATTTAGAATACATTTGGGGTTTTGGAGGAGGATTATATGAATGAATTATATGAAAGGTGATCGAAAAGAAGCACGGATATCACAAATGCAGTGTCGTACATTGTTTACTTTTGTTAAAGTGTGTTTGTTACAACATTAATTCCGAATAACTCCAGAAAGACAATTTCTCATGAGGCACAAACTCCGTCGTTTATTAAGTAAACCAACTCTGTGAAACGTCAAACCACAAGCGTAACACTGCATGTAGAACGCACACACACAACCGTAACCCTGCGTGGAGAACGCCGTATGGTGAATTATGTTATGAGTCCTCTACATTACTTTATTTTAACTTACAGTGTACTTAAATGTACAGGTCCTTTGTGATCCATTTGTTGTACTCTTTTTTTGTCTTGATTGTACCTACAAACTTGTCATATATGTGAATTTGTGATAGGTAGTCACAGCTTTTAGTTTTATTTGCATTATTTTCATAATTTACAAGGCAAGTGAACTTGTTGTTTTGTTTTGTTGTTGTTGTGTTAAGGCAGACACAGCATGATTGCACAGTTAAATGTTTACGTATGTTTACGTTACGTATTCACCCTCTCTGTGAATACGTTCTATTGGTCAGGTGACAAATAGAGCGGGATCTGAAAACCACCTTGGATCGTAATCCATAATAATACAGTCAAACAAGACACAACATGTATCTCGTTCAGTCAGAACAGGACACCCAACGCTGCCATATTGAATGCTAAGCTAATGTCAGCGTACTCAACAGAGGGTCTTGAGCACGGTGCTGGCTGTCATGTGGCCTACGTTTAGGCAGTACATTTAGATGCAGAGGAGGGTGACGTGTGTGTGTGTGTTACACATGCAGGCCGGGTCGTTCTCCCTGTGGCATTTTGGATCAGGAGAACCGGAAGGTCATGATTTGAGAGAAATTGTGTCAATATGCTCAACATATTCCTCATTGAAGAACCCAAAGTCTTTAATTCTTCTTATTCATGGTCGTGATTCATGGTCTGTGAAAATCATGACGATGTTTGTTTTATCTATTGTTTAATCTATTGTCACCAGTAAGCATTAACAAGTGAATAAAACAACTCATAATGTTGAGAGTAACTACTCTCAATATGTCAGTCAGTCAATTGTGACTATGCCACAATGTAACTTTTAAAATCTTTAATTTCATTTGCAAATTAACTCAAAATGTCATCCTCAGAGTACCCCAAAAAATGCTTGAGGGATTTAATATTGTGCTTTTTTAGTATTAATTTGTGTCGCTCCACCCGCGCTATGCACAACCACAGCCACTTCTTCCTCATGGCATGAAGAGGGAGGCCTGAACACCACCCACCCCTCCCCCAACCCCAATATGAGAGTGTAAAAATGGTGTATACCAGACATAAATACCGTAAATCCTCTAATAATGGCCAGGGCCTTTATTTACTGAGCTGCAAAGAGCACCAGGCCTTTGTTGGAGGCAGGCTTATATTAGAGGCAGGCCTTTATTTCTTAAAATTAAACTCTCATGGACATAATCCCTTCAGTTCCTGACTTTTATTGCAAAACATTGCACACGTTGCCACATAAAAACAAAACAAACAAAACAGTAAGATTCAGCTGCAAGTAACATATGGGAACAAAACAGCACCGCAGCCTCACGTAGGGAAAATACGGCCACTGTAAAATAAAATTCTCAGCCGCATGAGAGAACACGGCATCAAACTGAGAGAAACCAAGTGTGAGTTGTTTAAAAGAGCTTGGCCGACTGGTGTCTGGAGAAGGAGTCAAGATCGATCCACAGGATTTGGCAGCAGTGATGGCACTGAAAGAGAAAGAGCCCTGCACAGTTGGAGACGACAAGTCCCTGCTGGGGTTTCTTGGATACTCAGAAACCCAGAAACTTGTGAAAATAACACCCAGGACCAGACAAGTAAAAGTAAATGCAGAGCTCGGAAGGGAGATAAAGGACAGCTCCTATCCAAAACACCCATCACATGGAGAGCATACCCCGCTTACACAAACTTTGACCTCCCATTCGTACTGCACACGGATGCGTCCAATGAAGGTTTAGGAGCAGTGCTATACCAGCGTCAGGACAACAAGTTGCGGGTCATTGGGTACGGCTCAAGAACTCTTAACACCTGCTGAGAGAAATGACCACCTCCACTCCGGTAAACTTGAGTTCTTGGCTCTCAAGTGGCCATCCGTGATAAGTTTCAGGATTATTTGTATTATGCCCCGACACAGATGGGTTGGTGAGCTGGCTGACCTTCACTTTGATATTAAGTACAGACCAAGGTTATTATAGTTTTGCATTTTTCATTAGTTTTTATTTTTAATTCGTTTTGACTTTTTGTTTTCAATTTCAGTTTAGTTTTAATTAGTTTTTAAAGCGGGTTTGCTAGTTAGTTTAGTTTTATTTTTTTTAAATGCTTAGTTTGAGTTTAGTTTTTATTAGTTTCAGTGTTAGTTTTAGTCTTTACCGCGGAACGCAACAGACCAAGAGGGGGCCAGTCAGGGAAGCTTCATTTTTTGCTTGCAAAACAACATGCTCAAAATGAATAGTAGATACTGTAGTATATACAGTATGTGTGCATTATGTAGGGTATGGGGAGACAGGGCTGCTGAGCCTGAAGCTGCATCAGGGGCAGGGACAACTGATTTATTATGAATAGCTTGCTAAAGGTTTGCCTGCATTGATTAAATGTCGACTAAAAGAAGAGCGAAATGTAAATACTCAAGCAGCACCCACACATTTGAGACAAGCGCAGTAACACAAAAAAGTAACCAACACAATAGTCCAGCCATACCATAGAAAATGACTATGACAGTAATATGTAGCCTACATACCGTCCCCTACATAGCATGCGTGTTAGTTTCGCTAATGGCGCCGTGTACTTGAACCAACTCAACTTTTATTCAAAAGAAATATTATATCAGACTCCAAAAGTTACCTGGGCCGCGGCCCCCCTGGTTTCCACGGTCCATATTTGTCAGGGGCGAGATTCAAAATGTAAAAAAAAGTCCTCTTGATAAATGTGACACGTGCTGGTAATTTGGGGACGAAGGGGGAAAGTCATTTTTCAGTTTTTTTAAGATTATGAAAGTGCAGATTGTAAGCTTTCAACTGATGTGTCATACTTTGATATCTGAAAATAGTTGAAGAAGATATGCCTATTTTAATGTTAATGCCTATTTTAATGTTGGTACACCTGGAATCTACCCTGGAAATCCAGAGTTCTCGCGAGAGCACAATTTGAATTTGCTCAGCGAGTCACTCTGGTAATGAGTAACATGCACATTAGCTATTCCTGTTGTTCCGAACATAAACCAATCACATCGGTGTATCTGATATAGGCGGGCCAGAGGCGGGCTAAACAGATGACGTCAGCGCTGCGACGGAATTAGTCCGGAATCAGTCAGTAAACATTGCAAGATGGCTATCGAAAATGTTGACTGAGTATCTGTACAAACTAGGGATGCACCGATACCACTTTTTTTCAGACCGAGTACAAGTACAAGTACTTACATTTGGGTACTTGCCGATACTGAATACCGATACGAGTACTTAATAAAACCATTACAGTTCTAATGACTTTTGAAAACATGTTAATTTTTTGTCTGGGGGGGGGCGGGGGGGGGTGGTGCTCCATTAATTCGCGGTTCTGATGGGGGGGTGCTCCGTTTAATTTGCGGTTCTGATGGGGGGGGGGGGGGGGGTGCTCCGTTAATTTGAGGGTTCTGATGAGGGGGGCTGCTCCGTTAATCGCGGTGGTTCTGATGGAGGGGGGGGTGCTCCGTTAATTTGAGGTTCGGAATGGGGGGGGGGTGCTCTGTTAATTCGCGCGTTCTGATGGGGGGAGTTGATGCTCCGTTAATTTGCGGTTCTGATGGGTTGGGGGGGGGGTGCTCCGTTAATTCGCGGATCTGATGGGGGGGTGTGCTCACGTTAATTTCCGGTTCTGATGGGGGGTGGGTGGCTCCGTTAATTTGCGGTTCTGATGGGGGGGGGGGTGCTCCGTTAATTTGCGGTTCTGATGGGGGGGGGGGGGTGCTCCGTTAATTGGTGGGGACATGTCCCCAGCGTCCCCACTAAATTCTACGCCCATGCGCGGTACCATGCGCAGTTGCTATTAAACATCCATAAACGACAACTTAGTTGCATCTCTTTATTTCAATATTCCTTGGCTAAGAATATCTACAAGGTTAACGTTGCGTTGCCAAGTGGTATCTCCGTGGTATTTCCATTAGGCTACATTTACGTCTCTCTGTCAAACTATTCTCCAAAACAAACTCGTTTCCGTCTCTCTGGATACGTCACCCCGTGTATTCTTCTGATTGGTCGTAGTGTTATCCAATTGCGTGCAGTGATATTTTCAAACGCATGCTTGGTGCCGCCCCTCGAGTTGGGCCATTTTCATTGCTCATTACCAGACCTACAGCTTTCTAGATGTGGGTCTGGATTTCCAGGCTACCTGGAATCCACAAGCAGAGAAAAACCCCTTGAAAGATTTTGAAGCTTTTCACACGTTCACCTTCGGAACAATGGGTGGGAACAACTCGTTAACTCCGCCCCCAACCAGCTGCTGCTTCAGCTACATTAGGCTTTTAAGTCTCATGTATTACACCAAAATGTGTATTAAGTCTTAAAAAAAAATAGGCACAATTGTGATGTGTTCACTTCGAGACTTTCAAGATCTCGCAAACGTTCATTGTTTATCCTCGAAAAAACTGCAGCGAAACAGTGATCCCGCCTTTGTAGTTTTTTTGGGAGGGCGAGACCTTTCTACGCGCTGGGAAATGTAGTTCTTGTAGCTGTGGGGAGGCCAGCGGATGTGACGTGTGTGGTGACGAAAGCCAATGAAATTGAATATGCTAATCAAACACTTCACACACCACGCCCCCGAAACGGAGGCGCAATAGCGCTTAAAACAAGCCGACTTTGCTGACAAATTACGAGTATTTACTGATCCTAAACATGTTGTTTATTTAATTGAGTCAGTTGTACAACACTTTAACTTTCGTAATATATAAAAAAAGGAAAAAAACCCATCTTGTTTCGCCTGAAAAACGAGAATCCCGACAACAGACCCAAATGACCAGCGCGTGTCACAAATGTTCCACATATTTGATCATCTTCCACTGCAAGTCACATGCTCTTATTTGCGACACATTCATATACAAAGTCATCCCAAATGGACTCTGTCGCTTTCTCCAGACTTTTGCCGCCATGATACCAGGCGAGGGGCGTGTACTAAAAGTGGCAAGATAGACTGAGGCTATGTATGAAATAAATTGACAAAGACGAAAACTAAAGAAAACTAAAGACATTTTCTCTATAATTTTATTTTATTTTTGTTAGTTTTGTAAAGACACAATACAGTTTCAGTCAGTTATCGTTTTTTTGTAAAGCCTCGTTTTTATTTTGATTTCAGTTAACGAAAATGTTTTTTCACACCTAGTTTTCTTTTTTTCCTTAGTTTTCGTTAACGATAATAACCTTGGTACAGACCGGGGAAGATGAACACAGACGCTGATACTCCGTCAAGGTACCCTGTGAAACTGAAGGATGGCATGAAAGAACACACACAGAGTATGTCACCTGAGGTTGAGTCTGCAGTGTGGCAAGGCAGCAAAGCAGGTGAACCTACTCATGCCAGTGAATGAACTGCCCCTGGAAGAAACACGTCCTACACCATGTCAGAAAGGAACGGAAAAGTTGAAAAAACAGAAACTGACAGTTACCAACACTCATGAAGAAAGCACATACAACTCTGATGAGGAGTACACTTACCAGCAGATCCCATGCTACAGGTTAGTGAGATCTCAGCAGACAGAGCATCATCAAACAGTGCACCACCCTCATACTGAGCAAAGCATACATGCCAAAGCCTGTGAGTTTCACCCCGTGGCCAGAGAGGAAACAGACACCCAGGACCCAGGATATCGCAGTGGAGGAAGAGCCACAGGATAGACTACTAGAGGACATGGTAGCCGAGAAAGATGGACAGCAAGTGGAGGTGGAAACAGTCAGACGATCCCAACGGACAGCCTGGCCGAAAGAGATGTTCACATATGGCACACTGGGACAGCCGTCTTACCAGCAGTGGAATGTTGGGATAAACTCAATACTGTCAAGCTACCCTCTCCCAAGTCACTTAAGTGCTGTTCCCGTTCACTACTTTGCACATCCACACCCTTACTACTACAACTGCTTCACCCAAGCATATTGACATGTCACAGACTCAACAGATGTCAGAACAAATGTCAGGAGACATAAAAAAAAGCAGGGGAGAGTGTAACGGGTAAAAAATGGTGTATACCATGTTACTGACTTTAGGAGAGACGTAAAGACAGTAATTGTGTGAATGTCTGACAATGGAGTAGGAGTAATATGAGAGGTAGATGTAATAGTTACTCTCTGGTTGTTGTATCGTAAGTTGTATGTCATTGCAGTTGTTTATTATTGAAAGTTGTATATTATTGTTTTATATGCTATATGCTATATGTTGATGAGCAGAATAAATCCTGCAGTTGAGCAGAACGCAAACTAGTGTTTTTGTCTCTTTGTTCATACATATAGCGTTACAGCGTGTTTGCTACTGGCCCAGGTTCCCCTAGGCCTGAGAGGTAGAGGAGGGAGTACAACAGATCAGCTCCTCAGCTCCGCAGCCGAGCGGAATGGAGCTTCTGGCAGCTTCCTCCCCTCTTCCTCCCCTCTTCACCCACCTCCTCTGCCTCTCCGCCCCTCCCCACCCCTCCTCTCCTGCCAACACAAGAAGAGCTGATAACAAACACATTACAAACGTTGTCATCTCGGGGTAAATGTGACGAGTTAAAATGTTAAGTATTTAATTAATTCATTGGTCAAAACGTAATTGGTTGAAATAATCTTTAATTCATACATTGTTTAAAATGTTAAGTTGTTCATTCATTAATAGTAAAAACATTTTTTATTTATTTATTCACTCTACTTTATTTCTTTCTTTATTTTCTTGGGCTGAAGTGGCATTGTTGTTGATCTGCTGATGTTTCCATCCATTCTCGTCCGCTTATCCGGGGCCGGGTTGCGGTAGCAGCCGTCTAAGCAGGGCCCCCCAGTCTTCCTTCTCCGCAGCCACACTCTCCAGTTCCTCCTGGGGGATACCAAGGTGTTCCCAGGCCAGACGAGATATGCGATCTCATTCTTTCGGTCACTACCCAAAGCTCGTGACCATAGGTGAGGGTTGGAACGTAGATGGACCTGTTCGCCTTCCAGCTCAGCTCAGCGCTGCATTACTGCAGACGCTGCACCAATCCGTTTGTCCATCTCCCGCTCCATTTTGCCCTCACTCGTGAACAAGACCCCGAGATACTTGAACTCCTTCGCTTGAGGCAGCAACTCATTCCCAACCCCGGAGGGAACACTCCACCGTTTTCCAGCAGAGAACCATGGCCTCAGACTTGGAGGTGCTGACTCTCATCCCGACCGCTTCACACTCGGCTGCAAACCGCCCCAGTGCATGCTGGAGGTCACGGTCTGATGTAGCCAACAGAACCACATCATCTGCAAAGAGCAGAGATGTAATTCTGAGGTCCCCAAACCGGACACTCTCCTCACCTCGGCTGCGCCTTGAGATTCTGAAGATCACGAACAGAATCGGTGACAAGGGACAACCTTGGCGGAGTCCAACACCCGCTGAGAACGTGCTTGACTTTGTGCCGAGAATACGGACGCACCTCGCACTTTGTTCGTACAAGGACCGAATGGCACGTACCAACGGCCCCGGTACCCCATACTCCAGTAGTACCCCCCACAGGATTCCCTGGGGGGACACGGTCATAAGCCTTCTCCAAGTCCACAAAGCACATGTAGACGGGTTGGGCAAACTCCTATGCCCCCCCCAACAACCCTGCGAGGGTAAAGAGCTGGTCCACTGTTCCATGGCCAGGACGGAATATTCCTCCTAAAGCTGAGGTTCGACAATCGGCCGGAGCCTCCTTTCCAGCACCCTGGAATAAACTTTCCCGGGGAGGCTGAGCAGTGTGATACCCCGATAATTGGAGCACACCCTCCGGTCCCCTTTTTTGAAAATGGGGACCACCACCACCACAACATCCCGACAATGTCCAGAGCCTTCAGCATCTCAGCGCAAATCTCATCCACACCTGGCGCCTTGCCACTGAAGAGCTTTTTGACTACTTCAGTGACCTCTACCAAGGATATGGGTGAGGCTTCCCCCGAGTCTTCAGACTCTGCCTCTTCCACAGAGGATCTACTGGTCGGGTTCAGGAGTTCCTCAAAGTGTTCTTTCGACCGCCCGACAATATCCTCAGTCTGGGTCAGCAGTTCTTCTCCCCGACTGAGCACAGCCTGAGCCAAGCCCTGCTTTCCCTTCCTGAGTCGCCGGACATTTTGCCAGAACTTCCTTGAGGCCAACCGAAAGTCCTTCTCCATGGCCTCCCGAACTCCTCCCACACCCGGGTTTTTGCTTCAGCGACTGCTGAAGCTGCGGTCCTTTTGGCCTCCCGGTACCTGTCTGCTGTTTCAGGAGACCCCTGGGCCAACCAGGCCGAAAGGCCTCCTTCTTCAGCCTGACGGCTTCCTTCACTGCTGGTGTCCACCAACGGGTTCTTGGGTTGCCACCACGACAGGCACCGACAGCCTTTTGACCACAGCTCCGAGCTGCAGCCTCTACAATGGAGGCTCTGAACATGGCCCACTCAGGTTCCATGTCCCCAACCTCCCCGGGATGCACGAGAAGTTCTTCCGGAGGTGGAGTTAAAGACCTTACGGACAGGGGCTTCGCACCAGACGTTCCCACTTCACCCCCACTAGCACATTTGGGTTTACCCAGGTCTGTCTGGCAGCCTCCCCGCACCATCTGATCCAACTCACCACCAGGTGGTGATCAGTTGACCAGCTCTGGCTTCCTCTCTTCACCCGGAGTGTCCAAAACATGCGGCCGCAGATCTGCTGATACGATTACAAAGTCGATCAGCGACCTTTGGCCTAAGGTGGTCCGGTACCAGGTACACTTGTGGACCACCCTATGTTCGAACATGGTGTTTGTTATGGCCAGTCTATGACTAGCACAGAAGTCCAATAACAAAACATGTTCAGATCGGGCAGGCCGTTCATCCCAATCACTCCCCTCCAGGTTTCTCCATCATTGCCCACGTGTGCGTTGAAGTCCCCCAGTAGAACTATGGAGTCCCTGGATAGAACCCTTTCCAGGATGCCACCCAAGGACTCCAAGAAGGCCGGATACTCTGAACTGCTGTTTGGTGCGTAGGCACACACAACAGTCAGAGCCTTCCCCCAGCGACTTGCAGTCGCATGGAGGCGACCCTCTCGTTCAGCGGAGAGAACTCCAACACAGCGGCGCTCAGCCGGGGACTTGTGAGTATCCCCACACCCGCCTGGCGCCTCACACCCTGGGCAACTCAGGAAAAGGAGAGGGTCCAGCCCCTCTCCAGGAGTTTGGTTCAAGAACGGAATGCGTGGAGATGAGCCCAACCATATCTAGTTGGTACCGCTCCACCTCCTGCACCAGCTCCGGCTCCTTCCCCGCCAGTGAGGTGATGTTCCACGTCCCCTAGAACCAGTCGGCAATGCGGGGATCCGCACACCCACTTTGCCTTGGGAGACCTAATGCCCCAGACAACACAGATCCCAGGGTCATGGGGGCACCCAAACCCCCCCACCACGATAAAGTGGCGATTCTTTGGGGGGGTTTGAATGAGAAACACCATCCATCACTCGTGTGAACATTTCTCCCATTTTTTCAGGTATTTGTGGGATAAAATCATTGTACTTGTTGTCTTATATTTATATGAGTTTGTTGAACATACACACAACAGATTTCTGGTTTTTGAGTTTGCAAAATATGTTAATGTGTGTTCAACTGTGCTGTATGAGACGCCGCAGCGTTCTCCAGCCATTTCATCAATCCTCGTGCACATATGAAACCTGTATTTGCATTGGTTTACATATTGTTGTTTTTGTAAATGTATCACGTCCGAAATTATTTGAGTCAATACGCTGAATGTGAAACACCATTATCACTTGTGTGATAATTTCTCCCCTTATTGCAAGGGTATAACATAAACAATCAAAATGTCTTTATTGCCATATGTAACAAGTACAATGGAATACTTACTCACCATTCACTCCTGCAGTATTCTTCTAACAACTCTGAACAATTAGTAATAGTACCTAGCAAGTACAATAAAAGTACAGTAAAAAAAAAAGTACACTAATTGAGCGATGAGCAGTTCAGGAGGCGCACTGCCTGTGGTTAGAAACTGGTGATTGTGGTCCTGTATTACCCCTTTTCCACCAAAGTGAACCGAGAGCTGGTTCTGGGCTGGTGCTAGTGCCAGTTCGGAGCTGGTTCAACTTAAGAACCGGTTTGCTTTTCCACCGGCTAGAGAGCCTCGAGAGCCAACCCGCCCCCACGTCATTACGTCACTGTACGTCTGTAGAAGTCTCCGCCTTCCCAGCAACGCGAGCACAACAAGAACAATGGCGGACTACATCGCGATACGAGTGATCTTGTTTTTGTAATTGTATATTTTGTTACTACCTGTTCTGTCATAACTCAAATAAAAACTGAATCTTATTTGTTTCTCTGTTCTTTAAGTATACTGAAGCAGACATGTTAACAAAATGTGTATTTAGAAAAACAATGCTGCTCCGTTAATTCGCGGTTCTGATGGGGGGGGGGGTGTGCTCTGTTAATTCGGGTTCTGATGGGGGGGGGGCTCCGTTAATTCGGGTTCTGATTGGGGGGGGGGCTCCATTAAATTTGCGGTTCTGATGGGGGGGGGGGGGGGGTGCTCCGTTAATTGCTGGGGACATGTCCCCAGCGTCCCACTAAATTCTACGCCCATTGCTCGGTACCATGCGCAGTTGCTATTAAACATCCATAAACGCCAACTCGGTTGCATCTCTTTACTTCAATATTAATTGGCTAAGAATATTACAACGTTAACGTTGCGTTGCCAAAGTGGGTATCGGTGCGGTTGTATCGGAGTAGTCACTTCCATTGTCGGGTTTGTTGTGAAAGAACGTTTTTGGCGGACTTGCTAATCCCGCCCCCAGCCTCTGACGTAGCCGGTTCTTTAGTCGGTGCTTATCTGGCCCAGCAAAGAGTTGGGGCCAAGAACGAACCAGTTTTTCTGGCCGAGAGCCGGTTCTTTGTTACATTACATTTTTTTACATTTAGGGCATTTGGCAGACGCTTTTATCCAAAGCGAGTACATTTGTTGAAGGAGAGGCAGCAATATATCACTGTGGTACCTGAAGATAAGAATAGAGCTGTTTTCGAGCATTCCTATTTACGAGACGAATAGAACGAGTTTCATAATTGCCAAGTTGTCTGCATAAGTAGCTGGGCAGGCGTGTGATTCTAAGCATGATACAACATCTGAGAACGAACAACAATGCTAAGTGCCATTAATAAGTGTTAAGACATATAAACACGCAGGTTAGTGCTAGGGGGGGGTTATGTAGAGTCCAGGTGAACTCTGAACAGGTGGGTCTTGAGTCTCTTGCGGAAGCTGGCGAGCGACTCGGCTGTCCTGACACAAGCTCATTCCACCACTGCGGAGCCAGAACCGTCAAGAGTTGGGACTTGGAAGAGCGATGTTTGGCTGTTTTTAGTGAAGGCAGTACCAGTCGTTTGGCAGAAGTTGCCGAGCGGAGTGCTCGGGCTGGGGTGTAGGGTCGGACTAATTTTTTGAAGGTAGGTAGGGGCGGTTCCGTTGACAGCCATGAAAGTCAGTACCAGTGTCTTGAATCGAATGCGAGCGATTACCGGGAGCCAGTGGAGGTTGCGGAAGAGGGGGGTTACATGGGAGAATTTAGGTAGGTTGAACACGAGGCGTGCTGCTGCGTTCTGGATGCGTTGTAAGGGCTTGATTGTTGAGGCGGGGAGTCCAGCCAGGAGAGAGTTGCAGTAGTCGAGACGAGTGATAACGAGCGCTTGGACCAGGATCTGCGCTGCTTCACGTGTGAGGAAGGGCCGGATCTTGCGGATGTTGTAGAGAGCAATTCTACAAGATCGGGCCACAGAGGTAATGTTGGCGTTGCAGGACAGCTGGTCATCCAATACCACGCCAAGGTTCCTTGCCGTGGGTGCAGGGGAGACTTCGATGTCCTCGATGGTGACAAGTAGGTCCGTCGAGGTTGCGCTTCAGGTGGTTGGCGGTCGTCCATCTGCTGATGTCGGCCAGGCATTTTGAGATGCGTGTTGCGATGTGGGTGTCTGAGGGGGGGAAGGAGAGAAACAGTTGGGTGTCATCAGCATAGCAGTGGTAGGAGAAGCCGTGGGATGTGATTACAGAGCCGAGAGATCTAATGTATAAAGAAAACAGAAGGGGTCCCAGTACTGAGCCTTGGGGTACTCCGGTGTCAAGGGTGCAGGGTCTGGACAGGGAGCCATTCCATGTGACCTGATAAGTGCGATCTGTCAGGTAGGAGGTGAACCAGGATAACGCAGTTCCACTGATGCCAAGCTCTGCCAGGGTGGAGAGGAGAATCTGGTGGTTCACTGTGTCGAAAGCGGCGGACAGGTCAAGGAGGATGAGCACGGATGAGAGGGAAGAGCTTCTGGCGTCGGCGAAGGGACTCTGATACTGCAAGCAGGGCCGTCTCTGTGGAGTGCGCCGCTTTGAAGCCTGACTGATGAGGGGTCGAGCAGGTTGTTCTCGGGAGAGATAGGATGATAGTTGGTGGAGACAGCACGTTCTATGGTTTTGGAGAGGAATGATAGGAGAGACACAGGTCTGTAGTGTCGGACGTCGGTGGTGTCCAGGGTGGGTTTCTTAAGGAGATGGCTTGATTCTGGCGGTCTTGAAGGCAGTCGGAAACAGGCTGAAGTGACGGAGGTGTTAGTTAGGCGTGGTGAGGAAGGGAAGGGATGGTCCGCCGCCGAGATGTCTTGGAGAAGAGAGGATGGGATTGGGTCAAGGGGGCAGGTGGTGGCATGGTTGAATGTCACAAGCCTGTTGACTTTCTTCAGAGGAGAGGGGGTTAAAGCAGGTAAGGCTGGTAGGGGTGGGTGAAGGGGAGTGGCGGAAGAAAGCAGGGGTGGAAAGAGGAGGTAATGTCCTTCACCTTCTTGTAAAGTAGGTGGCAAAGTCATCTGCTGAGAGGGAGGAGGGAGGAGGAGGGGAGGGAGGGTTGAGGAGGGGAGGAGAACATGGAAAAAAGTTTCCTGGGGTTGGAGGGGGAAGAGTTGATCTTTGTAAGATAGAAGGCAGATTTGGCTGCTGACACAGTAGAGGTGAAACATGAGAGGACGGTGGAGGTAGTGAGAGAATCATCAGCAGAGTCAGATTTTTCTCCATTTTCTCTCAGCTGCCCGCAGCTCTGTTCTCCTAGCCCACAGAGCTTCAGACAGCCAGGGAGGTGGAGGAGAGGCTCGTGCTGGTCTGGAGTTAAGTGACAGAGTGAGTCGAAGGATGAGGAGAGAGAAGAAGTCAGAGTGGAGGACGCTTCCTCTACTGACAAGAGGGAGAATTGTTGGGGGGGGAGGTAGTGAGGAGAGGACAGTTGCAGAGAGAGTAGAGGGAGAGAGAGTTTTCAGGTTCCTACGGAGGTGACGATGTGAGGCGTAGCAGGTAGGGAGGTGGGAGATTTTAGGGGGAGGGAGAAAGCGACAAAATGGTGATCAGACACAGGGAGGGGGGTGACAGAGAGTGCCGAAGTGGCGCAGGACCTTGTGAAGACAAGGTCAAGTTGTTCCCGGCTCTGTGGGTGGAAGGAGAAGGGGGTGAGCACCAAAACCGAATGTGGCGAAGAAGTTGATGAATTCGGGTGATTGTAACTTCTCTGGCTGGATGTTGAAGTCGCCCAGAACGACAAGTAGGGTGCCATCTTCAGGAAAACAGCTGAGGAGGGCATCCATCTCGTCGAAGAAGTCGCCAAGAGGAACCCGGTGGTCGGTAGATCACGGCAATGTTGAGCTTGATCGGAAGGGTAACAGATACAGGCATGGAGTTCAAGTGCAGATCTGGTCAGGTGTTCCAGGGGAAGGACCTGGTATGACCACTTTGGAGAGATGAGGAGTCCCTGTTCCTCCACCTCGCCCAGAGGGTCGGGGAGTGTGTGTGAAAGAGTAGGTCGTGGACAAGGGCGGCAGGGGTGGCGGTATTTTCCGCGGGTGATCCAGGTCTCTGTGAGAGCCAGGAAGTGGAGAGACTGGAGGGCGGCGTAGGCCAGAATGGTCTCAGTTTTCTTGAACCGACGATTGGCAATTCCAAAAGTCCCCCTCTCACATCAAGGCTGTGTAGGTTAGATCGTAGGGTAGAGGAGATTGGAGGGGTGGCGGCAGCGAGTGGAGGGTCCTTCGGTGACACCTGCCGCGGTAGGATGTCCAGACTGAATGGACTGTCGGCACATGTCTAGCACAGGAGGAGGGAAGGTGTAGGACTAACCTGTAGCTGTAGGACTCCCTGGACGGACTCCCACAGAATGACTCCCCTGTCTTTGTTCTGGGCTGACGCTACAGCTGACGCTAAGATACTAGCTCTGTATTAATAGCTAAGTGCACAAGGGGGGCTCATGCAGGGTTAAGCTCCTCCTTGTCGTTACCTCAATTGACTACAGCTGAATGCCCGAAACTGGGTGATTATCCCTGGGCGTGTCCACCTCTTAATATGCTAATGATCAAGTTTGCAACAACAGCTCTGTAATAAGTGAATTTGACCAATATCTCTGCCAACAATACTACAACAAGGTTCCTTTTTACCAACACTTCTTTGTCTGTGGAAACAGGAAGAACTGGTTCGTTTTAGGCTCTGGCTCCGAACCGGCCCTGAAAATGCCTTGGTGGAAAAGGCCCCCATGAGGGAGCTAACCTATGCCGACACCTGGACCGAAAGATCTCCTTGATGGATGGAAGTGTACACCCGATGATCCGCTGTCCTGATGACCCTCTGGATGGCTTTCCTGTCCTGAGCAGTGGTATTGCCATATCACACAGTGACACCACCAGACAGAATGCTCTCTATGGTGCCACGGTAGAAGTTCATAAGCCGCCGTGTGCTTCTGCTTCTGCATTTCCTGAGGTGCCATAGGGGGTAGAGGCACTGGTGTGCCTTCTTGAGCATGGCCCCTGTGTTGTGGGTCCACGCTAGGTAGATCGAAGATTGGAGATCTGTAGTCCCAGGAAACAGAAACAGCTGGTGATTTCCATCGGTGTCCCGCTTATGCTGATGGGGGAGTGGGGCCCTCGATTGTTCCTGAAGTCCATGATGAGCTCCTTGGTCTTGCTGACATTCAGATTTTTGTCTTTGCACCATCGCATCAGCTGGGCTACCTCGTCTCTGTATTTCGTTTTGGTCGTCATTGCTCATCAGGCCGATAACTGTGGTGTCATCTGCAAACTTGATGATCCGGTTGCTGCCGTGTATGGCTGTCATGTGTGAAAAGAGAGTACAGCTGCGGGCTGAGGCAACAGCCTTGTGGCGCTCCGGTGTTGAGGACCAGAGTGGATCTGTTGCTACCAACTGTCACCACTTGAGGCCTGCCTGTCAGGAAGTCCATAATCCAGTTGCAGAGGGGGATCCCTAAGTTTCAGGATCAGCTTTGAAGAAACGATGGTGTTGAACGTAGAGCTGAAGTCAATAAGCAACAGTCTGACGTAGGTGTCCCTCCTGTCTATGTGTTCCAGGGCAGTGTGTAGTGTCAGGGAGATGGCGTCGTCCACAGACCTGTTTGGTCTATGCACGTTGGCCAGGAGAATGCTAGGTAGGGCTGGTTTCCATCCCCTTTGGCGAGACCTAACTAGTAGGCCTCCTTGCGACCCCCGCCTGGGGGGTCGTTTACTCCTGCTCCCCAGAGCCTGATGACTCTGCTCGGTGGATGAGGACCCCTTCCCTCACCGCGTTCCATTGTCTCTCCATACCTCCATAAGTCCTTTGTTTATATGTTCCAGTCTGCATTCCCGTACAAATCTACTGAAATGTTCCATAAGGGTGTTTGGCGATCAAATGTGATGGCCACTTTCACGTACATGGAAATAAAAAAAATCTAATTCGATAAAACGTCACTATAAAACAACCTAAAAGTACGTAAAATAAAAAATACTGCGCAGACCTCTTGGAGATGCATCCGCTCTTCACCTGTGCCGCCATCTACCTGTACTTGTCTACCTGCAAAAGTACGTGCATTACGCGCACACACACATGGACAAACACACGGACACACACACCTACACACATGTATGCACACACACACACGCGCACACACACATATATATTTTCTATGACAAGAATATTTCCACTCCTCTTTCATGGCATTTCTTCTGTGGAATATGTATTGCAGTGCATCGCGTGATTTTATAATTTCTTCCTCCCTATTGAATCTACATGAAGTCAGGAGTCCTCTTTAATCAAACTGTGTTTTGCATCTGCAGTCTAGACAAGATACCGGTATATCCAATGTATGTTTATCGCATTAATTTGTCAGTCCACAGACATTTTTAAGAGAGATCCCCGAAACAGCAATCTGCAGTTTCCTTTTCCAGCGAAAAGGAAAACGACAGAACATAAAATAAATTATGCTGATGTTGACCAAGAAGGACTGCTGTGGTCTCAGCCAATGGGAAGTTACAATCTCCCAACACCCCGCACAGGAGCTCTGGATCTTTCCATCCATGCTTGTATCTGTGTCCCCTTTGATAAAAGATGAATCCGGCTGATAATATACAGGTGTGTATGTGTGTGTGTATGTGTGTGTGTGTGTGTGTGTGTGTGTATGTGTGTGTGTCTGGGTGTCTGGGTGTGTGTGTGTGTGTGTGTGTGTGTCTGCGTGTGTGTGTGTGTGTGTCTGGGTGTGTGTGTGTGTGTGTGTGTGTATGTGTGTGTGTGTGTCTGGGTGTGTGTGAGTGTGTGTGTGTGTGTCTGGGTGTGTGTGTGCAGGGCCGTGAGTTGTTTGCGTTTGTATTTGGAAGGGTTTCTTATCACATGCCACATATGTCCTGCTGTTATTGTACTTTCATTCTTTGACTGGAGTCTTCTAGTTCCGCCTTGGTTCTACCCCAGAACTTTAACTTTTCAAACCTGTGGTTTGAAAAATCATAAATAAATAAATTGTTGTTAGAAAACAGTTGTGGAACCTGTTGTTGTGGGAGACTCCATTGTCAGAAATATAAGATTTAAATCATTTAAAACATGTTCTTTCACTGGTGCTATGGTCTGTGATATAATCAACAAAATCCCACAACTAATATCTAACATCCAAAAGTAAACAAAATCTCGCTAATTTTGAAGTTCAGTTTTTTGTCAGTGGGCCATTGCCTACAGTTGGAAAAGGAATCAACAAGTTCAGCAGTCTACTTGGACTGAATACCTGGCTGTCCAGAACGTGTAGCCTCAGAGGAATTAACTTCATTGATCATTTTAATCTGTTCTGGGGACACAGTCACCTGTTTAGGACACATGGCTCTCATTCAAAAAGGTCTGGTGTGAAGCTACTGTTCAAATATGAAAATATTCTCTATCCACTCGGCAGCCTGGAGGAAGATGTTTTGAAGACTCTGGATAAGCCTGTAGACAACCAGCCTCACCCCCATCTCCCCATTCCCCCACTCCACCCTCCCCCCATGCACCACGCCCTCTGGATCCACCCATGGACAAAAAGCCTCCCTCAGCTCTATTTTTACATTTTTGTGTTTTGTACTACTTGTATTTAATTGTATTTTTGTCTTCCTTTCATTTGTTAAGCACTATGAATGCCCTTGTGTTTGAATGGTGCTATATACATAAACATGCCTTGCCTTGCCTTATTTCTAAATATTATATTAACTTGCTGGCGATCACATTTTTAAGCACATGAATACGATTCCTTTACAAACGTCCTTTTCTTTACGAACTAATCAGCTATTCCATATAGTTAAACTAATTGTCACATAAACACATAAAAAGGCATTTGGTGTATATTTCTTTAGTTTGTTATTAACAGTAAACTGACTCCGCAATCAAGCCCTTACAACGCATCCAGAACACAGCAGCGCACCTGGTGTTCAACTTACCAAAATTCTCCCATGTAACCCCCCTCTTCCACGACCTCCACTGGCTCCTGGTAATCGATCGCATTAGATTCAAGACACTGGTACTGACCTTCATGGCTGTCAGTGGAACTGCCCCTACCTACCTCCAAACATTAGTCAGACCCTACACCCCAGCCCCAGTGCTCCGCTCAACAACTTCGGCTAGATGACTGGTACCATCTTTACTAAAAAACAGGCTAACATCGCTCCGCCAAGTCCCAACTTTACTCTGTTCTGGCACCGCAGTGGTGGAATGAGCTCCGGCTGATGTAAGGATGGCAGAGTCATTCATCAGCTTCCACAAGAGACTCAAGACCCACTTGTCCAGAGTTCACCTGGACTATACATAACCCTCCATAGACAGCTCTAATCTTATCTTTATGTAAAACAGCAATGTATTGCTGTCTCCTTCAACAAATGCACTCTTCATAAGTTGCTTTGGATGAATGCATCTGCCAAATGCCTTAAATGTAAATGTTAAAAGTATGTGACAAATTGTTATTTGTTGTTCCAAATTGTTTTTGGTACAACAAACAATTACGTTGTTAAACGTTGGGGAAAGGTTTTGAATTGTTTGTTCTAATTCAGCCACTGCCACCACCATCAGATCTATGTCACCACCGTCAGGGCACCGTCACTCATGTAACTTTCTTACTTTTAAATGAATATGCACACAATTTGTTCCTCCAATGCAGTTGATTTATTAAAGTAATTGTCTATTCTAATTAAAAATCTGTGTTTTATGTCCAAAATTTGTATTTTGTATATTTAATGCTAATGATAAAGTTGCATGATGTAAGAGTTTTTGAAGCAGGATGCAAGAAATAGTATAAAAAATTCACAAAAGTGAATATTCAACATTTAACAGCATACAGTATATGTGTAGCTATGGTTTGGACACAATGATTTAAAAGCTATAAATCAATATAAGGCTACATGAACAGGGATAATTAGCTTATTGTGTCTGAAGTAATGAGAGGAAAAAGAAAGAAAAAATTACAAAATCAGGAGGTTGCAATTAAATATTACTTGATTGCTGAGACCTTGTTCTATGAACACATAAGTTTAGATTTCTTATATTACTTTTTTTTTTCTTTTCAAAATGAAAACCAGTTTTTTCCAAATTCTCAAGAATCAGTGAGTAACTAACTTACCACTTGGTTCGAGGATCAAAGTGGCCTGGCTGGATTTCTCTGTTACAGTTTCAAAACAAAGAAGGAATCTTCATCTCAATTGATCTGGTATTCAACTTGCCATGTCTTGTTTTATCTTGGAACCGCCCCCTGTGGCCAGTAGATCTGTGGGGTGAACCCCTTCCTTTCCCCAGTCTACCACGAGGCGTCTCAGGGGTAGGTTGTGATATTTTAAGTACCTGTGCATTCAATGATTTAATGTGTAAAGAATTGGGTTTAAGTTGTTTTATTTTCATAATTATTTGTGTACAGCTTTGGTTAATACACTGATTTGACTGTTATTGTACGTTGTATAATATCATTTTGTATATGTACAATAATTGTTGCAGACACCCAGTCTACAACGAGGAGTCTCAGAGCTTTGTCTGATGGTGCTTTGCTGTTAAGCCTGCAAGGGTTGTAAAAGTTGATTCTGTTCGCCAGAATAAACGGCTGCTGCCAAAGACATTAAGGACTGGGATGTCTTTATTTGGACAAGCACAACGCAGAAGAGTTTACTACCGCGACATCAACATGTCAGCGAAGGTTCAGCTGCTTTGGCTTTGACTTCATGTTCACCCACCAGCCTTCCACCCCCTCTCTGTTCATCTATCTATCTATCTATCTATCTATCTGTCTATATATACTGTATATACACACACACACACACACACACACACACACACAATGTATACTGTAGGCCTATATGTGTGTGTGTGTGTGTGTTCCAATGTCCCTTGTTCTTGTCATCTTCGTATCCATTATTGTTAACATTGGCCATTGTGTGAATGGGCTCTTACTCTCGCACATTAAAATGTGCGCTGCTGTTGAGTTCAATGGCATTACATTAGCTCTCGGACAATTTTAGGGTATTCAACTTGACAAACATTTATATTGCATGTGTCGCTAAACGAGTTGAATCGTTTCCTGCTACTGTTACCCATCCTTAACACAATTTGGTGGCCCTAATGATTACCATTGCTGTTGTCTTGTTCCACTATGGCGTGTTTCCAATTAAATAAAATAGCTTTTTGTCGGCATTCCTCTTGAAAGACTTCAAATGCTAAACTACAAACGTTCCATAGGAACATGTGCATTTGCAAACATGCCTGCCGTGGCAGTTTATACATTACCACTCATTTACGCAACAAAGTATATATAATTATGGTAACTATTACTAGTTGTTACTTGCAGCCTCTGATTCTTATGTAAGTTATGAATATGTATGTGATTATTATATATTTATTTTGTATTTCTATGATCGATATCATGCGTTCTTTATCATATATTTGTTGTCATATTTTGTATTTCTAGATTTTTAATGTTGTATGGTTTTATATTGTATGAAGGCCTTTACAGTTTATTAAGAAGCGAAAAGTTGTCTGCATGTAAACTCATGAAATGGAAAACAATTGCCAATTCTCCCCCTCTCCTCAGTTTCCCTGCTTTCAGGTCAGCAGTAAATAGCTTCCGACCCACAGATTGACTTATCTACCTGAATCCAATTTTCATGTTCACTGACTGCAATGAGAGCCGCCATTCCAGGATGAATTACGCTTTTTCTATCAGCTTTTGATAAACAGATGGAGCATTCAGCCATGAAAAAAGAAAAAAATGAAAAAATGAGAGCAGAATACAAATAAATCACAGTTTGTTTTAGGAGTCACAACACGACATTCTACCTCCATGCAATACGTGCAAGGAAAAAACACCAGCATGTAAATGTAGACTTATTTGAACCTTGTTGTTGTCGTAATCGTCTACATATCTTTGTAACTGAGAGTAATTTGTGTTTCTGAAGCTTATTGTTTCCACATTTATGTTCTTTAAAGAGAAATTGTTTTTTTTTGCTGTGTAATTGAATAGCACCTTCCCCGCAGTCATTAGTGGGAGAAACACATGTCTAATGGGATGGAGGAAGAGGCGGTGGAGGGATGTGGAGGAACCAGTGGAGGAGGGGAGCAGAGCTTCCAGAAGAAGCTTCCAGAAGGATGTAATGCGCTTTAGATGCTTCTGATTGATGAGGTGATTTCCAAACAGGTGAAAGTGATTTAGTCTCTGATTAGCTACACAAGTGTTATTAGTTTGTTTTTTCTGGGGTTGATTCCAGGGCTGATTCTACATCACTTTATGAGTATACAGCCAATTCCTCGTCGTCAATCAATCATCTTCATCGATCGATTCATTACAAACTCCATTGTTTCTGGAGTCATCCTCGTCAACTTTAAAACCACAAATATCAGAATGTTTGTGTCAAATTGTGCTTGTTAAAATGCACCTTAAAATGTTTTTTCAAACTATTTCATGTTGACAATATTTGGGCCTTCATGTGTGAAAAGAGTTGAAATATGTGTCAAGATGTAATATTTTACCAGATATTTGTAAATCACATTGGAGCGTGCGTTTCTGCAGGGTCTCTGGTTTCATTGACTTCACTTTCAATTGTATTGTTATATAAATAACGCATATTTTCACTATGTGACACAAACGATATCTGTCACAGAGCAACACGGTGCCACTAAAGACCATTATTTTCAATAGGTGTCACTATCACAGGAAAATCTCCCCACACTTTTTTTTACTGTTCTTCTAAGTGTATGATGAAATGCACAATATGTTCCCCCAGAAACGGCGTGTGTGTCACGTGATAGATTCCGCCGTGCATGCGTGCTTGCGTGTCCACCGGCTACAGAACATTAGATTTTCCGAAGGAGATCGGGATGTTGTGGCCAAGGACAAAAAGTAACAGCTTGTCTGAATGTCATACCTGTTTGAACGGCAAAGGGCTCAATCTTAAGATTCAGTAAGCTGGAACTGCCTGTAATGCAATGCCATTACAGTGGAAACTCAGGTCAAGGCTGCTCAGACACACAGTTCAAAATATCAGCCCACACACACACACACACACACACACACACACACACACACACACACACACACACACACACACACACACACACACACACACACACACACACACATACACAATATATCTAAATGCTGTCCTAAACCCTATGATTGTCCTTTCAACCTTTAATTACAATGTCCTTTTTCTTGACTTTTATCAGGGTAAACAAACAAACAAAAAGCGTCTTGGTAAAAATTGTGATTGTATAACAAATGACAAATATATAACAAATGTAACAGTGTAAGATTGTCCATCGATAAAAATGTGGTGCAGCATGATGCAATGCATATTCTAACAGCATGGATTTGGGGTCTATACCGTTTATTTATCTGCTTTGATTGACCCTAGTTTTTGTATGTAATTTCACAATTTCGTGTATGTAATTTCAGAATTGCACAATTTCATCCTTCCTTTCCCCTCTTACCGTCTGTTTCTTTCTCTGTCTTCTCTCTGGGCTGTGTTGCTGTCGTCTTGCACGTCTCTCTGTAATTTGACATTTTTGGTGTTTCTTTTTTCTTGTTGTCGTTCATATTGTTTAACAAAAGGCCCTTTTGTCCAAAAGCCTGACGCCTGAGCCCGTCGCACCCTTCCCCTGACGAGAGAACACAAGCTTGGGCCGAGATATTTAAGACTTGAACGATTGCTAACCTCAGGCGAGCAGGTGATGGGCAGCAGCATCGGTCGAAGGCAACAGATTGCGACCTCACCTGTGGATAATTAATGAGTATCTGTCACACAGACTACTCACCGAGTGGGCCAAGGCCCTCCAAAGCGCTGTCAGTGTCCATTTGATTAACACTGCAGACCATGTAAAGACCTGAGTCGACACAATGTTGTACATGCACGCACACACACACGCACACACATGCACGCATGTACACGCACACACACACGCACACATACACACACACACATGCAGTGCTTCAAGCACGGGTATTTCTGCTTTCAGGACACTTTTCCTTTCTTGGAAGGAGGAAGATGGAGGTGAAAATGAGTTTCTTTGAAATGACCAAAAAAGAGAACAACATGGTGTGATTTTGAGTTCATGAGAGCTCATTAACAGAGACTTAAATAACATCCATTCAGATTAGTGTATATTTCTATAGAGCTTTGCATAATGCCACTCAAAGTGCATTGACAATGGCTGCCTCACATTCAAGACCGTTTCTGATCTTCTGGGGGCCATAAGCCACATCCAACTTCGTATCAGCCTGTAAGCATCCCTGAGAGATGCCCTACCAGGTCCTTCATGTATCGCTAAAAGACTAACTGTTAGGCGTCAATAGTACCAACAGCTCTTTGGTTGCCAAGACGACCTGCCCGACTTACCTAAGCAACGGCCAGATCTATTCGCATGTTGCTGCTCCAATACAAGAAGGAGAAATGATTGAGTTTATGTTGTTATTATAATAATTCAGAAATTAGATTTGAGAGGAATTTTGGATGAAGGTCTCCGTCTCGGTCCCATGTTACTTTAAACTTGTATAGTATAACTCCACTGACCTCTGCATTAATCTTGATAGAAAACCGTTGATCTCGTCACATCTGCATGCATGTGTCTCTCCCTAAAAATGCTCTTTAAACACAGCCATGGGCGTCCATGCCTGAACCTACGAGCTAAACAAATATCAAGCTACAGTTAAGCACTTGCTTCACGTGTCTGTCAGTTGTTCCTCCCCTGAATCGCAGGACCATGCATGTGTGTGTGTGGGAGTCCTGAGGGGTCAATGTAAAAAGCGAGCTGGACTGACAGCCTGGCCCTTGGGGTCTGATCTCCAGGCTCAGCCAATAATGCCATGTCCCCTCTGTGATGGCTTCTCCATCTTTATGAGCAAGGGAAGGTGGTTACTCAGGCTGGCGCTATGGTAGACCGTGTTAGACACACACACACACACACACACACACACACACACACACACACACACACACACACACACACACACACACACACACACACACACACACACACACACACACACACACCATGCATGTGTGTGGGAGGTATACTGTATATACATATAATAGCGGCACAGAATACGCCAATACACTGTCAACGGTGTCACATCCAGCATGACAGCTCATAGTCCCATTTGACTATATTATTCCTTTGTTGTGTATTATTCATTTGTTGTGTATTGCATCTCATTGTGGGTTTTACAAGTACATATAGCATTAGACCATATAATGGTGTTTTTTCAGCCGATGTCACCCCTGACCACATGATCTCTGCTGTGTGCGACATAATGGGAGTCGCTTATTGCCAGTGGGCACAGTTAGAGAAATATTGCTTCATTTGAACAATTACAGTTTTTTGTGTTAATTGGATTTTGGGGATTCGGGTGATTTGCATTGCGGTGGCCTGCTATGATTCGGAATTGTGTTTTTATAGTTTTATAGTCTTATAGACGAAAAATTAAAGAGGTGGTTGAGTCCAATAATGGAAAAACCAGTTAATATCTGAACACTATTATATTCATATGCGCAAGAATGTTGACGTATGAATTGTTAAAACCCCAATAATTGTGCTTATTTCCAATACTTGTTAAGCATTCTATTTACATTTACCTAAAAAGGCATTTGAAATAGGAAACTCTGTCTTTGTTGTGTTCTGTGAGCACACAACAAATATAAATGCAGACTGAATGCAGAAAAGCATCCCTTTAATTATCATTCTAAACTAATATTGATACATTAAGTGTGTTTTCTGGCTCATTACACTACAGTGCAATACGTTTAATGATTCCATTTCAAATTTCAGATGGAAATTGATGATGGAGCGATTGAAATTCACAAATGATTTTCTCCTTGGGACATTACGTTTGAGGCCTCTCGTCATATGTAGTTACAAAGCAAGAATGAAACCTTGCTAACCCCTTCCACCTCGCCCTCTGCCTTCTATGTGCTAAATGGCCTGCAACAGCAAAGTCATTTGAGCCACAAATAGATAATTACATCTGTCCAGAGAGCAGTCGTAGCATTCCGGTAACATTAGCATGTACCAATAAAGGACGCGACGTGTGACGCAGAACAAGCCGCCTGTCGTGTGTTTTAAAACGCTATCGGGGGGCCAATAGAACACGTCTGCCGGCCGCACGGCGTCGGACTGCGTGGACTCCATGGGCAGGACGTCACCCAGCAACACACCCAGTAGGCCTTGAGGCGAACACAGGTGTAGCTTGTGATGTTAATTATCAGCACTGGCCCTGCCTACGGACACGTCATTAACTTGATGAGCTACACCTGTTTTCCTCTGTAATATTACACCTCTGTTGATAAACGCCTGTTGGTGAGTACAATGGCTGACAGCTTATAGCTATGCCCCTGTGTGTGTGTGTGTGTGTGTGTGTGTGTGTGTGTGTGTGTGTGCATGTGTGTGTGTGTGCGTGTGCGTGTGTGTGTGTGTGTGGGGTGTTTCAGAGGTAAGGACTCTGTGAAGTGTTGTTCAGCTAAGCCTGGATGCAAGTGCATAAAATGGTGGCCGCAGCACGAGGCAGTTCCTGCGTTGATTACCTCCGCGCCATCACCTCGGAGGCCCGGGATTTACCTGAGGTCACAGAATAGCAACTCATCCAGTTGCTATTTCATTAGCGGCATAAAACTACTACATAAAAACTAAGCAAACAAAATAGGAGCTTAATTTGGTTTACACCGCTGTCGTATAATAGACCAGGTCTCTCTACATCACCGTTTTGTTTGTTGAAGCGGCACCAGCGCAGTTTAATCCTGATGGTTTCATTATTGCGGGTAAAAGTATTGTTGTCGAGGTCAACAAGGTCACAGATAATCCATACACTGCCATTCTTTTCAAATTGTGGCTTACCTAACGTCCCTGTCTCCAAGCTAATCTTGTCACAGACAGAAATCCAGACTCAATACAATCGACCTCAAATAGCAGCGGCTGTTATCTGCCGGAGCTGGTCCTCCTCTCTGGAGAGCAGCCAGCTGCAGGCGGGGGAACAACACTGCCAACATTCCTGACTAGAAGAAGACATCCACCCCGCGCTTCCTGGTTGGATGTAGTTCAAGTTGAAATCTGTTTTAGCGGTAGTAAAACTCCTCCACGAGGCCGGACTTTGGAGGAACTCTCGATGATGTCCACTTAAAAGCAACAATTTTGAATCTCAGAAATACAGCTAGGTCTTATATAGAAAGATTCTTATGATTAATAATGATAATAATAATAATAATAATAATAATAATAATAATAATAGGTCAAAATAAAGGAGCACAATAATGTGGAAGCTATGTAAGCCTTATAACCGTCATATATACACAGCATCGTAATGTACACACATTATTGTCCTGGCACAATGGGTTTCTCATGAATTCATTCATTGTTATTATGAATGGAAAACCAAGCTTGCACATGGAGATGGTCTGGCTCATGTTAACGATCCGATCACACTTTTAGCGTATCCAACAAGTATCCAATCAACTGTGCAGGCAACATTGATAAGAATTATATGAAACGATATCTGTTAACAGATGGGTGCAACAAAAAATGACTTGGCCAGCAGACATTCAAGACATGGTCCGTCCTCCAGACACTTCTGAGCACCAACTCCCCTCCACCACCAGCCAGACAACCAGACATGCAGACGACCAGGCGAACAGGCGGGCCTATTAAATGAAACAAGGCACTTCACTGTCCCAGAGTACGTCCAGAAAGACGGGGCGAACGCAGCCTGTGTTAGAGAGAGAGGTCTGGCTGCCTGCTGCTTCTGTGATTAGCCGTCCATCTGGCTTCGCTGCATCTGGCCTGAGCGCTCTGAAACCAGGCAGGCAACCTGCTACCCCGGTGCTCTGAGCAGCAGAGAGGCGCGCTCTCTTGCAATTTTGCTGCAAAACATCGAGGTGTTCTCTTGCTGCCGAGCACTTCCCCAGCTGAGGATGCAGATGATGAAGCACTGGCCTGCAACCAGCTAATTATAAAGAAATGAGAACAGAACAGAAAGATGGTCAAATGCTGTGTGTTACGATTCAGCCTTAATGCCTTTGAAGGGGATATATTTATGTCCTCAAACCAGTGCTGGGTACCTCAAGACATTTGAAATACCTCACATGCTGTTCATACTGTGTATGGTCATCTAGATGCAGCCCCTAAAATTATATTATTATTATTATTATTATTATTATATTAGCTTATATTCGATCTACCATGGGACACATGTATTGCAAAAATGCATAGCAAGCCACGCTTGTAGAAATGTAACAAAAAAATCAAATGTATCCAATTATTTAAGTAATTATTTCATAGTTGATGATAACGACATGACGTGTTGGCTTACCGAGACGTTATTGTTCCCTTTAAAGAACTGAGATGCAACATGTTTTCTTCACTTTATTCACCAAACACACACACACACACACACACACACACCACACACACACACACACATGATACTGTGTGAGCGGCCCAGATTGGAGCAGACAGACAGTCTGCTACGTCCTCCGCGCACCTCTTCGATCGACTCTCCAGTGCTCAAACACAAGTAGACATTTGTAACAAAGTGGGCCCTCCACATAAACCCCAGAGCTGTGTTCTTTTTCTTTGTGGTGTTAGGGTTACGAAATGCTCTCGCCTTCACTCTGAGACACTTAACCTGAATGTGTATGGGTAAAACAAATAAGTGAAAAAAATGAATGAAACATTGTTGTACAATATTGGCCCCCCAAAATGCAATCAAAGGATTTAAAATGTATATTATTCAAGTGATGTATAATTGCTGTATCCATGATGAAAATGCCAATGTCATTTGCACGGTCGATTAAAACGACGTTCTCAAACAAACACATGCAAAAAAAACACCGGTCCGTGTTGACATAAAGAGTTGTGCATCCGTCGAAGGAGCCGAGGGAAACGTTTTCCACAGCGACGTGTTTTCAAACGGGAGACCACCGGTTCAGACGAGCCATCCTAGCGAGACCAACTAGATCTGAGCACTTGATCTGAGGGCTTTTGTGGGCTGTTGAGCGATCTCTAACACAGTATTTGAAGAGACCGGAGACCCAGATGGTTATTGCCGCTGCCAGATCAATTACCGACGGCAGGCGCCAGGCGAGGGAGCGCGGGGGGAGAGAGAGAGATGATTCGCTTTGAGGAGGGGGCAATTGAAGTGATCCCTACATGAACTTTCACGTGGATTTATATCGAGGAGACGGCACACACACACACACACACCACACACACACACACACACACACACACACACACACACACACACACACACACACACACACGCACTATCTCTCTCACACACACACGCACGCACGCACACACACACACACACACCCTCGCGCCCTGCTGTAATATACAGATAAAGCATTCTCCCGGAGAGAGAATGCAGACGGCAGACGTAAGAGAAATGACACGAGGTAATCACAGTGTGGCACCCCCCCAGTCATTACTCTCATGCTGTCACCCGCAGCCGTGGCACGCGGCTCCTCGCGCGGGGCTCCTCACCAAGACACAAGACGTCCGGCTAGAGCGCCCAAGTTCCTCTTCCTCCTCTGCTGTCGTTCCCCTCCGTCACATTTCTCATTGGCTCCCTTCGTCTTCTTCGCCGTCTGCGTCGTCTTCTCTGGGTGGCGTTTAATAGGTCGGCATTGACGGATCTTTCCTTGTTGCTTCCCGTCCTCCGACACGGTGGACAGATGAGTGAACCCCCATCAGCTGCAGGTTGACCTTGAGGGACATTAACAATGCATAAGTCCCTTGCGGGTCGCGTGTGTGTGCAGACACGGTCACACACAACACACACACACACACACACAAACACCCACAGCCACTTACATATACAAGCACTTATCCACGCCCGCATGCACGCCCACACACACTACTACTAGTGCTCCCCTCCGCCCACAGCCCGCCACCCCCCACCACACACACACACACACACACATACTGTATACACAAGGGACCATCATACCATACAGAGATGCGGCAAAAACAAAACAAAAAAACAACAACTGCCAAGAGCCATTCCTGCCCATGCTGGAGAAACCTGACCATCCAGCAGTTTCATAATGTAACAGGAGATATGTGTATCTTTTGACCCACAGGAGCGTTATCTGGCCTGTAACGCCGGCATGGTGGAACCAATGAGGAACTCCTGGTGACCCCTATCAGGAAATCAATTCTCTATGAGTCCCTTATGGGAGCTGCCTGGTAGCCCCGGCCAGACGCTCACAATAAACCACAAGAATCCCATAGTGTGTACATTCTTCAGAATTTCACAGATTCCACACACCACTGTAGTATAGAGTATAGAACGACCTCTATTGAGACCGTGTTCATGATTTAAAAACGTGAAACATGACCGAAAGAATCATACGGCATATGCAGCTACTATAGGATTATCTCAAAGGTTCTGGGATACTGGGCAGAGTCTCCCGGAGGATCCTTCAGACCTTCTACGCTGGTGCTGTGGAGAGCATCCTGACAGGGAGCATCACTGCCTGGTTCGGCAACAGCTCCTCTCAGGACACGAGGGCTCTGCAGAGGGTGGTGCATTTGTCTCAACGCACTATTGGCACAACACTCCCCACCCTGCAGAACCAGTACTCCAGGGCGTGTCGAGCCAGAGCCTGCAGGATCATGAAGGATCCTCACCACCCCAACAACAAACTGTTCCAACTGCTGCATTCAGGCAAGCGCCTCCGCAGTCACACTGCTAGAACCGAAAGAGCAGAGTTTCTTTCTGCAGGCCATCAGGACTGTGACCTCACTAGGGCCCCCCCACTGCCCACTCCCATGCACACACTCACACACATATAGGTAGTACACAGTACATGCACCCATATAGTCTTACTAGATAGCTTCATACTACATTTTGTATATTGCCTTGTTGTTGATATGCCTACATGTTCATTTGCTTATTTGGTCATATTTCCTATGTAAAAAGCTGCTCTTTTTGCTGTAAATAGTGTGGCTATTCTGATTATTCTGATTTATATTGCTATGTTGCATATTCTGCTGGGCATCGCCACTTCACTGCACATCCTGTATGTGTATGTGCCAATTAAACTTGAATCTTGACTCTTGAATATCAAGCAGATCTCGTCAACATGGTTCAAAATGTACCTTGGAATCTCAATACTCAACAAGTTGCAAATAACACATTTACAGGACTGGGAAGATGGAAGGGAACTATGAAAGCTTATTTATATACAGTATATTTGTGTGTGTCTGTGTGTGTGCGTGTGTATACATGTGTGTGTATACATGTGTGTGTATACATGTGTGTGAAGAGAGAGAGAGACAGACACAGAGAGAGAGCGAGAGAGAGGTTCATTTAGAGGACCGGCAGTTATCCAGCAATGGAGACACACCACAAATCAGGTGACTCCCTCCTCCTCCTCCTCCTCCTCCTCCTCCTCCTCGAGATGGACTTCTCTGCTGTCACTTCTCTTCTCAGGAGAAGGAGGAGGGGAGGGGGCACAGTGAGAGGGGGGACAGATACCAGCAACCCACCTCCTCCTCCTCCAGCTCCTCCTCTTCCTCTGTCTTTGGCACCTGGAGCTCTAGAGCTATTGAAAGCGATACCTCAAATTACCTTTCATTTGGGGGCCAGCCGGCCCTCTCTTAAGCACCAGTGCTGGTTGGTGGTGCGGGTGGTGCGGGTGGTGCAGGTGGTGCGGGTGGTGGGGCAGGCCGGGATACTGTGTGAGCGGCCCAGATTGGAGCAGACCGACAGTCTGCTACGTCCTCCGCGCACCTCTTCGATCGACTCTCCAGTGCTCAAACACAAGTAGACATTTGTAACAAAGTGGGCCCTCCACATAAACCCCAGAGCTGTGTTCTTTTTCTTTGTGGTGTTAGGGTTACGAAATGCTCTCGCCTTCACTCTGAGACACTTAACCTGAATTTGTATGGGTAAAACAAATAAGTGAAAAAAATGAATGAAACATTGTTGTACAATATTGGCCCCCCAAAATGCAATCAAAGGATTTAAAATGTATATTATTCAAGTGATGTATAATTGCTGTATCCATGATGAAAATGCCAATGTCATTTGCACGGTCGATTAAAAACGACGTTCTCAAACAAACACATGCAAAAAAAACCCCGGTCCGTGTTGACATAAAGAGTTGTGCATCCGTCGAAGGAGCCGAGGGAAACGTTTTCCACAGCGACGTGTTTTCAAACGGGAGACCACCGGTTCAGACGAGCCATCCTAGCGAGACCAACTAGATCTGAGCACTTGATCTGAGGGCTTTTGTGGGCTGTTGAGCGATCTCTAACACAGTATTTGAAGAGACCGGAGACCCAGATGGTTATTGCCGCTGCCAGATCAATTACCGACGGCAGGCGCCAGGCGAGGGAGCGCGGGGGGAGAGAGAGAGATGATTCGCTTTGAGGAGGGGGCAATTGAAGTGATCCCTACATGAACTTTCACGTGGATTTATATCGAGGAGACACCCGCACGCACACACACACACACACACACACACACACACACACACACACACACACACACACACACACACTCTCTCTCTCTCTCTCTCTCTCTCTCTCTCTCTCTCTCTCTCTCTGCACAAACACAGCAGAATGCCATACGTGCGCCGCGGTCACTTTAGGCGCGTGTTGCTGTTTTAACCTCCCAGCTATGTTCTTTCTCTCCCATTCACTCCAAACAGCTGTCATGGCAACCGTCCGATTAAAATAAACAGCTGTGCACATCGAGTGGCCGTGTGCTAGTTAGCATTTTTGCCCAAAGCGAAGAGGAATAATAAGGCTGTTTGCATTTATTGGAAAGTTGGGGGAGTGCAGACTAGTTCTGCGCGACAGGGTTGTCATCAGGGCGGCTTTGTTATGGTGGCCGGCGAGTGCAAACGCGCTACAACTTAAGCAAACACATGGAAATAAACAAAACACAAGCAAATTCAGAAAACGTCCGCATCTATTTCAAAACATACGTATGCGCAGCATTTAGGAATCATGCGGAAAATACTCAAAACGTGCTACAAGGGCCCAAAACAACCGCAGACAGCAAACGTGCTGCAAATAGAGAAACGATGCAAAGTGAAAAACACACAAACCCTGAAAACACATGGAACAGAAAAAAACTGCATCTTCACATAACGGAAGGACTGCAGGCCTTTAGGGGAGCGCAGCGTTGAGACAGCTTGATTTTTGAGCAAAGATCGATCGAAAAAAAACTGAGATATGAAAGAGGAGACATAAAAAGAAGAAAAGTAGAGGACAGAAGAGACATAAAAAAGAACACTATTTTTTACATTTGGCCTTTTACAATATTATCGGCCACGGAAAGGTAATCTATCAGTGGGGGTTACACATATTGTTAAAGAGAAAAACCATCTTGTATAGGCACGTAAGTTATAATACTTGATCATACTTTCATTCAATCTGATCTGTCATTTGTGTGTTGTATGCAGGCATGGGACAGTCCAAATGAAGTGTGGACTTCCCCAAGAATGGGGAACATTTTGTTTGGGTAAAATACAACATTGTCAACATGATATTTTGTTGCTCAAGCAGCACAATGGATCCAGAGTATAGCACTTTAATTCATCATTTTGTTGGTATTTCCAGACACCAACAACCAGTGTCTGATCATAGATTGTAGGGTTGAATGTGTGAACATCAAATCATGAAATGCTCCTCAATATTTTACCATCATTAATTCACCATGCCAACTCACATGTAAAATATATAGTTTTAGTTGCTAAGCTAATGACACTGTCATAAGATTAACTGCAGTAATTTCTTTGGTAAAACTAGGATGGAGGACAAACCACAGTCCAGGAACAGTTCATTTCTGCCCAGGGTCAGAACAACTACTATAGGTAAGCTGTGTTGACAGTTGCAACTTTTTATATTTTGATATTTCTGTTAGGCTGTCGGTAAATTAGTATATTTGTTATTTTATTTTTATTATTCTATTGCGATGCAACCTCTGGCACAAGAATTTCCTTCTGGATTAATAAAGTTTTATCTTATCCTATCTTATCTTATCTTATCTTACACATTTGCTTGATAGACTGCTGGAAATTGTGGAGAAAAATATGTGGTTGGGGAAACATTGTGACCATGGAGATTTCTTGTGATTGTAATACTAAATATTGACAATTTTGTTTTAAACCTAATATTTTTCAATGAAACAAGAGGATCGACATTCTTCTGAAGAACCGTATATTATGTATTTGCTACATCGTCCATGAATCACTACTATTAGTATTTCTCTAAATCATATTTATGTTTTTATTATTGGAAATCTTAGTACACCACATCTTCTTTTACAGCAACGAGAACTTGACTGCTGCACACATCATTTCAGAGCTCTCAGGACAGATTACTAAAACATCACGCAGCAGGTTCAACATCAATCGCGGCAACGTGTTGGACAGAGCAATCCACGGATTCAAGTGCGCCTCGTACGACCTGTCACATGAGATCTTGGTTCAATTCACAGATGATGTGGAGCGAAATGAGGATGGAGTGGACACTGGTGGTCCCAAGTGTGAGTTCCTGCTACTGCTAATGAACTGCCTGAGAATGCAAAGAATCTTTGATGGAGTACAGGACATTTCTCACGTTTGACAGCGCAGGTAATGATGTTATTTAGAGAGATGTCTCAGCAATTTTAACACCTATTCTTGTTTCTACTGAAAGATTAACAAGAACATATGTCCACAAGTGCATCTTATGTTTCGTACTGGAAATGCAGGCTTTTGCAGCAGGATGCCTGTGAACATGAAATAATCTTCTTACACATCGCCATGCGAACGTGGCAACTGTTAATGTGGTACTAATAGACAAATATTTCAACAGTTGCATGGGACGATGAATACTTTCTTGCTGGGAGGATGGTTGCAACTTCTCTAGTTCATGGTGGTCCAGGTCCTCGCTTTCTGTCAGAGATGCTCTACCAGCACCTCACAGGAAGAATAATCATTGAATCATTGAAGCCACGATTGAAGATATAACTGATGACACCATGAGAGCTTTGCTGATATGTTGGCATATTAACAAAGCTAATTAATTTCACTATAACAGTTTAACAAACATATAGCTATCTTTTTATATTGATTTTGAACCTTAATCAGTGTTTTGTTGGACAGGAAGGTAAGTAGATCATGACATTAACACTGATCTTATTACCAAACACTGCTGTACCCACAGGGTCCTGTTTGCTACCATTAGAATTACTATGAACTATCATTAGGAATTATCATCTGCTCTTCACACGGTGCCTTATCAGATGTCTCCCCTCTAACCTGTGAAGAAACTCACCTGGTTTTGGACTGAACTAATTCCAAAGATAATATCAGAAAACACCAATTCTGATGTTAACCGTTTATTTCATTACATATCAGCCATGCTCTTCAATCTGATATAGTTTTCCACACAGGACTCCCAGGTCAATGTCTGTGTTAGTCGTTGTAGGTCCTCAAAGTGCCTGAAGATGGTCATCTCCACACGGACCGTAAGTTGACTCCACCACAAACTGGCCTAATTCCTCTTGTTGGACTGGAAACACAAAGTCAGTTCCACCAAACCTGGGAGTTCAGTTTTACATTTAAGTTTGGTTGGTCGACTGGCACGTAACAATTCATTTTAATTGATGGAAACATAACCTGCGAGGCAGGTTGTACATGATGAGTCTAACAAAGTGAATATAATTACACCACATCTCCCTCTTGTCTCCCCCCCACACACACACACACACACACACACACACACACACACACACACACACACACAGACACACACACACAGACACACACACACACACACACACACACACACACACACACACACACACAGACACACACACACACAGACACACACACACAGACACACACACACAACACACACACACACACACCACATACACACACACACACACACACAGACACACACACACAGACACTCACATTATGTTTTCCTTTTAATATGTTTCTGCAATGGTTTTGTTTGTCCTGCGGCTTCTAGGTTGTGCACTAAGGAAAAATGTATACAAATAATATAATGGTTGAATCCATGCCCACGAACCTGTTGTCACCCTCCAATTGATTCCGTTCTCTCTTGTTCCGTGGTCTCAATGTAAAGGTATGCATTCCTGTGCTCTGATTCTTAGACCATGCAAAGTTCCGTTTACATGCTTTAGTGCCAATAATCTGGTGGAAGATTTTTGTTATGAAATTGCTGTTTAATATGATAATTTCTTTACCGATAGCTAGCTAACTTTGTGGGGAGCATGTTCAAAGAGTGCATGTTTTGTATTGCTGACAATAGCTGATTATTGTGACAGCGTTGCTGTGACTAGAGATTCACTAGTCATTGTGTTTATATAAATATAGTACTTGCATTAGTTTTCACGACAATCATATATGTTTTCATTTCTTTTTAATATATTGTTCGTTCTCTCTTGTTCCATGGTCTCAATGTAAAGATGATAGACGATTTTTGTGGGAGCGTTGCCGTGCCATAGAGATTCACTATCCTATCTACTAGTTACCACTTTTATGCTCATATAAGAATATTACTGTACTGCACGCAGACACTTTTAATACATTTTTGCACCAACAGCCAGAGTATTTCTACTTTACTTGGCACTTTTTACTTTTTACCATACCTATTAGGTACTATATTACTAATTGTTCAGAGTTTAGAATTTATGTTTATAAGAATACTGCTCAGAAGAAAACGTTGTACTGTACTTACTAGGTACTAATTGTTTAGAGTTGTTTAGAGGAATACTGCAGGAGTGAATGGGGAGTAAGCATTCCATTGCATTAATTGTTACATATGGCAACAAAGAAATCGTGAACTATCCGTTTCACTCTGCAAAAATAAACCTGTCGTCAGAGAACAACACCGTGTCCTGCCCATTTAATGAAGTGAAGCATGAACATGAACTGAAGAAATGAAGCTGTTACATGAGGATGGTAGTCCTTCCAGAATTGAGACCTGAACATATAGAGCTGTCATTTGTTTTAGATGATGCATTTTTATGTAATTGATTTCAAAATGAACACTCCTGTTAGCACTCCCTGAGTGTGTGTGCTGGTGGCTGACTTAACCTGTGGTGTAGCCAATGCACCACAGGCATGTAGATCCACCCAGCCCAGGCTCTAACTGGGCCAGGTGAGGCTGTAGCCCCACCCACCCAGACTCTAACTGGGCCAGGTGAGGCACATTAAGCCAGCCACCAAACACACACTCCCACACTCTCCCATCAAAGCCATGACATCATCCCATCTCACTGTCAGAGAGTACTTCTGGTGCAATGTCTGCCACATCGAGCGGTAGCCAAAATGCTGGCCTGGTCCCTCCAGCTCTTCTTGTATGGCAGCACGAAAAGGAGAGTAAATTCTTTGCCTGGACAATGACAATCTTTTCATAGCTATAGCCATCATGGAAGTAGTTCCAAATCAGCTTCAGCTTCTGCCAAAAACTGCACTTTTGCCACATGAGCCACAGAACACTTCAACAGTCCCCAGGTCTTGCCCACAGAACGGACGAAACATGGCAGCCTGGAAAGATATACATTGATATGGTGAATCCAATAGCGATCACTAAATAAAGATCAAGGTTAAGAGGAATGGGATATTTTGTGTGTTTAGTTTCTGCTGCTCTTCTGTATAATGGGATGTTTACCCTTTGTTTTGTTCTAAAGGACGGGGTAAGCCTATTTATTTTAAGAGCATGAAACGTATTTATTCAAGCCACATGTTTTAAGTAGTACAGTGTCGGTGGGGGTGGGGTAAAGGGGGCTCAGCATTGTAAACCACAAACAAAGGTTGACAAGAAGATTTACTAAAGATTCCGTGTTTCAATCCATCAATGAGATACTGGTCAAATCACATTGTTATCATCTTCCTTGAACATCATTTAATCATTCAAGTTATTCCTCTCAAATGTGTATATACGTGTTTTCTGTCCAAATAAACAATACCAATAATTATGACTAGCATTACTTAGCTTATATCAGCTTATAAAACTGTAAAAGACCAATAACCAGTTGTTATATTGTAAACGGCCAAATGTTAAAAGAATATGTACCATTTTATGTCTCCTCTTTACTCCACTTTTCTTCTTTTTATATCTCCTTTTTCATATTACTCCACTTTTCTTTTTTGCAGTTTTTTTCTACCGATCTTTGCTTGAAAATCAAGCTGTCCTGACTTAGCGCTCCCCTAGAGGCCTGCAGTCCTTTCTGTTATGAAGTTTCAGTTTTTCTGTCTGCAGTTGTTTTGGGCCGTTGTTTTATTTTAATGTTTTTATATTTATTTATTTATTTATTTTTTTTTTTTTTTTTTTATTATTTTATTTTTTATTTAGTTATTTTTTTTTTTTTTTTTTTTTTTATTTTTTTTTCGTTTTTTTTTTTTTTTTTTTTTTTTTTTTTTTTTTTTTTTTTTTGTTTTTTTTTTTTGGTGTTTTTTTTTTTTTTTTTTTTTTTTTTTTGTTTTTTTTTTTTTTTTTTTTTTTTTTTTTTTTTTTTTTTTTTTTTTTTTTTTTTTTTTTTTTTTTTTTTTTTCTTCCTTTTTTTTTTTTTTTTTATGTTTTCTTTTTTTTTTTTTTGTTTTTTTATTTTTTATTTTTTTGTTTAGTTTGTTTGTTTGTTTTTGTTTTTGTTTTTCTATTTTCTTTTTGTTTTTTGTTTTGTTTTTTCTTTGTTTTCATTGTTTTCTTTGTTTTTTCTTATTTTTTCTTTGTTTTTTCTTTTTCTTTCATTCTTTCGTACTCTTTCTTTCCTTCTTTTGTCATTTAACCTTTCTTTCCTTCTTTGTTATTATCTTCTTGCAGTTTTTCTGTTTGCATCATTTCTCAACTGCTGTCTGCAGTTGTTTTGGGCCGTTGTAGCACGTTTGAGTATTTGTCGCATGTTTTCTAAATGATTCGCATATGTTTTGAAATTGATGTCGATGTCTTCCTAATTTTTCTTGTGCTCTCCTCGGTCAGCGTACTTTGGCGACTCATGAGGGAGAATCGTCGGGAACGATTGCGAAATATCCTCGGCCTGGTGGACAAGGCGCGACCATTTTGTCCAATGTGAAAAATACAATTGATGCTATGAGCACATGTTCAATGGCTACAGAGCACACTTCAGTAGCCACAGTACAGTAATGTTCCCCTCCACCTACAGGCACTCTTTGAGGTTCCAGGGAGTCTGTAGTCTGCGTTTGAGAGTGTTGCCCGCTCCGGCTCAACACATCGCTTTGGTCAGAACAACCCGAGGTAACTTTGTAATTCCAGAAAGAACCCCCCCACCCCCCGCACTCTCTTGAGGAGACATCAAAACCCCCACAATGCTTTGTACCTTTTCCTTGAAGTATTTGATGTTCTATGCCTTCAGAAAAGAAACCCGACACCTGGAACTTCCCGGGCTTCCAAGTAGCTGCACTGTAGTGCCATAAGCTAATGCAGCCAATGGAGGGAAAGGGATTTCTCCCTCAACTGGAACAGAAACAGTGTGGATGAAAAGTAGAACGACAATATTTTATCACACAGTTTTTTGTTTGGCGTTCACTCAGCAGTGCTGTCGTAAGCTGTCCCGCATTCTTAAAGTGGTTCTGTTGAACCAAAACAAAATAAAGATAGCATGCAAACAACAACCCCTATATGCTTGAAAATCAATTGTCTGACTGAAAACCATTCCATTCCATCGCTTCATAGCATAACTGTGTTTTTTTCCTGTTGTCTCATTTGAAGTGCAATCTTGAAGCTGATGTGTCCATTGCTTATGAATAAACACCAGGACTTATTGAAAGACTGAGAGAGAGAGAGATCACTGCATCGTCTACCCAAACAGCAGATAGAGATCACTGGACCAGGAGGGTGGAGGAGTGTATGAGTGAAGACAATGTTCTTTAATCACTTCCTGTGGATCGCCACGGTGACAGCGTTATCATAAGGGAAGGCATCTGAAATATGTTGTGTGTGTGTGGTTGTGTGTGCTGTGTGTGTGGTGTGTGTGTGTGTGTGATGGTGTGTGGTTGTGTGTTGTGTGTGTGTGTGTGTGTGTGTGTGTGCGTGTGTGCGCGCGTTCACTCAGAGGAGCTTATCCCACACCCGGCTAGATAAACCCAAGCTGTGTGTATATTCGTTTTTTGGGGGGGGGGGCCGCAAAAGAGTGACCTTGAGTGACTCTGTACTTTTTATGGTCAATCAATCGTATTAACATTTAATTACAAGGTTTTACCAGGTACGCTCAGTTCAATGAAGAGGACTTGGCGGGGGGCTGCCATCCCAGACCCTCATGGTCACGCCCCTGAATGTCTGCATATCAAGCAGGTTTACTCTACCTCATGACATGCTCAGACATCTCTTGCAGACTGAACACATGAACATACACAGTGTGTGTGCGTGCGTGTGTGTGTGTGTAACAATAGCTAAATATGAATAGAAAAGACGTTTTCATTTTTGATTCTGGAGTATCTCTTCCGAGCCCTGTTCTTTGGCTCTATTTAATTTCCCTTCAAGCGCGCCTGGATGTAATGTCACAAGCATTCCGTGTTATTCTAAATTTTATTACAAAACCAAGTACCCCTAACAGACAGACAGACGGACGGACAGAGATACAGACATTAAGGACAAAATGGACACAATGGGCCCCTTCAGAAAATGGCTCTGAGGGCTGGTATATACACTGAATATTTGATTCTCTTGTGGCCCTTCCAACCTGCAGTTATGCAGAGGATGATGTCCTATTGTCTAGCGCTTGAATAGACGTGCTGGGTAGGAAGCAGCCTGATAGACCATGGCCACTCTCAAGCACTGCTGCGGCTCCCATTAGAACAGCATTCTGGGTAATTACAGTCAGCAGCTCATCCAGCGTCCCCGCATTTTGTGGCGGAATCCGTCTCTTTCGTTCAATTTCCTGCTTGGCTGAGGACGTCCTGCAGATACCGGCAAGGCGAGGGCGGGGTTCGGCAAAAAAAACGGCAAAGGAGAGATTCCGCCTTAATTAATGGCGGTTGAAGAAGAAGAGGAGGGGGGAAGTGAGGAAGAGTTATCACAATCACTGTGGACTGAGGAGCCCAGAGTCCAGAGTCTATCATGGTGAAATGAGGTGTGAATTGTTGTGGTGGCGATACAGTAGGCTGTACTGCAATGCTTATTATAGTGACATTATAATCCCACCACCACCACTACACAGTTTAAAAAAACCTTCCTACCTCATTTGTTTTGCTGAGTTTTTTTGTTATTGTTGTTATTGTTTTCTGTACTTCATTAGTCACAGAATATTTGGCAAAAATAATTTGGATGCAGCGCAGAGTTGGTTATGAAACACTGATTATGCAGCTAATTTAGAAGTTATCCAAACAAACTCATTTGCTGTTGAATGAGAACCAAAAGTGACGGAAGGATGCCAATAGCGGGAACACACGTTTAAAGAAATGATCATGTTTTGAACTTTAATTAAAGTGCCACTTGCCCGCAGCCAACGCAAAGCCAAATAGCCGCCTGGTGCATCCTAGCCTAAACTAGAGAGAAGTAATTGAATGTTATGTCATGTTTTCACTTTTCTAAATGCTTCTGCTTCTTTGCAAGTCTTGGCTGGAAGGGAAAGCACAACTAAATAGTACTGTCTTTATATAAAAAAAAAATCCAACTCAATTATAGACAGAAAATCCCAAATGTTATAATTGTAGTTTCCATATGCTTGACATGCACAAGGCATCTAATTTATAACAATGCTACTGGGCTAGTCGAGAGACAGAGCGCCGCGGGCTGTTTCTTTCGATTTCAATTAGGGAGAGACGAGTATGAAAACGAACGACACAATTTATTGATAGAACAACATTTAGCGATTAGACACCATCAAATTATTCTTGATGGGACGATGGATCCATGATGTCTGCCGGGAGATGAATTCCCCCCTTATGGTGTTGAGACGCTGGTGGAGGTGGTGGCAGTAGTGGCTATGGAAGGCGTTCCTTGGCCCTGGACTCCATCTTTTCCTCGGTAGACAGGTGGAGACTGGTCCCCGAGGTGAAAGGGATGGAGGAGGGCTGCAGTGAGTCTCAATGACAACAACAAAGACAGGCATGAATGAGAGATGTGTCTATGTATACACTGCACATTGGCATGCAATTACAATCCAGTTTAAAGGTGCATTATGTAGGGTTTTACCAACTGCCGAGTTAGTCCTTCACAACATAAGAGGCAGAATATTACTAGAAATGTGTGGTGTTACTGTAAGAAACAAGGAAATGCACAGTCCCCTCCCCTAGTTCTCCCCTCCCCTCATACGCTGTTTACACTGACTTTGTGCTATGGCATCATCACATTACATTTTTCAGTGTACTTTTGACATGATTGACAAGAGAGGCTCTGGGCAGCATTACTTCATCTTCCCATGTTGGACTGAGAGCAGACTGGATGCTGCAGTGACAGAGATTGCCTATTGACGTACAAAGTGGTAACACAAGATGGTACGCGCTGGCCAGTGTTGGGAAAGTTCACTTTCTACATGAACTAGTTCAAAGTTCAGTTCACAAATTTTAAAATGAACTAGTTCAGTTCATAGTTCATAATTCAAAATTTTGAACTAAGTTCACAGTTCCAAAAATGAACTAGTTCATAGTTCTTTTTTTCAATATGTTGCTGCGAGCTATTATTTTTCTAAATGATTGCCACAGCCCATATAGAACCACAGACAGCAATTATTTTATCAGTTTTAACACTGAAACTATGCGTCAGATTTCATCTTCATATCCAATTTTGAATCCTTATCCAACCAGGGTTTACATTAGCATTGAGGGGACAGCATTCCCCCATTGTTGCTTTAACGCTTTGTTTTGATGACGCATGCGGCAGTGCGACACTGGTGGCTGGTGTTGCCAGATTGGGTGTTTTTTCCACTACATATTAAGGCCTGTTTACGGTGTGTTTTAGCCGGGTTTTCTCTATAGAAATCTGGCACCCTATTGAACGAAGTTAAACTGAGAGAGCGTGCGTTCACAGACACCACAATGAACGCGTTCACAGTAACGTTCATCAGGCAGTAATACAGTACGTTCAGTTCACGTTCACCCAAAATATGAACGAGTTCATGAACTATCGTTCAATGAACGCGTTCAGGCACAACACTGGCGCTGGCGCAAGCTGGGATCACTGCTAACTGAAATAAATATATCTGCAACAACACATCGACGTCTTTGACATAACGTCTAAACTGTTATTTCTTTAAATTCTGTTTATAATTGTCGTTCATTTTAATCATACACGTCACCTTTATTGCATGAGGTCCTGATTGGTTGAGAGATGAAGGGGAGCGGCCTGCAATAACAGCGTGAGCATTAAAAACCCAGACATACTGTAGATATATGAGGAATAGAAGGGGAATGTGGTTGTCACGATGACCAACCCAGCGTCTGGACTTAAAAGGAGGAGGCAGAGTCGGGATGTCAGGAAACCCAGTGAATGTATTTGCATGTATAAAACCCTGGCAGCCAGCAGCACGTTATTGTGCTTATACTCACGTGTAAATTGTGAAGTGACAATAAAATACTTGAAACTTCAAACTTGAAACTTGAACCAGTTCTACATACAATCATAGTTAAAACATTATCCAATTGAAAACTCAGTAACAAAACGACATAGTTATCCAAGTGCAACTTGAAGCCAAACAAACAATGTGAAACTGTTAATAATTAATAATAATAAAACAATGTTAATAATTATAATACCTTTTTTTGCATCTGACTTTTCATCGTGTAACAAAGTGCTTTACAGCAGTCAATACAAAACACAAACATGAACCTCATCACCCAATTAAAAGTAAAGTGTTTCACAAAAGTCATTACAAAAAACAAACATGACTCAAAAAAGCTTCCTGATACAAATGTGTCTTAAGAAGCGAAACCAAGCGGGGAACTGATCTTCTCTGGCAGATTGTTCTACAGTCCATTGGCCCTGACAGCAAAGCCCCTTGAGATGGCGAGCAACTCCCACCCAGAGGACCTCAGTCTGCATCCTCCAGGTCATGGGGGATAGAGGACCACAGATACAGGGAGGGGCCAGCCAGGGTGAGAACTAGAGAGGAGCCAGGGAGAGCTTGGCTCCCAATGGCTCGCCTCAAAACATGATTGAACATATTGAAGCATATTGACAGAATAAACATATTGATAGTATGTTATTTAGCAATTTTTTATAGTTATATTTTTTTATATATATTTGGCTATGCTACTTCTAGTTTTTTGTCATCATCATGGTTCATGTGTAAAATTAGGATATTTTAATGTATTGTAGCGACGGGACTACACAGTTAGCATTGTGCCTCCCTGTTTCCCAGCATGCATTGTGTTCAGACTTTGAGAATTACGAATTACGTTATTAAGTTCTAAAGGTGTTATGCATGATTGTTCAGTGTTGTTAAATTGTTAGTAGTCATATATTAATGTTGTAAGTGTTTTGGGGAACGTAGTACTGAAACCATGGTTAACATGGCTGTTTGGTTTGATGACCCCAACGTTACATTTCATGCTAAGTAAGTCTGCGTCACTTTTGCTCGGCAATAAAAAGACTATGAAAGACAATTTGCTTCTTATTTCTCCAACTGCCACATTGTGTCAGAAGTGGGGATGTTGCTACAGTCCATAAAGATGGCTCATTGGGGAAGAAGTTAATGAAGGGAGCTCGGTGAGATTGAAGACTTAATTGCGTGTCTACAGGACAGGACCTTCACCAGGAAGATGATGGCTACAGCTGGGAGGAAGATGGACCGCGAAGAGCGGGCCGACGGTCCAGCGTCCCCGTGCCATTGCGGGCTCCATGGTCTGGTGAAGCAGGACACTGTCGACCATTGGGCACCTGGAGGACACTGCTGCCCACGTTGCCCTGGCACTTCGAACGGAAACGCACTTCAGGTTTGTCGACCTAACACCAACCGAACAACAAGACTACCAGACACTGGCTGCTGCGTTAGAACGGCGTTTTGGTCAACGGGTCTCAACTGACAGCATGCGAGACCAGCTGGCCCGCCGGCGCCGCCAAGAGCGCGAGACGCTGGGAACCTATGCAGCAGATGTGCGCTTCTATGCACATCGTGGCTGCCCCACCTTTGATCCAGCAGCTCGTGAAGAGTTAGCCCTAAGTGCCTTCATCCAGGGGCTCACACCAGAGAGGCTGAAAGAGCACATCCGCACCACGGCACCGAAAACCTTCAGTACGGCGCTGGAAGAGGCAGAAAGGGTGGAGGCTGTGATGGCCCCACGCAACCAACTAAGCCCCCGGGTGCGTCAGGCCGACGTCAGCAATGACGAGGGAGACGTCGAAAGAGGGGTCGTCTGCCAGACTCGCCTGTCACCAGCTCAACCAGGCCGACAGCGACCGCCTTTCAGGCCCCGGACGCGCCGGCCCAACAAGTCATGCTACCGCTGCGGCGAAGCGGGGCACATAGCCCGTTACTGCCCCGCCCCTGCACCACAACACCATGGCCCTCCGCAGCCGGGAAACTAGAGCGGGGTGGCACCGTGGGGAGACTGCCACCCAACCAACCGACCGTATCCCCCATTGAGAACTTTCACCAGATTGGCAGAGTGGGCCGCACACATGGCCTCTACCTCCTCTGCTCCATCAATGGACGCCCCTGCTGGGCCCTCGTGGACACGGGGTCCACCATCTCCATTGTGCGTCCAGGGGTGCTGCCAGAGACAGGGTGGACACCCACCGCCTGTAAAATCAGAACTGTGACCGGGGAACTAGCCGGCATGCTGGGGAAGCGACTGCTGACGGTGAAGGCAGGGAACACCGCAACCACCCACGAGTTTTGGTTGGCCGAGATCCAAGACCCCTGCATCATCGGGCTGGACCTGCTGACTCTCTGGGGGGCTCTGGTCGATGTGTCTAGGAATGCCATCCACCTCGGCATGGAGACCCTGGCCCTCCGGCGCCGTCAAGGGAAGAAGGTGGGACGTACCCATGTCCAGCTGCCTCCACCAGTCACCGCACTGCCACCGTCTCCACCGCCACTGTCACCACCACTGCCACCCGAGGTGACAACGAAACCGCCTGGCACACCAACAACAACGGCTACCACACCGGACACTGTCGCTGCCATTCAGGACCTGTGTCAGCGGAGCAGTGAAGGGCTGGACTCTCAGCAGAGGCAACAGCTGAGAGACCTGCTCCAACAGTTCACAGACATTTTTGCTGCACGCGATGAGGAGTGCACCCAGACCAACCTGGTGCAGCACACAATTGACACTGGCACAGCCCCGCCCATTAGACTGCGACCCTACAGGTTAGCGCTTGCCAAGCGTGAAGCTGCAGAGCGGATGATACTGGAGATGGCTGCGGCAGGGGTGATAGAGCCATCCAACAGCCCCTGGGCCGCCCCTGCCATCCTGATCAAAAAGAAGGATGACACCTGGAGGTTCTGTGTGGACTATCGTCGACTGAACGATGCGACCCGCAAGGACTCCTACCCTTTGCCCCGCATTGATGATGCCCTGGACCAAATCGCAGGGTCACAGTGGTTCAGCTCACTTGACCTACGGAGCGGTTACTGGCAGGTGGAGCTGGCACCAGAAGCCAGACCCAAGATGGCCTTCACCATCGGCCAAGGACTCTGGCAGTTCCGTGTGATGCCCTTTGGCCTCTGCAACGCCCCCACCACGTTTGAGAGACTAATGGAGAGGGTGCTGGCTCACATCCCCCGAAACCAGTGTGTGGTGTACCTTGACGATCTTCTGGTCCATGCCACTGACTTCAAGTTGGTCGCTCCTTCACTTCTGGAGAGAAGGTGTGGGTCTACAATCCAATTCGGAAGAGGGGAGTCTCACCCAAACTCACCAGCCAGTGGGTAGCACCCTGTGAGGTGTTGGAGCAGCTTTCGGATGTCGTATACCGGGTGAAGCTGTGTGCCCCGGGGCGGGTGGTGGTTTTGCATCGGGACCGCTTGGCACCTTACCGCCCCTTGGCTGAAGGACATGCAGATCAATCCAGCTCACCCAGCACGGTTCCTCCAACACCCACAAGCCCTACCAACCAAACGGACAGTGGGGAACAGGGACCTGGGACCCCGCCTGTTCGTAGGCGGCGGGGACAGCTTCCCCGTCGCTATAATGACTTTGCTGTCGGCTGAGGACAGGCGACACGCTGGTGGGGGCAGTGTAGCGACGGGACTACAGAGTTAGCATTGTGCCTCCCTGTTTCCCAGCATGCATTGTGTTCAGACTTTGAGAATTACAAATTACGTTATTAAGTTCTAAATGTGTTATGCATGATTGTTCAGTGTTGTTAAATTGTTAGTCGTCATATATTAATGTTGTAAGTGTTTTGGGGAACGTAGTACTGAAACCATGGCTGTTTGGTTTGATGACCCCAGTGTAGCTGAGGCCGATTCGACCACTCACGGGTCTCGAACCTGCCACCTCGTCAACTACAACACACCGGCATGGGAGTCGAATGCTCTAACCACTGAGCCGAAAAGCCCAGGCTGCCAACTCAGCGGTTAGAAGCGTTCTTAAGGCTAGGGGTGTGAGGATTTACCGCGTACTGCCGCCAACTAGCGTGCTAGCTCAGTTGGCATCCGTTACACCAGCATTAAATTTCATGCTAAGTAAGTCTGTGTCTCACGGTTTTGCTAGGCAATAAAAACACTGTGAAAGACAATTTGCTTCTTATTTCTCCAACTGCCACATTATGATTCATACGCGAAGGTGATTTATCACTAATTCACTTTAATAAAGATACCGACATGCATGCTATTCTTGCCATCACCTTCAAAGCACGGTGCCGCTGCCAGAGAAAGACTCAACTAAAATTAAAATAGTTAAAAAAACATTGTCTGTGCGCCAAATCTTTTGCATTTTTTGGTTTTGTATTCAGCAATCAATAGGCTATGAAACCGACAGCAATGGTCCTTACTGACAAATTTAGCATTTTCAAAAACATCAAAGCGGCAGCCAATCAACTTTGGAGAGCAACGGTCACCAGTCTTGCTCTAGTGAGAGGCGAGACTACACCAGCTGCTGCAGGGCCGGGGACTGCTGTCAGCACACCACCAATGCTCAGACATTTGTTTCTTTAAAGGCACTTCTGTTATTTCACCTAACCGTGTTATTTGTGCTGATAAAATATGAAGTAGGACTAAATCAGATGTGCTGACAGCACATTTTTATTTCTTATGGTATATTTTTATTACCTTATGTATTCATTTCACCAAAACCACTTGTTCTGTTGTTTCCAAGTTAGTTCCAAAAAACGAAGAGCTCCCCCGAAGCCCATGGTATAGTTGGCACACTGGGGCCAGACCTTAAAAGTAAGTAAAAGAATGAAGCCAAGCTAAGATAAAGTTGAAGCCAGTGCAGGGGTGCTAAAATGACTGATGTGGTACATTTTTTTGGGTTCAGTTATGAGCCGAGCAGCAGCATTTTAATCTGACAGACAGGTACTCTATACAGGGAGTTACTATAGTCGAGGTGGGAGGAAACAAAAGCATGGATGAGTTTCTCTGGCGCTGAAATAAAAAACCTCACCATGGCTATATTTCTCAAAAGTTAAAAACATATCTGAACAACTTTCTTTACATGGGGTTCTGGCTGAGGAATTAACATAGATTGCTCTTTCTCCTCGGTTTGCCAAAATTTTACTTCTGTTTGTGGGGAGACCGAATACAATGACAACGTCGGTTTTTGTATAAAAGGTCCCATATTATGCAACTTTTCCACCAGTTGACACAGTTCTTTGAGGTCTTAATGAAATGTCTGGGACATGCTTTGGTCAAAACACCATGTAGCTCCCTCCAATGATAGACACGGTGCACGAGGTCATGTTTATAAGACGGGGCTTTATTCCTGAATCAGACCAACCCGTAAGAACTGGGTTGAAAGAGAAAATAAAAAAGACAATAAATGAAATGCATGTATGTATGTATGTATGTATGTATGTATGTATGTATGTATGTATGTATGTGTGTATGTATGTATGTATGTATTCACAGATTTCATTCCCCTGCAGCAAAACAACAGGTCACACATGTTAGCTAACACATTCATAGCATATGTAACCATCTAGAAATTAACTTAAACTCAAAACATACCTCGTAGGCTGCTTAATACAAGGAGGGGCTAAATCTTGCTTGCTTTGTCCTTGTCTTCTTTCTTCTTGGTTAGTTTACTTTACTTTATATAGTTTACTTACTTTATAGTTTACTTACTTTATATAGTTTACTTATATGTTTGCATATCTGCCTGATAATTAGGCTCTCATGGCCTTCTTCTCTTTCGGCTTTTCGCACATTTTTTAGCAAGGTTTTACATTTTTGAAGGACCTGAGGAAACACTGGAGCGGCAGAAATAGTTCCAACTCTATATTATAGGTAGGAACCAAAAAATAGTAAGGTTCCAAACGAGAAACGTAACTGAAAATGTGAGGCAGTTACACTCCCACCAAATCACAAGTGATTTCTTAGAACAACTTAGGACAAACATACTGCATATAAACATGAATTTAGAAAACACTGTCTAACTATGGATCAACTGATACTGACAGAGAGAGAGAGAGAAAGAGAGAGAGAAAGAGAGATAGAGAGAGAGAGATAGAGAGAGAGAGACAGAGAGAGAGTATATAGATACTAGAGTCTTCAGTCTGCTTCCAACAGTGTAACTGTTTTCTGGATGGGCCTCACCAGGTGAACAGGTTTGGAGATAATAATAATAATAATAATAATAATAATGCATTTTATTTGCAGCGCACTTTTCATTCAAAGAATCTCAGAGTGCCATAGAGCCAATACATAGTAAAAACATACTTAAAAACATAGTTAAAACAAACAAAAGGTTTTTAGGCCAGTCTTAAAAGAGTCCAGTGTCTGTGTTGCCCTTAGGTGGTCAGGGAGGGCTGTTCCATAGGCGCGGTGCTGCCGAGCAAAAGGCCCGGTCGCCCCCATGGTGCGGAGCTTGGTGTTGGGGGACCCGAGGAGCGAGCTGTTTGTTGATCTGAGGGTACGAGTGGAGGTTTGGGGGAGTAATGAGTTCTTGTAGGTAGGGAGTGCATGTCCATTTATGCATTTATGGGTGAGTAGCAGGACTTGTAGTCAATCCGGAATGAGACAGGGAGCCAGTGTAGTGAGTGTAGAATGGGTGTTATGTAGGGGTGTAACAAATAACCGATTTGAATCAGAAAATCGGTTTTGATTTAAAAGATGCGAGTGCATCGGTACACGGACCCCTGGATCGGTCTAAACGTAGCATGAACCGGCCGATGGCCCGATCACAAAGTTATCAATCGGTTTTATGTTGTTGCTGTGCTGCTGAATCCTCCGTCTGCTCAGTGTCTGCAGCTCTCTCTCCTCTCTCTCTCTCTCTCTCTCTCTCTCTCTCTCTCTCACACACACACACACACACACACACACACACATATTAAAACTCTTGTCAGACTTGTCATAGTAATGTTAGATAGCGCTCTGTTTGCGAGGGAAAGACAAAAAATGTCCGATACGATTCACAACGTGAACGCATGTTACATTGTAAAACAACACTTTAAAAGACTGATATTCTATAAGAGTGCTGACAGTTTGACACTTTGTTGTGTTCTGTTTGCAAAAAAATGTGCACAAGCGATGTCTTGAAATTGTTATAATTTTCTACCTCAGTAGTTCATTGTTCCTGATCTGAGCCTACACAGACCTCTCCACAACTTTGGCTCTAATTTGTGCCAACAGTGAAATCGAACAGTTTGTTTTATTGTCAGAGGGGCTTTGTAAAGTTCTTAAAATGCAATATGTTACACTAATAAACATGACATGTTTCTGAAATCACATTAGAGCCTGACACGGGAGTGGATTTTCACTCCCGTCCCATCCCACTCCCACAAAAAAACTCCTGTCCTGCCCAATTCCCATGAAAAAGTAACAAAAAGATCCTGTCCTGCCCAAATCCCAGAAAAATTAGTATGACTCCCACTCCTGTTTCATTCCCGTTTTCTTTTTTAGGGGGCGAGGGAAGGGGTAATAGTTTTTAAGCAAAGCAGTGATTTTGATTTGATGATGGCTTCTGGCCATCCTTTTCTTAGATTACTTTGTGTTTTTCTGCAGTTTTTCATTTTCATTCCATTTTTGTTGTATGTGACGTGCCGTGCGTCGCTACGTAATACCAGCCGTCAGTGCTGCCTTCAAGGCAGGTCCGAAGTTTAAAAAAAGAGACTCTAAAGAGACGGACTCTCCTGCAAAGGTGAGCAGAAAAATGTCACAATTTTTCAAGCGGAAGATTCCTGATACTTTGAAGGCACCACTTCGCCAGGGTCACCGGTGAAGGCTTCAAAACAAATTAACATTAGAAATGTATATTTTTGTATAAAAATCAATAACTTAACCCTCATACTAGTCATAAAAAAAAAAATCCCAGAAAATTCCCATACCCATAAAATGATTCCCGCTCCTGCCCGCTCCTGTTTTTGGCACTCCTGGTCTTGCCCAATCCTTTGATGAATAGTGAGATTGACTCCCATATCACGTGAATCCCGCGGGAATCACGTGACCCGCGGGAATTCACGAAAAATGTCAGCCTCTAATTCACATTCACAAAAGTGACAAAATACTTGTTCCCTGGTCTTTGATAAATCTATTTGAAGGTAAGCAATACCACATTTATAGTATTGACTTATGTTAATTCATAATGTAAAATGATTGTCTACTTTAAACAAGGAACTCTATCAGATTGTATCATATCCCATCAAATCGTATTGAATCGTATCAAATCGTTTCGAATCCTACTGAATCGAATCGAACCGAATCGTTCCATTTTAAAAATGTATCGTCCCTGAATCGTATCGTACCTCATGTATCTAGATACGTATCGGATCGTCTTTTTTGGAGAGATGCACACCCCTAGTGTTATGTGCTCATATTTCCGGACTCTCATCAGGATCCTGGCAGCGCTGTTTTGAATGTATTGCAGCTTCTGGATGTTCTTGCCAGTGATCCCAGTGAAGAGTGAATTACAGTAGTCCAGTCTTGAGGAGATAAAGGCGTGGACGAGCTTCTCTGCATCTGACAGGGTTAAAGTGGGGCGGAGTTTGGCGATGTTTTTGAGATGATAAAAGGAGGTTTTGCACAGGTGTTTTATATGGTCATTAAAGGTCAGGTGAGGGTTAAACCTAACTCCCAGATTAGTGACTGACCGTCGAAGGTGAGATGATTTATGGAGGATGACTGAACCTGGTGGAGTGCCAACAAGAAGGGCTTCTGTTTTACTACTGTTTAACTGGAGAAAGTTGTTGCTCATCCATGCCTTTATCTCCCCAAGACAGGCGGTGAGACATGACATGGCTGCAGAGGGGCTTGGGGCAGTTTTGTGGAAAGACATCCTATGTCTGCTGATGACACGACCGAGGGGGAGCATGTAAATAATGAAGAGGATGGGGCCGAGGACCGACCCTTGCGGAACACCACAGGAGACAGGGAGCAGTCTGGACTTGCATCTTCCCAGTGAGACATATTCAGTTCTGCCAGAAAGGTAGGACTGAAACCACTTGAGTGCAGAATCTGATAGTCCAATGGTGGTGTGGAGGCGCTCTAGGAGGATAGTGTGATCCACTGTGTCAAATGCAGCAGTCAGGTCCAAGAGGATGAGGAGTGAGGGAGATCCTGCATCGGCTGTCACCAGCAGGTCATTCGTCACCCTGAGCAAAGCTGTTTCAGTGCTGTGGGCTGAACGAAATCCTGACGAACATTTTTCAAACAAGTTGTTGTGTTTGAGGTGGTCCTGAAGTTGAGAAGCAACTACCTTCTCTAACACCTTGGACAGGAAGGCAAGGTTGGAGATAGGCCTGTAGTTGGCTAGAACCTCCGGGTCCAGGGTGGGCTTCTTGAGAAGGGGACGGATGACAGCAACCTTGAGAGCAGGTGGGACACAGACTGAAGGGAAAGGTTAACAACTTTGGTGATGAAAGGACTGAGAGTGGGAATGTGTGATTTGAGCAGAGCAGTGGGAATGGGGTCCAGGGTACAGGTACAGGATTTCATTTTTCTGAGGATTTCCTCAACATGGCTCTCCTGAACCTCAGTGAGATGTAGAGAAGACAGCACACTCGCAGATAAGGTGTTGGTGTCAGAGGGAAGCAGAGATGGAGAGCTGGACATTAGAGAGCGAATGTTGTTGACCTTGGATCTGAAAAAGTCAATGAAGCTGTTGCATTGCTCCTCTGTAGCCTCAGTTGAAGAGGATGGTTGTGGCTTCAGGAGATGGTTTATGGTGGAAAAAAGCTGTTTAGAGCTGCCAGGGTTTTTATTGATTCAGCTGGAATAGAACTGTGAGCGAGCATCTTTAAGGGAGTTGGAATAGGCCCTTTGATGCTCACGGAAAGCCAGTTTATGGACAGTGAGCCCAGAGTGTCTGCAGCGTCGTTCCAGGACACATCCAGCTGTTTTTATTTTCCGCAGCTCGTGTGTGAACCAGGGAGCGGAGCGTGAGAAATTGACCTCACGTGACATGACAGGGGCATGGAGATCAAAAACACTGCTCAGGGATGTATTATAGAGTTCCACTAATTCATCCATTGATGCAGAGGCTGGGCAAGTGATGAGCTGGAGATCCATGGTCATAGTGACTGAGTCAATGCCTTTCCAGTTCCAGAAAGACATTTGATGGTCTAATAGTCTAATAGGTCAAATAGTAGGCAGCATAAAAGTCAAGGCCATTGAGACCACATTGTGGTCAGACACACCGAGATCATAAACCTGTAGGTTACTGATGGGAGCAGAGTCAGTGATAACCAGATCCAGAGTGTGTCCCTTGGTGTGAGTAGGAACCTCAACATGCTGCTGCAGGCCAAGACACTCAAGCACGCTCAGGAAATCTGCCTGCAAACTGACAGGAGGGGTTGTCGACATGGATATTTAAATCACCAACAATGACAATGTTTAGTTGACATAGTGCCAGAGTGAGGTAAGCAGATCAACCTATCTCAGGTAGAAAAGTGGGTTTGGTTTTGAGGAACGGTATATGAGAAGCATTGTCATGGAGTAATGGAGGTTTGCATTTGAAGGCCAGGCATTCCATAGAGGAAAGATCAGGCATTGGCAGAGGAGACAGTTTTAGTTCAGCCCGGTGCATGATGGCTAGTCCACCACCACGACCAGAGCTGTGGGCTTTCTCCATGTAGTTATAGCCAGGGGGGCATGCTTCATTAAGCACGGAGTAGTCCCCTGGTTTATGCCAGGTTTCTGTTAGGCACATGAAGTCAAGCCCTTTGTCCAGAATATGATCGGATATGAGGAGGGATTTATTAGTGAGGGATTGTGTGTTTAGCAGCTCCATGGTGGTAGGAGACAGAGCTGAGGGTGGAAGTCTCTGCAAGCTCCTTAATACATTGCGATCCCCACTCCGTGATCCACTCCATGTTTTCCATTGTGTCGAGTACTGGGTAGTCTCGCGATGTTTCCGATGATGACTCCTAGGTTCGTTTTGCTTCCTGATTCCACGTTGAAACCGTGGCGCAAACCTCTATGGATGTAGTGAGGTCTGCTTTTAAAAATCCCACACTCTTGACAGCGGGCTATAAACCCCTTGTCGGATGGAACCATGAAGCGGCGCAAACGCCATAGCTGTGGGGCGGTGTATGAAATCATTGCCAGCACCGACCACAGGCCGGCCAACCCCAGCTCCAGCCGGTGCAACGCCACCCCTCCCAGATGCCAACAGTTCAAAAAACACACCAATAGTCATCACAGAACAAGGACTCCAGCAGAGCAGGTAGGCTCTCAGTTTCATTGATCAATCCAAAGTCCGGCGTATTCCTTTTGTATTCCAACTCAGGGAGGTAGGTAGGTAACAAAGTGTCAAAGAGGAGCGGCAGCCAGCGTGCGCCAGCGTTCCCTCTGGTGAGGGAATGATGCGCTTTCCCTTTGCATCTAGGGTTGAGTTGCTGATAAGCAACTTGAGTCTTCTCACTCTTCCGTCCTTTCCTGGGTATACTTTGATAACCTTTGCCAACTTCCATTGGTTTCATGGTGTAGCATCATCTTGCAGAAGAACGACATCATTGACCTTTGCGTTTCTGCGGTTCTTGGTCCACTTCTGTCTGTGTTGGAGATTTAGGAGATACTCCTTCTTGCATCGTACCCAGAAGTTGTTGGCTAAGAGTTGAACTCGGCGCCATCTCTTGCTGAGGTAAAGATCTTCCTTCACAAATCTTCCAGGTTGTGGGGAGAGGATCGTGGACTTCATGGTCAGGATGTGGTTCGGTGTCAGGGGTTCTGGACTGGATGAATCATTCAGATAATCAGTGGTCAAAGGTCTGCTGTTTACAACTGCATGACTTCATATGGGAACGTTTGTAGAGAGGAGCAGTCAAGTTGTCTGGCTGACTGTTCTAGAATGGAAGTCAAGACACTTCTGATGGTGCAAATTTGTCTTTCCCAGACGCCACACTGACTTGAAGCTGGGGTGTTCATGATGAACTCACATCCCAATTCTTTGAGTTCTTCTTGATCCATCTCTTTCAATGCTTCAACGAACTCACTGTGGTCAAGTCATCGAGCATTTCAATGTGCACTGCTCTGGAACACATGCAGGTAAGTAACAGTCCATAACGCTTTAGTTATTTTCTCCCTTCCTTGACGTAGACAGGTCCAAAGCAGTCTATCCCACAGTAAGTGAACGGAGGGGTTGTTTCCATTCGCTCTTCCGGGAGGTCTGCCATCTTCTGTTGTTCTGTGCATCTTCTGAACTTCCTGCATGTTGTGCACTTGTAAATATGGGATGATACTGCACTGCTGCATCCTAGGATCCATTTTAATGCCATTGGATCGGAGCACATTCATGGTCATTGTTCGTCCCTGATGGTGCACTCTCTCATGATGTGAATGTAGGGCAGCATGACTTAAGCGACCTCCGACTCTGAGAATACCTTGGTCATCGAGGAATGGACTTAACTTGTACAACTTGTTGGCCTTGTCTTTGATTCGTGTCTCCTTATGATGTTTGAGGCACTGCATTTCTTGTGAGAGGGTTGCTTGTTGAACCATCTTGATTATAGTAATCTCTGGCTTGAGTCCTTTGGTTTCCTTTGCACAGCGCTTGAGTCTGGCGATAGCTTTCACCATTCTTGAATAGTCTGAGAACTTGTGTAGGCGATCTAACAGCGATCTTACTTCCTTTGCCTGGGTGTCATGGACACTGGCCTTCTTGATCTCTGGGTCACTTCTTGCGATTTCTCCCACCTTGACGTCTCCACTTGGTAGTTATTTCTGCCAAAGAAAGTCTGGTCCTGTGAACCAGTTACAAGCTAAAAGTTGTTGACCTCTTGAGGCGTGATCTGCTGGATTCTCTTCAGAAGCTACGTACCTCCATTGCGCAGACTCTGTGCGTTGCTTGATTTGTTCCACACGGGACACATTTCATGCTACAAACACATGAAATGTTCTGGCTTCATTATTGATGTACCCCAGCACAACCTTTGAATCAGTCCAGAATAATTCTTGTTGGCAATCTACTTTGTAGATAGTTCCTTCTTGAGCATGTCACTGGTGTGGACAGCTACCACTGCTGCTGACAGCTCGAGTCTTGGTATGGTTGTAACTTTAGTGGGGGCGACTCTTGACTTTCCCATCACTAAGGAGCAGTGAACTTCGCTTGATGCACTGACTGCTCTGAGATACGAGCACTCTCCATAGCCTGACACGCTTGCATCGGAGAAATGGTGGAGCTCGTAGCGTTGGACCTTGAAGCCTGATGGTATGTAGCATCTCTTGATCTTTACACCGGCCAGGTTCTGGCTTCAGTAGGTCTTGAAGCCAGAATTCCCACAGGGGCCGAAGGTCATCAGGTAAGTTGTTATCCCAACTGAGCTTGTCACGACACATCTGCTGCAGGATCTGCTTTCCCACCAGGATGAAGGGTGCCACAAATCCGAGTGGATCGTATACTGAAGCGACCGTGGACAAGACTCCTCTTCGGGTATGATGACCACTCTGAACTGGAACTCATCCGAAGCCACGCACTACTGTACGCCGAGTGCTCTTTCCATGTGTAGACGTGTCTCACTTGGAGAATCTTTTTTTTCCCATTTAATCATAGAAAGCATAGGAAACAAATTCTCACTCTGAGATGAGGCATTTGCATTGAATGCACTGAAAGCAAAAAGTGAGCTATGGCATAAGTCATGTATAATGTATTGTAATGTAATGCAATGTGTATTAATATATTATGGTCCATAGTTATCATTTTAAACATACATATCAATTTAAACCAATATGTTGCTTGCTGCTTTGTAAGATATGAAAAAAGGTGTCAAGGTCTCAAAGGAGTCAGTGCTGAAGTGATGACTCTCAAAGTGTTTATTGAGAACGAGAATTCTTGTTCGGAGTCCAGTTCTGTCTTCTTGTGTTGAGCAACCACTGGTCCAGCCTGTCTGGATCACCTAGAAGAAACCTTTACATAGACAAATAGATATGTTAAGAAATAGATGCTAACTGTTTCCAGACTTTATATCTAAACTATATAATTTAAATAACTTCACTACTTAATTGAACAGGTCATGATCAATTAATAAAAATTTTAATTAAACAATGTTTAAAAAAACGATGACATAACAGTGCTCATATTTTATCTGTTGCACTGTCTATTCTTCTTCTTATGACGGACCTTTTCCCTACACTTATTTTGGAAGATTTTCATGTTCACAGTCAAAATGTAGTTACAGGTCCGTTTTATAATGGATGTGAATGGGAACAAGTGCGACTAATTTTGGGGCATTCTGACGAACATACATAAAACACCACAAAATCCTTGTTTCGCAATATTTCCATTAGTTTTTTTCTGGCCAATTGTACAATAGGATTTCTATTGTGCTGACTTTCTTATCCTAAAATAAATATATCTGTAAAAAGATTTACTCACTGATATTTTAATGACATCAGATTCAGATTGTCCATTGAGTGATGGGACAAATTAATGTTAAACAAGCTGCTAAAGATTTCTCCCGGTGCTCCCCATGGCCAGGCCGACTCTGGACTACACCAACAACTACAATCACTAATCAATTATTCTTTAAAGCTCAGAAGATGGGAATTGATTGTGATAATGTAAGGTTGCGTATGCGTCGACTGTATTGGATAGAGAAAATTAATAGTCAATGCCGTATACACAACAAACTGGAGTACAGTAACCTTAAGCTACTAAGCTACAGGCATCTGGGGTCATTTAAGCCAAGTCATTCTTAAAATCAAATTCTGCTAATGGCGCTAACCCTAACATATACATAAAATAATACAACAATGTGACTCACCGAACAAAAATGAAGCACATAATCTGTACCATTTGAACAGAATCAGTGCTGAATTTCTTAGCTATTCTTGTCGAATAGCTGAAGTTGGCTAAAGCAGGGATCCAAGTAAGGACTGGCAGGAAGTGGAGGGCAGAGGAATCTGTTCAGAAAGCAGAGGCAAAGCTGTGTCACTGGAGGCTGGTGGGAGTGGTCACACAAGGCTGAGCTGGCCTAGGATCCTTTCCAACTCCCCACATCAGGAGAGAGAAGGAAAGGCACCACATAGTTCAGGAGGAGCTGAGAGCAGCAGTGGAGGAGACAAGAGCCTGCAAGGCAGTGGGAATTAAGCAATAGGGAGCTTGGACAAGATGGGAGAATGCCGTGGAGAGGAAAGTGACCTGGGTTGAGCTGTGAAAAGCCAAGCCACACCGCATCCAATTTCTCATCCAGGCAGTGTATGATGTGCTTCCAAGCCTGTCAAATCTGCGCAAGGCAAAGAGCAGTCACCAGCCACTGGGGCAAAGTACCCACCAAAGTCACCCACTGTGCTCCAAGCGAGAACCCCTGGAGCACAACATCCTCAGCTGCTGCACAAAGGCACTTGGAGAGCGGCGGTACTGATGGAAGCATGATCAGGTTTTGAAGTCCATAGCTGAAGCCATCAGTGCCGGAATTGTGTGGACGAAGCGATTCCATGGCGTCACTCTGATGCCCTGCTACACAGATTGGGTAGTATTGGGGTACTAGATCTGCAGTGGAAAAGGAGTGGGTACAAAGCTAGTCGAGTTGAGGCGAGTCGAGCCAGTACTACTCAGTGGAAAAGAGGCATAGTGAACCTTACTGGTGTAAGCACACCCCGCTGCAGAGGGGGGTGGGGTTATCAGTGTTAGCTGTGGCTCATTTGCATAAGCAATTGAAACCGACCGCTGGAGGACAGGGCTGTCTTGTCAGGGTGCAAAGGGTGCTGTGGTGCTTGATCCTTGTGGTGTGTAACTGCCTCACATTTTCCAGTTAACGTTTCTCGTTGGAAACATTACCTGATTTTGGTTCCTACCTATAATAGGCTATAGAAGGCAGAACTATTTCTGCCGGCCCAAGTGTTTCCTCAGGTCCTTCAAAAAAAACCTTGCAAAAACCGCGCGAAAGCCCCAGAGGAGAAGAACGGCAATGAAGAACCAATTATCAAGGCAGATATGCACCACATATAAGTAAAACTATATAAGTAGTAAACTATAAAGTAAGTCAATTAATATAAAATAAGTAAAGCTAATACCGTAAAAAGTAAGTGAACAATATAAAGTAAAGTAAACTAACCAAGAAGAAAGAAGACAAGGACAAAGCAAGCAAAGATTTAGCCCTCATTGTATTAAGCAGCCTACGAGGTATGTTTGAGTTTAAAGTTAATTTCTAGATGGTTACATATGCTATGAATGTGTTTAGCTAAAATGTGTGACCTGTTGTTTAGCTGCAGGGGAATGAAATCTGTGAATACATACATACATACCATACATACATACATGCATTTCATTTATTGTCTTTTTTATTTTCTCTTCAACCCAGTTCTTACGGGTTGATCTGACTCAGGAATAAAGCCCCGTCTTATAAACATGACCTCGTGCACCGTGTCTATACATTGGAGGGAGCTACATTAATAACTCGACTGCTCTGCATGAGAGGCGAGGAAGACAGCACCAGAGAGCAGCAATCTGTGGATGGAACGGGACATCTCCACTTCGCAGCTCATGCATCTGCTATGGCCATCTACACATTACAAGGCGCAGCGTCCACAGGTCCAGGTGCCCTAGCGTGAATTAAGCTGCAAAGGACTTTAAGTGTTTCACACAAGTTTATTGAAATTCATTGTCATTGATACTGTGTTGATATTGATATTGTGTTTACTTAATGGGTAATGCTGTAAATATTACAGCATATTCCCGACCAATGACACACATCGCAGAGCAGACACCTGTGAAGCAGTAAACAAGGACGATTATTGTGACTGCAATAGGTTGTCTAGACACAAGAAAGAGTGAAGGTCAAAGGGATGAAGAACAAGGCAGGAAAGAGACAGCATCTGTAATCCAGTCTGCAGCCTCAAGAAAAATAAAGCCATCAGGTCTCACCGCACCAAGTCTTCTGGTCATTCTCGAAGCAACTCAGGAGCCACCATCCCAAACGCCTCAAGCCAGTCTCTGCAACAGACAAGACGCCGCTGCTGAGGTTGCTGCCAATGAAGCCACTTTAGAAGTACTGCTAGACCAAGAACGTCATATTGAAGAACTTCAAAAGACTCAAGGCTGAAGCCGCTTGTCTAACGAGCCAAAACAAGAGGCTGAAAATGCGGAAGACAAAGGGCGCTAGAAGCTCAGCGCTGACAACTAGAGCGACTGGAGACGATCAAGAAGCTAGGGGCTGCCAAGGCACGACAGCAAGTGTATGATCAGAGTGAATGCTCAGACGAAGAAATAAACAAGCTACTCCATCAACGTGTTCCTCTGAAGGAGGAAGAGGAAGTCAAGCATGAAAGTAGCCTGTTGCAGCACCACTCGCCACCACCAGCACATCCAAAGCAAGAAGACAGCACAGTAGCTCTTGTTAGAGCATTCGCAGAGTCAATCAATGCGAGTCTTCTTCCTATACCTGAACCAACAACGTTCAACGGCGACCCACTAAGATTCAACGATTGGAAAGTTTCCTTTCAAACACTCATTGACAGAAAAAACATACCAGCTGAAGAAAATATATATTATCTTCGAAAGTACGTGGGTGGACCTGCTAAGAAGGCCATAGAGAGCTACTTTCTGCTAGGCACAGAGTTAGCCTATCGTGCAGCATGGACAATCCTAGAAGAGAGATATGGCAATCCATTTCTCATCACCAAGGCCTTCAGAGACAAGCTAGATGTATGGCCCAAGATAAGCTCCAAAGGCAGTGCAGAACTTCAAGAACTCGCTGACTTCCTTCGCAGCTGTGAGGCTGCCATGTCTCAGATAAGAGGCCTTGAAGAACGACTGCAACGAGAACCAAAAAAACCTTGCTAAACTTCCGACTGGTGACATCACGTCAGGCAACATCAAATAGTGTCCAGAAAGACACTCATACGTCCACAATCATTCCAGTGTGGGTGTCAGCCACAAGTGAGCCGGATTGTGAAGTTCTTGTGTATGCACTCCTCGATACTCAAAGTGACACAACATTTATCCTTGAAGAAACAGCAAAGGTTCTCCACACGAAGAACGAACCAGTTCAGCTAAAGCTATCAACAATGGCTTCAAGAAACACAGTCGTGTCCTGCCAGAAACTGACTGGTTTACAAGTGAGAGGATTCTACTCGGATAAGATAATCCCTCTACCAGTGACCTACTCAAGGGAATTCATCCCTGCAAACAGAGATCATATTCCCACACCAGAGACTGCAAAGGCATGGCCTCATCTTGAACACATGGCAGATGTCGGCCTGCTAATTGGCTACAACTGTCCTCAAGCTCTTGTCCCAAGACAAGTGGTGCCTGGTGAAGAAAATCAGCCCTTTGCACAGAGAACAGACTTGGGCTGGAGTGTAGTCAGCTATGGCAACCCATGTCTGGACTATGGTGACGTGATTGGAGTAAGTCACCAGGTCATTGTGAAGCAAGTGATGCCAGGTCTTCAGTCCTCTTCAAACCTCACAAGCGAAGTGCACTATGTCTGTAGAACACAGATCAAGGAGGTGGTCTTACCTGCAGACGTCATCAAGGTGCTGGAATCTAGGTATGTGCCATCCACCGTCTCAGATGCCTAGAAAGGAAGCTAAGAAGAAACGAGCAATACCACAAGGACTACAAGACCTTCATGGATGAGACCATAACCCGCGGAGATGCAGAAAAGGTCCCAGAAAAGGACATCTGCAAAGCTTCAGCATGGTACATCCCACACCATGGGGTGTATCATCCGCAAAAGCCTGGAAAGATACGCGTCGTCTTTGATTGCTCCGCAAAGTTTCAAGAGACATCCTTGAACGACCATCTCCTGACCGGTCCAGAGTTGACAAACTCCTTGGTGGGAGTCTTATGTCGTTTTCGAAGAGGTCCTGTGGCGATTATATGTGACATAGAACGCATGTTCCACCAGTTCCATGTGAAGGCAGAAGACCAAGATTACCTAAGATTCTTGTGGTGGGAGAATGGAAATCTTGAAGTCCAACCTTCCATCTACCGAATGAAAGTCCACAGGACGAGGACACTTCAGCGAAAACACCATCAAGTTCATCCAAAGGAACTTCTACGTTGATGATGGCTTGTTAAGTGTAGCGTCCGAAGGCCAAGCAATCCAGTTAGTGAAGGAAGCGAGAGAGCTCTGCAGCATGGGCAAACTCAGGCTGCACAAGTTCATCTCCAACAACAAGGACGTCCTAGCCACAATTCCCAAAGAAGAATGTGCTGAAGTTGCCAAAGACCTAGACATGGCACTGGGTGAACTACACATGGAAAGAGCACTCGGCGTACAGTGGAGCGTGGCTTCTGATGAGTTCCAGTTAATTTGGGTTGTAGCGTGCTTGCTTCCTCACTTCCTACAATAAGTTTGGTGCGCATAGTTTTGTTGCGACTCCTCTACACCCCCCTAGACGTAGACGAGCTATATAGCCATCTAAGAGCCGTAACACTCGTTTCTTCTTAGCTTCCTTTCTAGGCATCTGAGACGGTGGATGGCACATACTGTAGATTCCAGCACCTTGATGACGTCTGCAGGTAAGACCACCTCCTTGATCTGTGTTCTACAGACATAGTGCACTTCGCTTGTGAGGTTTGAAGAGGACTGAAGACCTGGCATCACTTGCTTTGCAATGACCTGGTGACTTACTCCTATCACGTCACCATAGTCGAGACATGGGTTGCCATAGCTGACTACACTCAAGCCCAAGTCTGTTCTCTGTGCAAAGGGCTGATTTTCTTCACCAGGCACCACTTGTCTTGGGACAAGAGCTTGAGGACAGTTGTAGCCAATTAGCAGGCGACGTCACAGCTTTGCTGAGGAGTGATCTCATCTGCGATGTGTTCAAGATGAGGCCATGCCTTTGCAGTCTCTGGTGTGGGAATATGGTCTCTGTTTGCAGGGATGAATTCCCTTGAGTAGGTCACTTGTAGAGGGATTATCTTATCCGAGTAGAATCCTCTCACTTGTAAACCAGTCAGTTTCTGGCAGGACACGACTGTGTTTCTTGAAGCCATTGTTGATAGCTTTAGCTGAACTGGTTCGTTCTTCGTGTGGAGAACCTTTGCTGTTTCTTCAAGGATAAATGTTGTGTCACTTTGAATATCGAGGAGTGCATACACAAGAACTTCACAATCCGGCTCATTTGTGGCTGACACCCACACTTGAATGATTGTGGACGTATGAGTGTCTTTCTGGATGCATCTATTTGATGTTGCCTGACAATGACAATGTCAGGCAACATCAGACAATGAACTTCAATAAACTTGTGTGAAACACTTAAAGTCCTTTGCAGCTTAATTCACGCTAGGGCACCTGGACCTGTGGACGCTGCGCCTTGCAATGTGTAGATGGCCATAGCAGATGCATGAGCTGCGATATGGAGATGTCCCGTTCCATCCACAGATTGCTGCTCTCTGGTGCTGTCTTCCATGCCTACTCATGCGGAGCAGTCGAGTTCTTAATGTAGCTCCCTCCAATGATAGACACGGTGCACAAGGTCATGTTTATAAGACGGGGCTTTATTCCTGAATCAGACCAACCCGTAAGAACTGGGTTGAAAGAGAAAATAAAAAAGACAATAAATGAAATGCATGCATGTATGTATGTATGTATGTGTGTATGTATGTATGTATGTATTCACAGATTTCATTCCCCTGCAGCTAAACAACAGGTCACACATGTTAGCTAACACATTCATAGCATATGTAACCATCTAGAAATTAACTTAAACTCAAAACATACCTCGTAGGCTGCTTAATACAAGGAGGGGCTAAATCTTGCTTGCTTTGTCCTTGTCTTCTTTCTTCTTGGTTAGTTTACTTTACTTTATATAGTTTACTTACTTTATAGTTTACTTACTTTATATAGTTTACTTATATGTGTGCATATCTGCCTGATAATTAGGCTCTCATGGCCTTCTTCTCTTTGGGCTTTTCGCACATTTTTTAGCAAGGTTTTACATTTTTGAAGGACCTGAGGAAACACTGGAGCGGCAGAAATAGTTCCAACTCTATATTATAGGTAGGAACCAAAAAATAGTAAGGTTCCAAACGAGAAACGTAACTGAAAATGTGAGGCAGTTACACAAATCAAGCTCCTTGACAGACCCTCAAATGACTTTTAAAAAAAAAAATGAAGAGAGACAAAACAGTAATAACTATAAAAACTTTAAAAAAATAAAAACCACTTGCACGGCCCTTCCCGCACTCCTCCCTCCCTCACCCGATGAGGCAGTTACACTCCCACCAAATCACAAGTGATTTCTTAGAACAACTTAGGACAAACATACTGCATATAAACATGAATTTAGAAAACACTGTCTAACTATGGATCAACTGATACTGACAGAGAGAGAGAGAGAAAGAGAGAGAGAGAAAGAGAGATAGAGAGAGAGAGACAGAGAGAGAGTATATAGATACTAGAGTCTTCAGTCTGCTTCCAACAGTGTAACTGTTTTCTGGATGGGCCTCACCAGGTGAACAGGTTTGGAGATAATAATAATAATAATAATAATAATAATAATGCATTTTATTTGCAGCGCACTTTTCATTCAAAGAATCTCAGAGTGCCATAGAGCCAATACATAGTAAAAACATATTTAAAAACATAGTTAAAACAAACAAAAGGTTTTTAGGCCAGTCTTAAAAGAGTCCAGTGTCTGTGTTGCCCTTAGGTGGTCAGGGATGCTGTTCCATAGGCGCGGTGCTGCCGAGCAAAAGGCCCGGTCGCCCCCATGGTGCGGAGCTTGGTGTTGGGGACCCGGAGGAGCGAGCTGTTTGTTGATCTGAGGGTACGAGTGGAGGTTTGGGGAGTAATGAGTTCTTGTAGGTAGGGAGGTGCATGTCCATTTATGCATTTATGGGTGAGTAGCAGGACTTTGTAGTCAATCCGGAATGAGACAGGGAGCCAGTGTAGTGAGTGTAGAATGGGTGTTATGTAGGGGTGTAACAAATAACCGATTTGAATCAGAAAATCGGTTTTGATTTAAAAGATGCGAGTGCATCGGTACACGGACCCCTGGATCGGTCTAAACGTAGCATGAACCGGCCGATGGCCCGATCACAAAGTTATGAATGCCCCACTGTCTTATGATGTACTCATGCCCACACAAGCATTGGTAAGGTCGGATAAACGTTTCCATGAAAGTTGTGAAGACCCATCACCTTTTACTGTTTAACCGCTTAGAAACACACAAGCGCCTATTGTGAAAATGAACTGTGAACTACTCTCGAATGCAATAACCCCCCAACTCCAAAACGGTAGGGAAGCAAGTAGAGGTGCACCAGCACAAGATACATACAGAGGGATCATTGGGCAATAGCGTCTTATGAGGTTATTGTGTGCGTGGCTGCAAAATGCGTTTGAGCGCGAGATAAGTGCAGTTTGGACATCCATGCCTCTCGCGACTAAACGCTTGGTGTTTGATGCCTAAACCGATGTTGCGCCACTGTCTTATGATGTACTCATGCCCACACAAGCATTGGTAAGGTCGGATAAACGTTTCCATGAAAGTTGTGAAGACCCATCACCTTTTACTGTTTAACCGCTTAGAAACACACAAGCGCCTCTTGTGAAAATGAATTGTGAACTACTCTCGAATGCAATAACCCCCCAACTCCAAAACGGTAGGGAAGCAAGTAGAGGTGCACCACAAGATACATACAGAGGGATCATTGGGCAATAGCGTCTTATGAGGTTATTGTGTGCGTGGCTGCAAAATGCGTTTGAACGCGAGATAAGTGCAGTTTGGACATCCATGCCTCTCGCGACTAAACGCTTGGTGAGACTTGTCATAGTAACATTAGATAGCTGCTCTGTTTGCGAGGGAAAGACAAAAAATGTCCGATTATCATCACAACGTGAACGCATGTTACATTGCAAAACAACACTTTAAAAGACTGATATTCTATAAGAGTGCTGACAGTTTGACACTTTGTTGTGTTCTGTTTGCAAAAAAATGTGCACAAGGGATGTCTTGAAATTGTTATAATTTTCTACCTCAGTAGTTCATTGTTCCTGATCTGAGTCTACACAGACCTCTCCACAACTTTGGCTCTAATTTGTGTGAAACAGTGAATTGAATAGTTTGTTTTATTGTCAGAGGGGCTTTGTAAAGTTCTTAAAATGCAATATGTTACACTAATAAACATGACATGTTTCTGAAATCACATTAGAGCCTGACACGGGAGTGGATTTTCACTCCCACAAAAAAACTCCTGTCCTGCCCAATTCCCATGAAAAAGTAACAAAAAGATCCTGTCCTGCCCAAATCCCAGAAAAATTTGTATGACTCCCACTCCTGTTTCATTCCCGTTTTCTTTTTTAGGGGGCGAGGGAAGGGGTAATAGTTTTTAAGCAAAGCAGTGATTTTGATTTGATGATGGCTTCTGGCCATCCTTTTCTTATGATTCTTGTGACTTTGTGTTATTTCTGCAGTTTTTCATTCTGTCACCAAATACGGTAGGGTACAGAGCTATAGTGAGATATGGTGCACTGACAGCGTGACACAGATACGATATCACGCGAGGAGCGATGTATGGGCCAATATGACGCCGTCTACAATGCCGTCAGTGCCTTCAAGGCAGGTCCGAAGTTTAAAAAAAGAGACTCTAAAGAGACGGACTCTCCTGCAAAGGTGAGCAGAAAATTTTTTCAAGCGGAAGATTCCTGATACTTTGAAGGCACCACTTCGCCAGGGTCACCGGTGAAGGCTTCAAAACAAATGAACATTAGAAATGTATATTTTTGTATAAAAATCAATAACTTAACCATCATACTAGTCATAAAAAAAAAATATCCCAGAAAATTCCCATACCCATAAAATGATTCCCGCTCCTGCCCGCTCCTGTTTTTGGCACTCCTGGTCTTGCCCAATCCTTTGATGAATAGTGAGATTGACTCCCATATCACGTGACCCGCGGGAATTCCCGAAAAATGTCAGCCTCTAATTCCCATGTCAAAAGTGACAAAATACTTGTTCCCTGGTCTTTGATAAATCTATTTGAAGGTAAGCAATGCCACATTTATAGTATTGACTTATGTTAATTCATAATGTAAAATGATTGTCTACTTTAAACAAGGAACTCTATCAGATTGTATCATATCCCATCAAATCGTATTGAATCGTATCGAATCCTACTGAATCTTGATCCACAAATGTATCGTCCCTGAATCGTATTCCCCATGATACGTATCGGATCGTCTTTTTTGGAGAGATGCATCAGGTCCCCACCTAGAAATATCCAATACGGAGTAACGGTCAGTATGTGAGATCAATCGTTATCGGGATCGTCTCTTATAGTGAGACGAGTTCTTCCATGAGGCTATCTGTGTCCGATTAGGCTGTTGCTAAAATAGATGCTCGTATATTTGCGCGAGCGGATGATGACATCATGTCAAGCGTCGTTTGCTGGAGCCGAGCGGTGTTTGGCCTCATTGCTCTCATGCGCGACCAGAGACACTGGCTTTGGCGCAGAGGAGCCTACACCAAGTCGAGAATGATATTTGCACCAGTAGTCCAGTCCTTGTGTTCAGTAGATGGATATACTCAAGTGCGGTGCGCGGCCACACAAGCAAGCTTCTCTGGCGCGCAGTTCTAGAGGCTAGAGTAAAGCTTAATTACCGTGAGTGGCAGAGTTGTGAGAGTACTGGCATCCAGCGCATTTTTTTTAGATGAGTATAAACACGAGCGTTTGCCACACACACAGGTGTTTTATATGGTCATTAAAGGTCAAGTGAGGGTTAAACCTAACTCCCAGATTAGTATGACCTGACCGTCGAAGGTGAGATGAGTTATGGAGGATGACTGAACCTGGTGTGGAGTGCCAACAAGAAGGGCTTCTGTTTTGCTACTGTTTAACTGGAGAAAGTTGTTGCTCATCCATGCCTTTATCTCCCCAAGACAGGCGGTGAGACATGACATGGCTGCAGAGGGGCTTGGGGCAGTTTTGTGGAAAGACATCCTATGTCTGCTGATGACACGACCGAGGGGGAGCATGTAAATAATGAAGAGGATGGGGCCGAGGACCGACCCTTGCGGAACACCACAGGAGACAGGGAGCAGTCTGGACTTGCATCTTCCCAGTGAGACATATTCAGTTCTGCCAGAAAGGTAGGACTGAAACCACTTGAGTGCAGAATCTGATAGTCCAATGGTGGTGTGGAGGCGCTCTAGGAGGATAGTGTGATCCACTGTGTCAAATGCAGCAGTCAGGTCCAAGAGGATGAGGAGTGAGGGAGATCCTGCATCGGCTGTCATCAGCAGGTCATTCGTCACTCTGAGCAAAGCTGTTTCAGTGCTGTGGGCTGAACGAAATCCTGACTGAAATTTTTCAAACAAGTTGTTGTGTTTGAGGTGGTCCTGAAGTTGAGAAGCAACTACCTTCTCTAACACCTTGGACAGGAAGGCAAGGTTGGAGATAGGCCTGTTGTTGGCTAGAACCTCCGGGTCCAGGGTGGGCTTCTTGAGAAGGGGACGGATGACAGCAACCTTGAGAGCAGGTGGGACACAGCCAGACTGAAGGGTACCCACCAAAGTCACAGTGGGTGACTTTGGTGGGTACTTTGCCCCAGTGGCTGGTGACTGCTCTTTGCCTTGCGCAGATTTGACAGGCTTGGAAGCACATCATACACTGCCTGGATGAGAAATTGGATGCGGTGTGGCTTGGCTTTTCACAGCTCAACCCAGGTCAATTTCCTCTCCACGGCATTCTCCCATCTTGTCCAAGCTCCCTATTGCTTAATTCCCACTGCCTTGCAGGCTCTTGTCTCCTCCACTGCTGCTCTCAGCTCCTCCTGAACTATGTGGTGCCTTTCCTTCTCTCTCCTGATGTGGGGAGTTGGAAAGGATCCTAGGCCAGCTCAGCCTTGTGTGACCACTCCCACCAGCCTCCAGTGACACAGCTTTGCCTCTGCTTTCTGAACAGATTCCTCTGCCCTCCACTTCCTGCCAGTCCTTACTTGGATCCCTGCTTTAGCCAACTTCAGCTATTCGACAAGAATAGCTAAGAAATTCAGCACTGATTCTGTTCAAATGGTACAGATTATGTGCTTCATTTTTGTTCGGTGAGTCACATTGTTGTATTATTTTATGTATATGTTAGGGTTAGCGCCATTAGCAGAATTTGATTTTAAGAATGACTTGGCTTAAATGACCCCAGATGCCTGTAGCTTAGTAGCTTAAGGTTACTGTACTCCAGTTTGTTGTGTATACCATTGACTATTAATTTTCTCTATCCAATACAGTCGACGCATACGCAACCTTACATTATCACAATCAATTCCCATCTTCTGAGCTTTAAAGAATAATTGATTAGTGATTGTAGTTGTTGGTGTAGTCCAGAGTCGGCCTGGCCATGGGGAGCACCGGGAGAAATCTTTAGCAGCTTGTTTAACATTAATTTGTCCCATCACTCAATGGACAATCTGAATCTGATGTCATTAAAATATCAGTGAGTAAATCTTTTTACAGATATATTTATTTTAGGATAAGAAAGTCAGCACAATAGAAATCCTATTGTACAATTGGCCAGAAAAAAACTAATGGAAATATTGCGAAACAAGGATTTTGTGGTGTTTTATGTATGTTCGTCAGAATGCCCCAAAATGAGTCGCACTTGTTCCCATTCACATCCATTATAAAACGGACCTGTAACTATGCATTTTGACTGTGAACATGAAAATCTTCCAAAATAAGTGTAGGGAAAAGGTCCGTCATAAGAAGAAGAATAGACAGTGCAACAGATAAAATATGAGCACTGTTATGTCATCGTTTTTTTAAACATTGTTTAATTAAAATTTTTATTAATTGATCATGACCTGTTCAATTAAGTAGTGAAGTTATTTAAATTATATAGTTTAGATATAAAGTCTGGAAACAGTTAGCATCTATTTCTTAACATATCTATTTGTCTATGTAAAGGTTTCTTCTAGGTGATCCAGACAGGCTGGACCAGTGGTTGCTCAACACAAGAAGACAGAACTGGACTCCGAACAAGAATTCTCGTTCTCAATAAACACTTTGAGAGTCATCACTTCAGCACTGACTCCTTTGAGACCTTGACACCTTTTTTCATATCTTACAAAGCAGCAAGCAACATATTGGTTTAAATTGATATGTATGTTTAAAATGATAACTATGGACCATAATATATTAATACACATTGCATTACATTACAATACATTATACATGACTTATGCCATAGCTCACTTTTTGCTTTCAGTGGATTCAATGCAAATGCCTCATCTCAGAATGAGAATTTTTTCCTATGCTTTCTATGATTAAATGGGAAAAAAAAGATTCTCCAAGTGAGACACGTCTACACATGATTCTACAGTGGCAACACTAACAATGGCCACATTTACAGTGGCCACATTTACAGTTGCACATTATTGGTTAAATAATATTTTCATCGTACAATAAATATTTTAATGTGGATGAACGCCAGAACAGTCATGTTCTAGTTTTTAATTCAAAACACATTTAAAACACATCCACCCCCATGTTGTTGCCGCCACAGTGGATGATGAGGACATCCGGTGCTGCTCTTCCTCGCAGTGAGATGGAAAAGAAGGGGAGAAGGCCTTTCCACCGCAGTCCACCCCAGTCCAAACCAGCAGACACTGACGCCCAGCATGCTGAGGTGGCTTCCCATGGTCTCTGCAGCTCTCTGGGAAGCATGCCTGACATAAGCTGTCCCCAATGATCCACACTGTTACTGGGAGGAAAACAAATGAGTGTAATGAGTGAAAAAAATAGAATAGATAGAATAGAATAGAACTTTATTAATCCTGAAGGAAATTCTTGTGCCAGGTTGCATAGCAATACAGTACAATAAAACAATATGGAAAACTGCAGAATAATAAAAATAAACTAACAGATTTACAAATTTACAGTTAAAATATACATAATGTGGCAAGATAAGATATTCCGACGGGGAAAACAATTTGGCATAATTGAAGTGTATATTATTGGACATGACATTAAGAATATTGCACATGATGATGAGAGGAGATGAAGAGGTAGTGTTATAGATCATATTTATAGACAACATGATAATAATAATAATAATATAATATAGCACATGATAGAGGATTTGCACATGATGTTGGACAGTAATATTAATATTGCACGTAATACTGAGGAAAGTGCACATGATGTTGAGAGGTAATATTGCACATTTATTTGCTGTGTTCATTGTCTTGTATTTCAACTGTCCTTTCCCACACAGGGGGGAGGAGTTATAGAGTTTGATGGCCACAGGCAGAAAGGACCTCCTGTGCACCTCGGTAATCTCAGTCTACGGCTAAAGGTGCTCTGGTAATGACACCCAGTGTGGCGTGCAGGGGATGGAGGCGTTGTCCATAATACTGAGTAGTTTACTCAGCATCCTCCTCTTCGAGACCTCTACCAAAGACTCCAATTCCACTCCCAGGACAGATCCGCTTCCTGATGAGCTTATTGAGTCTGTTAGTGTCGGCTTGCCCTCCCCTGCTGCCCCAGCAGCACCAACAGCATAGAGATGACGCTGGGCCACCCCCGAGTGATAGCACATGCCAGGCATGGTTTTGCAGACGTTGAAAGATCTGAGTCTCCGTAGGAAATACAGGCGACTCTGACCTTTCTTATACAGGGCCTCTGTGTTTTTAGACCAGTCCATTTTATTGTCTATGTGAACACCCAGGTACTTATATTCCTCGACAATGTCCACCTTGCTTCAGGGATGAAAAATACAGTACGCAATTCACTAAAGGTTGACAGTATTTAAATATATTTGTGTAGAGCTGTCCAAAATGTATACTTGCAGTCTTCGCTGTGTGTAGCTGGCATGGCGGAGGAATGGAAGGTGCCCATTAATAAGAAGAGATCCGCTGAAAGAAATTAACATCATGCAACAAATATAAAAGTGCCTTTCTTTCTCATAGCAGATCACATAAGTTCCACTCCCCTACAGACTTATAGTATGTCAAATGCAGGGGACCATTTGAGTAACTCCACCCCTGAGACTATAGGACTTGTCAGGTTCTGACTTGCCAAGATGGCGACCATTTGAGCTTCAAAATCGCTCTTCAGAAACCAATGGGTGACGTCTCGCGAAGTCACAGCCAAACTATGTTGCTTTTTGTGACTTCAGATTGTCTCATCCTGGTATCATTTGTGCCAACATGAATTACAATGTTGAGTGAGAAATTCAGTTCAAATGTAATTGAACTGAATTGTATAATGGTTGTACAGTATGCTGTGTTAACCCTATTCCAGATATTTGGCTGCGACAACAGAACAGGAGCGACTCATGGCCATAAATACTCGTGGGGTGGACTAGTCAAAGCTAGTGTTGGTCTTGGGTTTCTATAGACGCTGACTTTTCGTACTCTTGCTGACAGATACATCTCTCTAGGAGCACTAACGTTTCTATGAGGGAAGCACAGGAGCCTGAGGCACAGGAGTCCATGCTTACCATGTTTGTTGCTAAGAAAACAGCTACAACGTGGTGACAGATACCGTTCCAATACAATTACAGTGACACATCAGATTTCCATTGCTTATTTGCACATCACATCAATGGTATCATGTCTAGTATGTGAGCAGGCTACGCTACTGCCTGCTGGGAAGGTCTCAGTGTCATGGTTTGCTCTCCACCACTCGTAGTTTTCCACTCTTCCCGCCTCCCCATCACTCCATTAGCCGGCCACTCACACCCCCGGCCACACCACCTTCACCTGGACTCTGACAATTAACCCACTACATAAGCTCCCCTGTTCCATTTACTTGCTGCCAGATTGTTCTTCGTATCTACATGCAAGACCCAGTATATCCGGGATTGATTTCCCATTGCCGACCCTGCCTGTCCCCGACCTCCCTGCCTTGCTGATTCCCGGTAAACGGCTCTGCCTTCAGTCCCCAACCACGAGTTCAGCCCCTGCACTTCCTGGTTTCTGTGTGGCAGTCCCTGTGGCTGGTGTGCGTTCTGCTGCAACATTGCAGTGATCATCCACCTGTCCCCGACCATCTGTCTGTCTGCTCCTTCCCGGTACTTCTGGCCCGCTGACTGCTTACCTGGTTTTGGATCTGCTGCCTCGACGACAACATCTTCTGTCTTCTCCCTCCCGGTACCGTTGCCCCTCAATAGACTGTGTATGTTGTTGAGCTTTCCCACCCTGCTCCATGTACCTGCTTGCCTACCCGAGCCCCCAAAATTCCCCAAGCCTTGCGATATTATTTTCCCAATCACTGGACTAAGAATTACTACTCTGTCTGTTGTACCTGCTTACCTGTCAAAGAGATTATTAAAATACATTTCCAATCTTAAATGAAGTCCCATTCACCCAAATTTGAGATTGTTTGCCATCAAATATGAATCTAAAGTCTGACTTGTGAGACTATGTCCTTGGAGACATAGCTATGTCAATGACATAGTGCATGTCAATGACATAGCTACTAAAACACACATAGCTACTAAGGCACATGTCTACTAGAATCCTGTGTCATTGTGTGACATCCTGTGTCATTATCTGCTTTGCATTTTCACCACAGATTCGTCAATGGTAAACGTGGAGATAAATGTGTTTCTATTCCAGCTGTTTGCCCCATAAAAAATATCTGAACTAGAACATTTCTCAAGAATAAAAGCCGCCCATCCACGAGTCAGTCTGTCCAGGGAATGTTCGTCTTTAAATCGTTTTATTCTGGTCCACTTATGCTCCCCCACCATGGGAAAATCTCCCATGATAGTCGTCTGAAAATTATACAGCTATAACTGTAGCTCCAACTCAAGCCACTAGAGGTTGGTAATGGGAAAACTAACATAGTTCAGGTTTAAGTTGTGTATTTTGCACAGTTTGAGTATGCACATGCTTAGGCTACTATTGCTATTATTGTTTTTACATGATCATTCCATCTACATACTGTATGTCTTTTAGAATGACCCTATGATGAGATTTCATTTCACCAACACCTACATATGCTACTTTTTAAATGTCATCAGTTGATGGCCCTCGACGGAAGTCAGGAGCAAAAATTACATTGTCGAAGTGATGCCAATGCATCAGGGAGGTTCAGAATATGACATTCATAGAACACACTGGTTCATTTGCTTTATGAGATAGATACCTTTGGTGAACACGAACGAAAGGGCAACTTTCACAGCTCCTTGAGATGAAAAAGTGTTTTTTTTTTCCAAACTCTGCACAGAAAACAAACAATTACATTCATGACTGCCTTTATTTACCCCATGATTGAACAGTGCAGGCAGACAGGAGCGGGCAGATTAATTAACTAGTGACGAAAACCTTTATTCTTCTTCTGTCACATTGATGGATGGCTGATTAAAGTCAATGAGATGACTATCAGCTCACGAAAGTAAACCAGTCAAAATACAAACATTTTGCTAAATATTTGTATACAAATATCAATATATATACAGTATATAGTTTTTATATAATAAACATACAGTATATAGCCTATGTTTATTTGTACACATACAAATATATATATAGATATATATATATATATCTATATATAAAAAATCAATTACAAATATATACAAATATATACACATGGTGACACCAAATACCATATAAATACAAAAGATTGGCATAATGTTAAAGTAAAAAAAGCTCATTAGTATTTGTCACGTTGAATACTATATGGCAGTATGTGGGTGTTAGTAACAGACTATTTTGCATTTTGAACTATGGAAAATATAAATGTCATTACAAAAGCTGCCCTCAGGAATAGTATTGCTGATATGAGACTATGGTCTGGGATTTTAGGTTACATTAATCGGTTTTTTTTATGTTTTATTATTTTATCATCGTGTTTGTCTGTTCTGGTGCAGTAAAATGAACAATGATATGGCTCCAGTCCAGTATAGAGAGACACATAAAGATGACGTTTGTTAATTGTTCGCTGGGTTCACTTAACATTAGTATACTGTATTTAATGGAAAAGAAACATTTTGTCGTGTTCCTGGGTCTAGAACATCGTCCATATTTGATTGGGTCGATAAAAGCACATGCAGCACATGTGCAGCATGTGTCGACAACCGAGAAGAAAAGCTCATAATTGTGGACGGAGGAAGGGGGCGGGGCGGGAACTATGCAGGCATCCTGGGAGCCCGGC
>PIJE02000491.1:147030-253185 GCA_002895965.2 Coryphaenoides rupestris
CAAGTTGGCAACTGGCATAAAGTATTCCTCAAATATAATAATCAATGCACAACCTGAAGTGTCTGTGTGGTGTGTGTGTGTGTGTGTGTGTGTGTATGTGTGTGTGTGTGTGTGTGACAAAGAAAGGGGGAGTGTGTGGAGGAGGTAGTCCTAACAAACGCGTCTATGTGATCAGTGAGTGACCCAATGCGGGAGGATTTTAATAACTCACATCTAACACCAATTTCAAACACTAAAACGAGATGTATGCACTTTGTTAGTAAAAGAGAGAGAAACCAAAAGAGAGGACCATGTACAGATCTAACAATGGACAGGAATCCACTCGGACTTTAGATCAAAACATAAGGGAAGAAGGCAAAATGTGTTTCCAATATTGTCCGACAGTATCAATAAACAGTTAAACACAATCATACCACATAGTTCTGTCTAAATATGCCCAGATATCTACCTCGCTGGAGATCGTATGTGTAGTGATCGAGAGGTGGCTCGTCGTCGTTCTTTCTTTGTGCTGATGGTCAGCCTTGCAGAAGGCAGTAAGTTCTTTCCCAAAAGAACTGCGTTTAGTCCGGTGGGTTGCGTTTCGATGGTCCTGATGTGTGGGGCTCGCCAGTGAGGTTGGGTAGGTCGTTTGTGGTATTTGTGGCGGTCCGTAGTTGTCGGGAATTAAAGGGCAATCAATCACCCTTTGTCCTCTCAAAACAAAAACTGCGTGGTTCGCAGGGACTCGACTTATTCTCGACTGAGACTTAGCTAAGGTACTACAGCATGGCTGGTAGTGTTAAATGGAAACAAGGAACTTGGTCCTCAGGTTTAGCTTCTCTAGTCTAATAACTGACAATTACCACTATCAAACGCGTGTAAGGAGCAACCGTGTGGAGGTGACCGGCCAGGATCGTAGCTGCAGGACCAGGAGCATCTTAATGCATGTATGCATGCATGTCTCCTCCCTAGGGGAGGGTAGGCCCCTGGGAGCACCCAGGAGCCCCTAGTAGAGAGACTGAGTCGACTGAGGTTTGCAAGCGCCTGCGAGTGAGGGTTTGGATCTTCTATAGACTAGGTGGGCGCCGATACGCCCCAAATTCACTCGACCAATGAGCCGAAGTGATGTTGATGGGCGGACATTTGAACCACGCCCCTTTTCTCCCGAAGGGAGCGGTGAGGGCGAGTTTGTTTGCCAATCTTCCTGGCTACAACCTCCTGTGAGGCAGGCTCGGCAGAGTGTCTTTCATCTCCGTCCTGGACACAGATGTTTCGGCGTTTCACTGCAGCCTTGATGGAATGTCTTTTCATCTCAGTGGACAACAGGCTCTGCTGGAGATTCCCTATCTCCTGTGAGAGGTGTGATTGGGTTCTTTTGATCTTCAGTAGAGATCAGACTTTGCGGTGCCTCCTTACCCTTAAGGCCGCCACTCACCGGGCCGAAAATCGGGCGTCGGAGAGTCTTGAGAGGTCGGTGACATGAGTCTCTTGTGTGTTCAGTGAGGTCGGCCGTCGTTAATGTCGTCGGCATTCTTTTCAGCCGATTCAACGTGTGTCATTGGCCACTACCAGTCGTTCAGTCTGACCAATCTGATTGGTGGAGGGCTATCCCTTGACTAGCAAATCAGTGAAGCCCGGAAGTGAGGATGGTAAACATACCAGATAAACAGTGAAAAATCAGACATGTCGATTTTAATTGTAATTTTTATTACATATCGATTATTTTTCGCTTGCGACATCTTTCTTCTTCCAAAAGAAGAAGCCCGAGAGCTGACAACACCAGTATCTTCGTATCACGATGCATCGTTTTAATTAGATTTTTCCGTTCAGCGAGTAATTACAACTACAATCCTTCTTGACTACTCACTCTCTGCTGACAACAATGACTGATGACAGCGTGCTGTGTGTTTTGGTCTAGAGCAGGGGTGCCCAATACGTCGATCGCGATTGACCGGTCGATCGCAAAGGAAGTCCGGGTAGATCGCATGCCATTAAAAAAAAATGTGATGAATTTAGAATTTAGTGGGGACGCTGGGGACATCCCCACCAATATCCAGCGATATCCATCCACCCCCCTCCCGGATCAGAACTGCAAATTAACGGAGCCCTCCCCCCCCTTTTTATATGAAGTATACTCGGGATATATTTAGCATTTTCTGTGTAGGTAGATCAGATTGGCTTGGTCATTTTAAAAGTAGCTCGCAAGTTGAAAGAGTGTGGGCACCCCTGGTCTAGAGAGAGGTTCTGGTATTTCCGGTTTTCGTAATTTGTTTTACCACAATACAGATTAGCGCCGCCTGCTGTTTTGGAGACATTACATCTCGTCGTCTCGGTGTGTCCCTCAAACATTTTGACCGAGTCGGGGAGATTAATCGCCCGACTCCATTTTCTGGCGACGATCGGGCAGTCGTCTTGGTGTGTGGACGCCTTTAGAGTAAGGAAACATACCAACAACAACCAACACCTTGGTTGGCTCTTGGAAGGCCCTACATGATGAAAGGTAATATTATTATATAATATTGCAAGATAATATTGCTAGGTAATATTGCACGGTAATATTGCTAGGTAATATTGCTAGGTAATTTTGCAAGGTAATATTGAGACATAGTATTGCACATGATATTTTGATAATTACACATGATGATGAAAGATAATATTATAAGGTAATATTGAAGGGTAATAATAATGGTGAAAAGTAGTACAGTAGTACAGTAGTACAGTAGTACAGTTGCACATGATATTAAGAATATTAAGAAGATGAAAGTTAATGTAGCATGGTAACATAGCAAGGATAATATTGAGAAGAAGTATTGCACATGACATTAAGAATATTGCACACAATGGTGAGAGGTAATATTACAAGGTAATATTGAGAGGTAGTATTGCACATTATATTAATAATATAACACATGATATTGAGAATATTGCACATGATATTGAGAATACTGCACATGTTGAAAGGTAATATTGCACATGATATTGTTCTCAGTGTTCACAGTGTCCTATGTTTCAACTGTCCTTCAGAAGGGGGAGGAGTTATATAGTTTGATGGTCACAGGCAGAAAGGACCTCTGGTGGCGTTCTTTGGTGCACCTCGGTAGTCTCAGTCTGCAACTAAAGGTGCTCTGGTTGTTAGGGGGGGGGAGTTGAAGTGAGACCCAGGCGCACAGCAAAGGAGGAGGCGTAGGTGAAGTTCAAGCCCAAAGGCGGTTTAATCCAACACAGAATTTGCCACAGATGATGCCACATAAATAAATGGGATCCGGGGTGAATGGCTCTGCGGGTTGGCTCGAACACAGCAGGAGGGTCCAGGATTCTGGAGGGATGAGAATGAGAAGGGGGGTGAGGGATAATGATCCCAGGTGAAGCAAAACAGGAAAACAGAGCTTGGCGCAACAACTGCGAAAAGTTAGTTGGCGAGAGATAACTGCTACAGTGTGTGGTAAGGGAGATACTTTACCACCCGTAGTTTAGGGGAAGATCTGGCGCCGAGTGGAATGCAGGCCAGGTTCTTGTAGGGCGCATGGTGATTGCTGATCAGGGGCATCCGCCAGTGCGGAGAGTCGCGCTGTATGCAGTGTCACTGCTGCTCCGCCATTGCGCCTGCGCCGACGTGCCGGGAATGTCCGACTCCGAGAGGTGAGAGGAGTGGGAAGAGCCTGCTGAGAGGACAGGGCCAGCGGGGGATGGGGGACGTGAGTGCCCGACAGCCGGGGGGAACTCCGGAGAATCGGAACGCCGTATACCCGGTCCACGGCGGCGCGCAGAGGAGCGCGAAGGGCGTGTAGCGGGAGGGGAAAGGGACGGACGTGGAGGCGAGGGCGGGCGAGCCGTAACAGGACCCCCCCCCCCCCCGAGGGGAGCCAGCTGGCTACCGACCGGGGGCGTCTTGATGGGCCCGATAGAAGTCCCGGAAGAGAGACGGATCCATAATGAGTTGTCTGGAGATCCAGCTGCGTTCTTCCGGGCCATACCCCTCCCAGTCAGCCAGGTACTGGAACCCCCGACCCCGGCGGCGCACCCTCAGTAGCCACCACACCGTCCACTGGGGATGGACGGTGTTCGACCAGCTGAGGAGGCGGAGGAGCAGGGGCCGCTGGCATTAGCGGGCTGGAGGAGACCGGTTTAACCCTGAACACATGAAAAACCGGGTGGACCCGCAGGGAGGCAGGGAGCCTGAGACGCACCGTCGGCGGGTTCAGAACGTGGTCAATCCTGAACGGGCTGACATAGCGTGGTGCCAACTTCCTGGAGGAGACCTGGAGCGGAAGGTCAGCCGTGGAGAGATATACCAGCTGACCAGGCTGGTATACCGGGGCAGGGGTGCGGCGGCGATTTGCCCCACGGCAGGAACACTCGTTGGCACGGAGCAGGGCGGTGCGGACCTCCTCCTCCGACACCGGCGGAGATGGTCCTGGACCGAGGGGACGGAGACCTCCGAAACCTGGGTAGAGAACAGCGGGGGCTGGTATCCCAGGGAGGCCTCGAACGGAGACCTGCATGTACTCCACTGCAGCTGCCCGCATCGCCTACATGGCCAACCTCACCACGGGAAGGGCTCGCCGGTGGGTCATGGCGGGACACGAGGGCACGGCCGCGTATATGCATGACTACCGGGCGTTCGTGGCGGAGTTTAAGACCGTCTTCGACCACGACGTCCATGGTCAAGACGCGGCCGCAGCTCTCTCCACGCTCCGGCAGGCGGCAAGCTCTGTGGCGGACTATGCGACTGAGTTCCGCATACTCGTGGCTCAAAATATGGATTCCAGATCATTACGACTTGAAACAGAATAAAGATTAAATTAACTCAATCATAAGTGTCTATCTATCCATCCATCCATCTCTGTCGATTGATAAGAGGGTAATTGATATTGATATAAGTAAATCTGATAATATAGAAATATTGAGTGATGAAGGAAGCCAGGGTGATGCAACCTGCTAACACACTGTGGAGTGTGTGTGGTTTGTGGCTGGCTTAAGCAGCCTCACCTGGCCCAGTTAGGGTCTGGGGTTTGTTGGGGCTGCACACCTGACTAATCAATTCCCACTGGTTAAACCAGCCATCACCACACACACTCTGACAGTATCTTCCACCTACTCTGTCTACAAAAACTACAACTACAACTGGTTTATTCAAGTATTGGAGGAGCCCAGCAGAAAAGCCACTTTAGCGTGTGGCAAGCCCCTACTGCTACACACACACACACACACACACACACACGCACACACACACACACACACACACACACACACACACACACTTACTTCACCTTCACTGGAGTTAATGCACACACAGATTCATAGACGACCCCCCCCCCACAGACATGATAGATATTGCTTCAACACCCCCCCCCCCCCCCACACACCAACAAGTAACCTCCACAACCTGGTCGTGTAGAAATCTGTCACCAACTCTTAACACTGTATTCACTTGAACCTCAAACATTCACCCACCTACTTTTGATGTTTCATTTCACCGAATAGGTTATGACAGAGGGGTGGGGGAGGGGCAGAGATAAAGTAGTAGTGGGTGTGTGTGTGTGTGTGTGTGTGTGTGTGTGGGTGTGTGTGTGTGTCCCCACTCAACACTACTAGCAGTCCTTTTCTGCATGTGTCTCTGGCTGGCTCGGGAGTTGGGCTAGTGTCGTATTGGAGGAGAGATGAGTAAAGATCTTATTCCATCTGTTTAATTACGGAGGAGATTAGCAGATTATTTTTGAATTACCGGGGAGCCTGCCGCTCTACATCACACCCGGGTAAACCCCCTGCGCCGCGTGTGTGTGTGTACGTGATTGTATGTGTGTGTATGTGTGTGTTATGCCACTGAGACTTAATCGTGGAATTGTCTTTGGCGGTGGTGTGCGCACACACACACACACACGCACGCACACACACACACACGCACGCACACACACACACACACACACGGGGGGTGATCTAGATTCTCGTAGTCCGCAGAGTCTTTAATCGGCTCCAGCAAATACACACTCTTCTACAGAGAGGCACACAGCCCACTCCTGTCCCACTGACGTTAAATATAATATATAATTATATATTTACATAACATTATAAGGATGTCTACATACAGGGATACCCAGGTTGGCAGAGTTGTGAACATTCTGACCAGAGAGTTTTCAAAATCATCTAGCTGTAATTGTGCTATTAGTTTTTAGCATTAGTGGTGCTTTTAGGCTCCAACTATATCACTTTTCACCCTACATGGAGCCCATAGCTTTATTATTTTATGTCTTTTAAAGTGTCTCCTATCCATATTATTATCTTATAAAGTTTCTTTGGTGTCTAATTAAGCCAAAAGACTGGAGTAAAAACCTTGGACGCTTGCTTCAGGCTATTACACACACCCACACCCACACACAGTGTGGGTGTGGGTGTGGGTGTGTGTGTGTGTGTGGGGGGGGGGGGGCGTTTTGTGTGGGCGGTGTGTGTTTGTACATGCGTGTGTGTGTGTGTGTGTGTGTGTGTATGTGTGTGTGTGTGTGTGTGCATGTGTTTGGTGTGTGTGTGCGGTGTGGGGGGAGGTGGTTGTGCACATGTGTGTGTATGTGTGTTTGGTACGTGTGTGTTTATGTTGAGTGTGTGTGTGCGTGCATGTGTTTTGTGTGTGTGTCTACATGTGTGCTTGCGTATGTGTTGTGTGTGAATGTGTGTGTGTGTGTGTGTGTGTGTGTGTGTGTGTGTGTGTGTGTGTGTGGGTTGTGGTCTCTTATAGCAGGTGAGCATGCGTCTACTATAATACCGCCAACTGCTTTGCTGGACTGGCTCTCCTACAACTCAACAACAGCACACACAACCACCACTGTTCACTCCTTTCAATAATTTTTACACACATGCGTCGTCACCACACTAGCTAGCACTAGACTTGGCGCATTTCGTCAGTCGGAAAAAAACCTTGAAAAGCTGGTGAGGAAACACGCTGGGCGTAGGCTATAGAAGCATTTGGTTCTTGTGTGTGTGTGTGTGTGTGTGTGTGTGTGTGTGTGTGTGTGTGTGTGTGTGTGTGCGTTCCGCGTGCATGTGTGTATCTGAGCGCTGGCGTTCGCCCCCACGAGCGGCGGAGTGGAAATGGCGCTGGCTTGCGGCGGCGACGGGACAGATAGCAAGCAGCTGTGAGTAATTGTTTCGCTCAGTCGGCGAGGCTCATCCTGGCCCTTTACAGATAAGCCGGGCTAAATCTGCCTTGATGTCCTGAGAGAGAGAGAGAGAGAGAGAGAGAGAGAGAGAGAGAGAGAGAGAGAAAGAGGGAGAGGGAGGAGGAGGAGATGGAAGACAGTGGAGAGCAGACACCAAGGCCACGGGCAGGCACCGTTTCAACTGTCTCTTCAAGACCCGCCGCTTCAAATGCCCGGGTCTCTTTTTTTTTCAACGTCGTCGGAAAATCGAATGAGGGGAGGGGGGAATGTGAGGGGAATGTGCAGTCTGGGGAAGGAAAAAAGGAGGAGTCGGGCTTTATTCTGGGGCGACATCACCTCTCATGCTCAGGAGGTGTGCGTCGTCGTCGCCACCCCTCCCTCTTCACACACACACACACACACACACACGGACACACACAAAAAGGAAGATGGCGCTTAGTGCTCAGAATTGTTTGAGAACCACTGCTCTATTCCCGTGCATAACCAAAGCAGTGGTTCTCAAACTTCTTTTTGTCATATACCCTCTCGAAAATATTTTTTAAGTACCTCTTTCACCAGCATGCAAATCATTTTTAGGGTGGGAAAGTATGATCCTTGTTTTTAGTACCTTGTAAGTACATTGCAGTCCTTCAAAGTACCCCTAGGGGTACACGGACCTCCATTTGAGAAAGAGGCCGGGCACAAGAAACCGTAAGGCCGCAGACATGAACACATGTGGTGCATGTGGTGGATGTACGGAGGGGATTTGTGTTTGAGATTAAATCTTTATAAAGAAGTTAAAGCCACTCAGACAGTTTCATTGGTTTGTGTAGTCATCCTTTTTTGAACCAAATTCTACTTTTAAAGTCTGCCGAGACCTACCAGTCCAAATAGGGAGCCATAGCCATTATTGATAGCTGAAAAAGTGGAAATAAATGTATTTCTCTGCCTTAGTGGGACAGCTGGCACTGGGAGGACGCAACTAGTTTCTCGTAGTCAGGGCAGTAGGAGCTGGTTGCAAGCCTTTGGCAGGCCACAAGGTGGTCATCCATCATTGTGGATCTGTACTTTGACTTGATGGTTTTCATGTGAGAAAAAGCAGACTCTCACATATAGGCAGTGTTGGGAAAGTTCACTTTCTACATGAACTAGTTAAAAGTTCAGTTCACACATTTTAAAATGAACTAGTTCAGTTCATAGTTCATAATTAAAAATGTTGAACTAAGTTCACAGTTCCAAAAATGAACTAGTTCATAGTTCTTTTTTTCAATATGTTGCTGTGAGCTATTATTTTTCTAAATGATTGCCACAGCCCATATAGAACCACAGACAGCAATTATTTTATCAGTTTTAACACTGAAACTATGCGTCAGATTTCATCTTCATATCCAATTTTGAATCCTTATCCAACCAGGGTTTACATTAACATTGAGGGGACAGCATTCCCCCATTGTTGCTTTAACGCTTTGTTTTGATGACGCATGCGGCAGTGCGACACTGGTGGCTGGTGTTGCCAGATTGGGTGTTTTTTCCGCTACATATTAAGGCCTGTTTACGGTGTGTTTTAGCCAGGTTTTCGCCTGGAAGGCTCTATAGAAATCTGGCACCCTATTGAACAAAGTTAAACTGAGAGAGCGTGCGTTCACAGACACCACAATGAACACGTTCACAGTAACGTTCATCAGGCAGTAATACAGTACGTTCAGTTCACGTTCGCCCAAAATATGAACGAGTTCATGAACTATCGTTCAATGAACGCGTTCAGGCACAACACTGCATATAGGTTGATCCAAAAAGTGCTGGGAATTTCAAGGCGCATCTTCTGATGTTGGGATACCTTTGTTGCAGCAGTAGGTTCCAGAACTCTCCATTCATGCCAGGTGTTGTCCTGGATTTGATCTCAATGTCATTTTGCAGTGTGAGAATATAATTCTTAACAGCAGAGCTATCCAGGTGGAACAGTGATACTACTTTGGAGGCAATGCAATCCACATCAATATTTGCACCAAATGGAAAACAAAGATAGCTGGCAACAGGCTCGATGAATGCAAAGTCAGTAAATCGCTTCTAGAATTCTGACAAGATGCTCCGAACTTGATCCTGGTAACGTGCACTATCAAGCTGCACAAAGTCTTTGCCCTGACACTGAAGTTCTGCCTGCATGTGAGGAACGTTCTGCAGGTCACAGCAAAGCAGCCTACTTGACAGCAGCTGTAGCTTGCTTTTAAATGAGTTCACTGAATTGATCATGTTGATTACATATATATTCTTACCCTGCAGCTCTAAATTAAACTAACTGAGCAGGCCAGTGAGATCTGTCAGGAACACTACATCCAAAAGCCACTGGTAGTCCTCTAGCCCTGCATATTCTGCGTGTTTCGAAAGCTTCAGAAGATCTTTGATTTCAGGCAACCAATCAGTGAATCTCGCCAAAAATGTATCTCTACTTAGCCATCTCACATCTGTGTGCAGCAGCAGGTCTGTGTGTTCTGTGCCTGTCTCCTCCGACTGAGCATGGAATAACCTTCTGTGTAGACTCCTGGCCCGAACAGAACATACAATCTTCATCACAACATCACTTCTTTCATGCTAAAAATCTTCCCACACAATGCTTGCTAGTGAATTATACAATGATATTGATAATTAAGGAAGTCTGGGAAAGATTAATTTTGTTTGCACAATACAATGAACCCACTAGTGCGGAATACCATTGCTGGAGCACCATCAGTTGTGCTAGAGATGAGCTTAAAGAGGGTCAATTTGCTCTTGTTCACAAATTCCATAAAAGTGTGGAAAATATCTTCGCCTCTAGTGTGTCCTTTCAATGGCAAAATGGTGAGTAGCTCTTCGTTTGCACTCATCTCTCCAAAAACCATTCTGATGAAAACACATAACTGTGCCACAGCCACCATATCAGTCGACTCTACACATACGTCAATGTCCTTCTTCTTTTGCTCCTCCACATCCTCTGCCATTTCACATCGCCGTGTAACGGTATTCCGGGATAATTGCAGGTCCTTAATAGCAGCCACGATATCCGTTTTATTCTTAAAGTCTCAGAAGAGTGCGTCTGCAGCCTCGGCAAACACTTTAACGACTTTGCCATCCTTGAAAGACTTCTTGCATTTAGCAAGAACTTGACTGACGCGATACGATGCTATCGTTGCAGCCTTTCCCTTGGTGTTGGGCCTGGTATTAATACACTGCTGTGCTGCTAACTGACCCTTCAATTCCCACACTTTTTGGGTGCGTAGAGCTGTTTTAGCAGGGAAATCTGTCTGGTACCTTTTGTGCACCATTTTCAAACGGCGCTCGAAATTGCCCTTCTTCGGTAAGGCCATGCTGGCTTTGCAGATGAGACAGATGTTCTTTGAATTGGAATAAACAAAAAATAATCCTCCTCCCACTCTGAATTAAAATGATATACGTTTTTGATTTTTTAGCTTCTGCCATATTTGTATTTTTTCAACTTTTTCCAACAACTCTGACAGCGATCAACTTCTCACGTTTGACACTGACAGTGATTGGTGATAGTGAGCGCCCGCAAACCCAACCTCGGCCAGTAGCTAGTACCCAGCATGCACTGCCAAAACTGATTTGATTGGTTGTTCTACTATGTTACTGTTGCATTAGCTGTTGCTAGATGCCACTAAAAGAACATCTCACAATTGTTCATAACCAATGTAATATGTTCATGTTCCGAGTATCTCCTGCAGTCTTTCAAAGTACCCCTAGGGGCACACATACCCCCATTTGAGAACCACTGGCTTAGTGGACAGTTAATAGGTACTGTGATCTGTAAAGAGTTTTGCAGGATTGTTTCATTGGTTGTCGTATGTAACCTATGAGGCCATAAAGAACGCATGGGCTCCATCCAATTGCCGAGGTATCCAAAATTGTCTCGTGTGGCTCAAACTGCTGCTGAGCCGCCGCAAGGTCTCCCGGCCTGTTGTCAGTGCTATTGTCGGTTACAAAATACGACAATAGACTTTGAAAACCACTACAATGACCTTATTGTGCATCAAACCGGTGGCTGGATATTTCATTGAATAGTCTATTGGGGAATGCGGATCTCGATAGGAATGTTGGCCTCGGTCCAGAGTCATTTTTATTCCCGCGAGTTTGAATGGATCCAAACACTGTGACCAAATCGAGAAACGGCAATCTTCCATCGAACGCATACACACACACACACACACACACACACACACATACACACACACATACACACACATACACACACACACACACACCGTACGGGTGCCAGTAAAACCGGAGAAAGGAGTCTAGCTAGCTGTAGAGAGCCATTACGCTGAACACATTCTCCTGCTGATGTGTTTATCAGGCAGCAATAAGCCTAATAACACAGATAAGATCAGCGGGGATATAACAGCTTCTGCTGCCACTGGTTAGCGAGAGAGACAGAGAGAGAGAGAGAGAGGAGAGAGGAAAGCAAAAAAAATTAAAAAGGGAAGAGGAAAGGGGAAAAAATAAATAATGAGGAAATTATTTAATTATAGTACAGCCCTTGAAGGCAAGAATGCCACGCCTGCTGCAATCAGGCCTACTCCACCTGCTAACAATAGGGAAAGAAATCATTCACAGTTGGGCTTGGCTGCATTCATTAGAAGTGCAACAGGCTACTGATATAGACGTTTGTCTTCGTGACTTTGGAGGCTGTCTATTCTGTTCTCCCCACAAAAAACAGTGGGGATTGTGTGATCATTTGTCACTGGGGAAAGGTTGTGTTCTAAATGATGATTTCTTCATTTTCAGGCGGGGGGAAACGGGCTCCCTTTGGTGTGAATTAAGATTTGAGATAAACAAATCGTTAGTTCAGGGCATTAGAGTAAAAATAAAATTAAGAACATGGCCGAAAGATATGTATAAATAAAATGTATTTTATTATATCAACTTTGCAAATATTTGAGTTGAATACTAATACTTATTTAATATATTATTAAACCTAAAATCTGGTGCATACATGTATGTCTGTTGTTTCGATGTATGTTGTTTCAGACATGGATATGATTCACTGAATAAAATCTAAAATATCACATTTTAAGATGACAGATGAAGAAAAATGTTAAATGATTATGCTTGGATGTAAATATATTATAGTGAGTAACAAGTGACAGGGAAAACATGCCACAACGAAAAGAAGGAAATCCTACAAACATCCCATAAACACAGAACATATGACCTGATATAGAAGAAACTTGATCACCTCGGCCATAACACTGGTTGCAAAGAATGCTCCGATTGATCGAAAGCTCTACGTTACGTTTACGTCGGAACCACTCCCGACTCCCCCCCACCCACCCCCTGGGGGAGTCAGGTGTGTATTTCTGTCATATCTTTGGACTGCAGTAGTCCTAAACTGCAGACACAGTGCCAGTGGAGGCCAGTGCCGCAGTGTGTTCTCCAGGCCAGCCAATTTACTGGTTGAACAAAGAGAAATGCTTTACGACCGCACCATGGACCTGCAACCTAGAAGATAGGCTCCCTATATAACATGCATACTCTGACACACATATAGTATGTACACATTATTTATATACACATTCAAACTCTTTCTTTACAAGCTTTCTGTCTATATGTATATATATATATACAGTATATATATAAACTGCATTTGTTAAGGTCATAGTATATATTTGGATAAAAAAGTAAAAGTAACAAAAAAGTATAACAAGGCTGAAAATCACATCAATAAAGAAGAAAGCAGAAACGTCATTGCCTTGTTATCTCTGCCTCTTGGTGAAAGTCAGAGCAAGAACGGCGCTTGCAAATAAATCTAAACAAACCAGCGAGCCGGCGAGTGGACAAGTGAGTGTAGACGACTGATAGATGCAGACCGATACGCATCCACTGCAACCCTGTACATGTCCTGGGTCTTGTCGTGCAGCGACGATTGGTATTCCAATCATGATTCCTTTGCCCCATTCGTGGGTTGTTCCCTGGGTTGCAGAAACGTTAAACCAGTCGTTATTTTTAATTGGCCGTGTCATTAAACATCAGTAATTTTATTTCATATCATCATTAATCAACAGCAGTGACACTGTGTGCTACTATAATGTGCATGTGTGTGTGTGTGTGTGTGAGTGTGTGTGAGTGTGTGTGTTTGAGACCGCGATGCAGCGGAACACCAGACAAACCCTGAGCCGAGGAGCAGTGAGAAAAGGCTGGCAACGCAGTTTCGTTTTTGGGGGGGCAACTGGACTACAGAGCAACGAGATTAAACGCGCCACGGGTTAAAAGCGCTGCTCCTGCTGCGTGCTCCAGACATCAGAGAGCTGCTCGTGTCTGTCTGTGTGCAGAGCAGTTTGAATGCATTTCCACCCAAGCCCTTTGGTTTCCGGCTGCCTCCGGGCCTCAGTAATCGAGAATCAAAGCAACCCTGAGTAGGGAGAAGAGGATAACATCTAATAGAGAGATGGAATAGTTGGAACCCTCCAAATGGCCACTCATCCTAGCACTCACACATGGACACCTTGAGGACATGTCTTGTGATCTCTGCTGTTGTCAATGGGACTGTTGTCAAGTCAGACATTAGGCCATTTGTCCAATGACACATTGAGATCTTTTTCCTATAAGTCATTGAGGCCGTCGTCCTATAAGACATTGAGACATATGTCCCATAAGACATTGAGACTTTCTTCCTATGAGACATTCAGACCTTCGTCCTATGAAACATTGAGACCTTCATCCTATAAGACAATGAGGCCTTCGTCGTATGCTAGAAGCTTTGGGTATTGTTTTCTCCCATTGAGATTTAGCCCCCTTTGACCAAGTCCGGGAACGACCAAATATGAATCAAAGGATCAAACCTTTTGAGTCGCCAAAAAAAGAGAATGTGCCAAAGTATTTCCGAGCGTGTCCCCTCACGTCCTCTCTGTATGAAAACCCAATCAGTTGCGACTGATTGCAATGAGTGGCCTTTTGTAACATCCTTAATCCAGCAAGTGTTTTAAGAAGTGCATAATTGAAATTCCGCTCAGGACCGCTGCAATTTCCAGTGTCACGGGATAATGAGCCATCAGTTGGCCTGGGTCGGGGCATGCGAAAGGGGCTGCTTTTAATGTACCATGTGATGAACCTTTTGATTGGTGTGCCAAAAGACTGGGCCTATATTGACAATGCCAGCGAGGGACATGGCACCTCTTTATTTAGTCCTCAACCCCTTCCACCGCCGCTCCTAATTAAGCAATCAGCCAGATTGAGGATCCATTAATGATGTCATTGTCATGCTAATAGCCGCTCCATTCTCTCAAAGTAGCCTCTATCCAGACACTGTGAAGTGTGCCCAGACTGATTCTCCCCAGAGATACTGGGTAACGATGTAGCAGCGGCTACCGGTCCAGCGGTTGGCGATCTCAGAAAGAGCAAGTAGAACCCATCCAAGCAAATGTGCAGTGTTCAGCAATCACGGCAATGGAGAAAGCCATCGTGTTGAACTGGAACATCAGTTTAATGTTGTTAAATGTTTTTAGCTTTTGATGCTTTTTTGGGGGAGAAAAATTATTGGCCCGATGTCAGAGACTTTTTATGGTGAAGGCTCTTTAAAAAAGGGGGCTCGCGTTGATACCGAATCCCCCGCACTTACTACCTCACCCTTGGGAGAGTTTAAAACCCTGCTGCTGACCATTCTGTGAAATCATTCTTGGAAGCAGAAAAGGGAGCTGGAGGTGTTAATTTCATGGGTTAGGTCTTAAATTGAGCTCCACACCCCCACCTCCCCTCCTCTGAGTAGATTAGATGCCGTCTTTCTGTCCTCAGGTGAGACTGGAACCTCCTCCCCTCCCCTCTTGCGTGGTGAACCATCACTAGCTGATGCTGCGCTACTCGACACTCGTTGCACCAACAACAAACCCCCACTCATCCAACCACCCACACAGAGCACAACCCCACCCCACCCACGCACTCTATATTCTCCATGGAGATTTTTTGGAAAACCCCCCGTCCCCCACCCTGGCAAATTTTTACGGTGAGCAGTTGATCATCACAGCATGTGATGGGTGTTAACAATCACGCTCACCCTGCACCGTGGCCAGATGTGGGTGCTCCCCCGGCTGCAACTGTGGGGCTAACCTTGTTTCACCTGCGTGCCTGGAACACGGGGGTAGCAAGGAAAGGGCCTGTTTCCCCTGTGATTCAACAGAAATGTGTTTATAGGAGCATGATTGTAGGACATCCTACGACTGCAATTGCTGTTGTGTTCGTTATGTATTGCGGGGATTCTTTAAACATCAGCAGTAAATGCCTGCTTCTTGGGAGAGACTCCGAGGAGTTAAAAATCTGCTCTGGAAATGGATTCCTAACTAAACCAACTAAACTAAAAACAACTCCACCCTCCACAACAAAAACATCAAAAGTTTTGTAATGAAAATGAGAGGTTCTTTTGTTGTCTATCTGTTTCTTGCTGGGCTATAATTCCTAATTACATTTTCTCATCAAAACCTCATTCCAGCAAGGTGCGGAAGTGCTCCCTGCATTGTAATTGACTCAGAAACGAGCAAGGCAGCGCTGAGCCCCGGTCTGCCTCTAAAGAATAATAGCATCATTTGTTTTGTGTCCATTAACGGCAGCCGCCGTTTTATTAATTCCTCAACTCTACTGTTTCCTGCATCTTCCTAATTAATTCAATTTTGTTTTTCCCGCTAAGGAAGCTTCTGCAAATTAATGATGCGGAACAAAAATGTTGCTGGGATGCTGATGTGTTTCATCTACATGGGGTGAAATTTCTGTCATTAGACAAAAACGCCTGATGACTGCAACTGTTCCCCCCACCCCCAGTCTTTTTTCCCCGAGCGCCAGGGTCCTGTGTCCCGAGGCGGCATTCTGTCTCTTCATTTATTAGACCTGCGTTCAAACAATACAAACAACAAAACACACTGTAAGCTAACACTGTTATTTACCTAAACGATTCAGATTTGATGCTGATGTTCCATAATCATACACTTTGGCACAACTAGATCTGGACTGCATAGAAGCGTCTTTGGTCCTTTGTTATTTGTGTGAATGTGTGTGTGTGTGTGTGTGTGTGTGTGTGTGGTGTGTGTGTGTGTGTGTGTGTGTGTGTGTGTGTGTGTGTGTGTGTGTGTGTGTTTGTGCGTCTTTTCTGCTTTGTGAGTTTCACTAAACATAGACTGACAGAAACACATACCTATAAAGTCCCTAAGAAGTTTACGCTCAATAGACAGATGAGACACACGCTGTAACTGCCACACAACACACACACTCACACGCACACACACACACACACACACACACACACACACACACACACACACACACACACGAGAGAGGGAGAGAGAGAGTTAGAGAGAAGGAGAGAGAACAAGGGAGATAGAGGGACGGAGAGAAAAAGAGAGGAGAGTAACTGATAGAGCCATTGAAATAAAGAGAGAGGCAGATAGGAGGAGGGAGAGAGAGAGAGAGAGAGAGAGAGAGAGAGCTACTGATGGCCATTGTTTCACAGGATGCATCCAGGATCTTCTTCATTCATCCCACAGCAGCCAATTACAGAGCGCCAATTAGAGAGCGCAAAACTGTTTTGTTGCAACAAAACCAAAAGGGGAATCGTACTACGGAACCATCATCTAAAGGGTTTGATTGTTCATCAAAGATGGACGACCACAAGGAACATCCTGGCATCCCAGCAGGTCGGCTGAGAGCCCCAGGAGAGAACCCTATGTTGTGAACACAATATAGGGGGAATGTGTTTATGGCAGTTGTACACACATTATGGGTATACATTTTGGGGTAACACTCATGTAGCAGTTCTCCTGCTGCAATGTGACAACTTATCACCACCTTGGATCCACGATATATCCTTCCAGGGCATAAATATTTCACAGACATATGTCTGCCACAGTTATACCAAATAGTGTATACACACATTGACGGCATGTTAAAGGAGAACGTCACATCAATACATTTTACCAGTGACATCTGGAGTTGTCCCATGTCCATGTTAAGGTTAACCGCGCACTTTATTGGTCAGAACTTCAACGTTGTTCTTCATTGTCAGGAATGTACAGTGGAGGCTCTGGCTGCCGCATTCAGTGACATGTTCCGATCCTGGGAAATCCTGAGAGAAAAGGACCACGTTATTCTAAGGAATAACGCTAAGAACTACATGGAAAAGGCCATGAAGGATGCAGATTTACCCAGCCTACCCTGTATGGCGCATACACTCCAGCTCATTGTGAGGGAGTATTGTCACAGCAAAGTATTTCTGATATAATAGCTGCAGGGAGACAGATCGTCACAGATGTCATTTTAAACTTCCATTAGCATACTCCCGACTCCAAAGTACTCAGCAACAACTGGGCGAACGTACAAAATGACTGCAACAAGATGTATCAACAAAGCTGGAATAGTACTTTGTATATGCTGCAGAGCTCACAAAAAAGAAACGGGCACTTAAAACAGCTGAGACGGACCATGGTGTGAAATTGGTGGTGTGTGTGTGTGTGTGAAATCAAGACATTGGATCTGAGCGCCTATATACAGTTGCCACAATTCTAGATCAGAGGTAAGAATACAAATAGACCTATGACATAAATATTTCTGGTCATGCAGGCCAAATGACCCCTAGAAATGATTCCCTTAATTAACAAGGAAGAAATGCAAGAAGGAACGCATAGTGCGGGATCCCTCCTTCCATGGATGGTTCGGAGTGCAATGGGTTGTCATACGGGAAATAAAAAGTAGTATAAAAAAGGTAACAAAGCATTATAATTATAAGCCGACAACCCAGTAAATATTTGTGATAGCCGGTGCTGGCATGGAGAGCAAGCTGGTAGCCGCTCAGGTGGGGTGGCCAGGTATTCAGTCATGATACACAGCAAACAACCTAAAAATTGGAGACAACATGATGGTTGGTTAGATGGAGCACCACTGTGAACAGGGGACATACAAGCAAACATCTACCCTAACTACACATATCAGCAGCCCAGGGGTAGGCTAGTGCTGACGAGCATGTCTGATTTAGCTGTCACTTGGAGCATGAGGGCCACTCACTAGCAGCCAAAAGGCAGAGGGTAAACTGTTTTGCGAGTACTAGCCCTATAAATATATCAGCAGAGTCGCCTCCCTGATAAAATGTGGCAATACTGTTCCACGCATTGGGTGCTCAATAAGAGAACGCCCTGTTTCCTGCTGATTTTGTATTCACTTTTGGATTTGTTAGAAGGCCAGCCCCTGAAGACCAGAGGGGCCGAGAAGGACAATAGGGAACAATAAGGTCCTTCAGGTACAATGGTGCGGACCCATGCAGGATCTTGTAGGTAAGAAGTAGCACCTAAAAATCTGATCTGGCATTTATTGGGAGCCAGTGGAGGGAAGTGAGAATAGGAGTAAGGTGGTTGAACTTCCTAGTTCTCGTTAGGAGTCTAGCTTGTGCAGCGTTCTGCACAAGCTCGAGGCTTTTGTGTTAATTTTTTCTTCGGGCCAATGATTATCATCTCAGTTTTACCCATAGTTATCTACAAGTAGTTTTGGGACATCCATCTTTTAATTGCAGTCAGGCAGGATTCTACCTTCAGGATCTGGGGGAAGTCTTTTGATCCAATAGGAATGTAGACTTGGGTGTCGTCATTATAGCAGTGAAAGCTAATTCCATAGCTGCGAATAATATCGCCGAGAGGGAGCATGTAGATTGCAAAGTGCAGTGGGCCAAGGACGGAAAATTGGGAACACCAAAGCTTAGGTTGCTATGATTCGAATTTTGAATCTTCACAGACAACAAATTGTGTTCTATCTGTGAGGTAGGATCTAAACCAGTGAAGAGCAGTGCCTTTGATGCAAACGTAGTGTTCGAGACGATCCAAGAGGATACTATGGTCGATTGTGTCAAAAGCGGCACTGAGGTCAAGCAACACCAGCAGGGAGCTTGCATTGCTGTCCATGGTAAGGAGGAGATCGTTTACCACTCTGGTCACAGCAGTTTCAGTGGAGTATAGGGTCCTGAACCCAGACTGAAAGGGTTCAAATAAGTTGTTTGCTGTCAGGTGATTGATGATTTGGCTAGCTACAATTACATTTACATTTACATTTAGGGCATTTGGCAGACGCTTTTATCCAAAGCGACTTACAAAGAGTACATTTGTTGAAGGAGAGGCAGCAATATATCACTGTGGTACCTGAAGATAAGAATAGAGCTGTTTTCGAGCATTCATATTTACGAGACGAATAGAACGAGTTTCATAATTGCCAAGTTGCCTGCATAAGTAGCTGGGCAGGCGTGCAATTCTAAGCATGATACAACATCTGAGAACGAACAACAATGCTAAGTGCCATTAATAAGTGTTAAGACGTATAAACACGCAGGTTAGTGCTAGGGGGGGGGGTTATGTAGAGTCCAGGTGAACTCTGAACAGGTGGGTCTTGAGTCTCTTGTTAAGGAGGGGGGTTATGTAGAGTCCAGGTGAACTCTGAACAGGTGGGTCTTGAGTCTCTTGCGGAAGCTGGCGAGCGACTCGGCTGTCCTGACATGAGCCGGGAGCTCATTCCACCACTGCGGAGCCAGAACCGTGAAGAGTTGGGACTTGGAAGAGCGATGTTTGGCTGTTTTTAGTGAAGGCGGTACCAGTCGTTTGGCAGAAGTTGCCGAGCGGAGTGCTCGGGCTGGGGCGTAGGGTCGGACTAATTTTTGGAGGTAGGTAGGGGCGGTTCCGTTGACAGCCATGAAAGTCAGTACCAGTGTCTTGAATCGAATGCGAGCGATTACCGGGAGCCAGTGGAGGTTGCGGAAGAGGGGGGTTACATGGGAGAATTTAGGTAGGTTGAACACGAGGCGTGCTGCTGCGTTCTGGATGCGTTGTAAGGCTAGCTACAATTATTTCCAGTATTTTAGAAAGAAAAGGAAGGTTAGAGATGGGCCAATATCTGCTAAGAGCTTCAGGGTCTAGGCCAGGCTTTTGAGTATAGGTTTTACTACAGCACACTTGAAGCTAGAGGAAACTGTTCCAGTAGACAGCGACAGGTTCATGATGTTGAGCATAGCCAGTCCAACCATTGGGAAGAGTTCTTTGAGAACCTTGGTAGGGATGGGGTCCAGCATACAGGTAGTCTGTTTAGATGCCCGTGTTAGCTTATCATGCTCATCCAGCAAGATTGTGCTAAACTGCTGGAAGGTAGCTTCAAGGAGGATACATGGCACCGCTCTTGTCAAATGTTCAAGATGAGCGGTAGGAGGGGCATCAATGTCTTTTCTAATTTATTTTATCTTGTTGTTGTTTTTCCCTCAGCTGTTTTACAGTGTTAAAGAGGAACTTCGGGTTGTTCTTGTTTAGGTGGAAGACACTGGAGAAGTGGGCGTTTCTAGAGTTAGTTAATGTTTTGTAGCTGAGCAGGCTTTCGTGCCATGTGATACAGAAGACTTCAATTTTAGTCAAGCACCATTTGCGTTCAAGTTTTCTGCAGTCTCGTTTGAGGGTGCGGGTGTCTTTGTTGAACCATGTCGCTGGTCTCTTTGCTTTCAGCTTTTTAACTACAAGAGGAGCAGCAGAGTTGATGGCTGCAGATAAAGAGGTGTTAAACACATCGGTGAGAATATCCACAGAACCCCTGGATTCAGCAAGAGGCGCAAGTAACAGGTGTAACTGCCATGGCTGTGGTGGTATCAGGGTTGATACAACAGCAGATGTAACTAGCCTGGCGGTCGTCCCTCGGTCAAGATACCACCACCTGGTACCTTGCCCGAGGGAGAGCTGAGCTATCAGGAGAGTCACATAAATCTATAATTTCAACTCAACGTGTTTCCACCGGTGTGGGTAGGCAGCTGGACATACTGTTTTAATCCAAATGTGTCTGTGAAAGAAAGAAAAGCTTTTGCAAAAGAGTCAGATGGGTTATTCACAAGGATTTAAAAATCCCCCATAAGCAGAACATTGTCAAACTCAGAGAATTCTGAGTTTGAATAAGGGTGGCCGGTGACTATAGCCAAGAAAAAGGAATAGGCAATGCCATGATCTCTGTGCTTAATGCGAACTGAGGAGCTGAAAGCAAGATGACATTTTTTTGTTGCTCTTTGGTCTTAGGACCAGCTTCGAGCTAGAGATTTGGGCCACTCCACAACCTTTCCTAGATTCACACGATGGTTGTGAGTTAACATAGTTTGGTGGAGTAGCTTCATTTAGGGGCAGATAAACTTCTGGTTTTAATCAGGTCTCACACAGGCCCAGGAAATGTATCCTATGCTCAGCAATTTGATCCTTGACCAAGATCGCTTTAGTTGCGATCTGACATTCATGAATCCAATTTGGATTTTGACCTCCTACGGTTTATTATTAAAATCAGAGGGAGTTTGGGTACTGCTCAGCTCTAAGGAGGAGGAGATTGGAGAAATAACAACATTCTCACTGAATGGCAGTCACCTTCGCCTGCAGGCTTTACACCTCGGGATAGTGCGGGGCAGTGACACAACAATAATGGCAGTAGGTAAACTATAAACCTCCTGTTGACAGTTGCTGCTGTGGCCTGATCTAGGAGGTGCCTCAGTGTCTACGTTACATGCTACATCACCCCCCAGGCTAACTAGCTTAGTGAACCCACTCAGTGTTCTAGAATCTGCAACACTGGTTATTGTGTTGCTAGCAGGCTCGCTAATCACCTGCATCCCAGCGTGCTGTCCGAGGTGAATGAGTCACGCTTGACTAAGGCATCTATCTATGTTTCCATCATAACTGAGGTGCCTAACCCAGTAGGGTGAAGGCCGTCTCTCATCAGCACGCCAGGGCGGCCCCACATGGAGGGCCAGTTATGGATGGTGTCACAGCTGTCCCCTCCAGTGAGGTTCGCAACCTTGGGGTGATTCTGGACAGCCAACTCTCCCTCGATGCCCACTTAAAGAACATCACCAAGGTTTCATTTTTCCATCTCAGGAACCTGGCAAAGATCCGACCTCTGCTCTCAACAGATGCATCCAGGATCTTCTTCATTCATCCCACAGCAGCCAATTACAGAGCGCCAATTAGAGAGCGCAAAACTGTTTTGTTGCAACAAAACCAAAAGGGGAATCGTACTACGGAACCATCATCTAAAGGGTTTGATTGTTCATCAAAGATGGACGACCACAAGGAACATCCTGGCATCCCAGCAGGTCGGCTGAGAGCCCCAGGAGAGAACCCTATGTTGTGAACACAATATAGGGGGAATGTGTTTATGGCAGTTGTACACACATTATGGGTATACATTTTGGGGTAACACTCATGTAGCAGTTCTCCTGCTGCAATGTGACAACTTATCACCACCTTGGATCCACGATATATCCTTCCAGGGCATAAATATTTCACAGACATATGTCTGCCACAGTTATACCAAATAGTGTATACACACATTGACGGCATGTTAAAGGAGAACGTCACATCAATACATTTTACCAGTGACATCTGGAGTTGTCCCATGTCCATGTTAAGGTTAACCGCGCACTTTATTGGTCAGAACTTCAACGTTGTTCTTCATTGTCAGGAATGTACAGTGGAGGCTCTGGCTGCCGCATTCAGTGACATGTTCCGATCCTGGGAAATCCTGAGAGAAAAGGACCACGTTATTCTAAGGAATAACGCTAAGAACTACATGGCAAAGGCCATGAAGGATGCAGATTTACATACTCCCGACTCCAAAGTACTCAGCAACAACTGGGCGAACGTACAAAATGACTGCAACAAGATGTATCAACAAAGTGGAATAGTACTTTGTATATGCTGCAGAGCTCACAAAAAAGAAACGGGCACTAAAACAGCTGAGACGGACCATGGTGTGAAATGTGTGTGTGTGTGTGTGTGAAATCAAGACATTGGATCTGAGAGCCTATATACAGTTGCCACAATTCTAGATCAGAGGTAAGAATACAAATAGACCTATGACATAAATATTTCTGTCATGCAGGCCAAATGACCCCCCTAGAAATGATTCCCTTAATTAACAAGGAAGAAATGCCAAGAAGGAACGCATAGTGCGGGATCCCTCCTTCCATGGATGGTTCGGAGTGCAATGGGTGTCATACGGGAATAAAAAGTAGGTATAAAAAAGGTAACAAAGCATTACAATTATAAGTGACACAGTAATATTGTGATAGGGTGCTGGCTGGAGAGCAAGCTGGTAGCCCTCAGGTGGGGTGGCCAGGTATTCAGTCATGATCACAGCAACAACCTAAAAATTGGAGACAACATGATGGTTAGATGGAGCACAGTGAACAGGGAACATACAAGCAACATCTACCCTAATACATATCAGCAGCCAGGGTAGGCTAGTGCTGACAGCATGTTGATTTAGCTGTACTTGGAGCTGAGGGCCACTCCTAGCAGCCAAAAGCAAGGGTAAATAGTTTGAGTCTAGCCTTAAATATATCAGCAGAGTCAGCCTCCCTGATTAAATGTGGCAATACTGTTCCACGCATTGGGTGCTCAATAAGAGAACGCCCTGTTTCCTGCTGATTTTGTATTCACTTTTGGATTTGTTAGAAGGCCAGCCCCTGAAGACCAGAGGGGCCGAGAAGGACAATGGGGAACAATAAAGCCCTTCGTGTACAATGGTGCGGACCCATGCAGGATCTTGTAGGTAAGAAGTAGCACCTAAAAATCTGATCTGACATTTATTGGGAGCCTGTGGAGGGAAGTGAGAATAGGAGTAAGGTGGTTGAACTTCCTAGTTCTCGTTAGGAGTCCAGCTTGTGCAGCGTTCTGCACAAGCTGGAGGCTTTTGTGTTAATTTTTTCTTCGGGCCAATGATTATCATCTCAGTTTTACCCGTAGTTATCTACAAGTAGTTTTGGGACATCCATCTTTTAATTGCAGTCAGGCAGGATTCTACCTTCAGGATCTGGGGGAAGTCTTTTGATCCAATAGGAATGTAGACTTGGGTGTCGTCATTATAGCAGTGAAAGCTAATGCCAAAGCTGCGAATAATATCGCCAAGAGGGAGCATGTAGATTGCAAAGTGCAGTGGACCAAGGACGGAAAATTGGGAACACCAAAGTTTAGGTTGTAGTGATTCAATTTTGAATCTTCACAGACAACAAATTGTGTTCTATCTGTGAGGTAGGATCTAAACCAGTGAAGAGCAGTGCCTTTGATGCATAGTGTTCGAGACGATCCAGGATGATGCGATGGTCGATTGTGTCAAAAGCGGCACTGAGGTCAAGCAACACCAGCAGGGAGCTTGCATTGCTGTCCATAGTAAGGAGGAGATCGTTTACAACTCTGGTCACAGCAGTTTTAGTGGAATATAGGGTCCTGAACCCAGACTGAAAGGGTTCAAATAAGTTGTTGCTGTCAGGGGATTGATGATTTGGCTAGCTACAAGATTTACATTTACATTTACATTTAGGGCATTTGGCAGACGCTTTTATCCAAAGCGACTTACAAAGAGTACATTTGTTGAAGGAGAGACAGCAATATATCACTGTGGTACCTGAAGATAAGAATAGAGCTGTTTTGAGACAATAGAACGAGTTTCATAATTGCCAAGTTGCCTGCATAAGTAGCTGGGCAGGCGTGCAATTCTAAGCATGATACAACATCTGAGAACGAACAACAATGCTAAGTGCCATTAATAAATGTTAAGACATATAAACACGCAGGTTAGTGCTTGGGGGGGTTATGTAGAGTCCAGGTGAACTCTGAACAGGTGGGTCTTGAGTCTCTTGTTAAGGAGGGGGGTTATGTAGAGTCCAGGTGAACTCTGAACAGGTGGGTCTCTTGCGGAAGCTGGCGAGCGACTCGACCGTCCTGACATGAGCCGGGAGCTCATTCCACCACTGAGGAGCCAGAACCGTGAAGAGTTGGGACTTGGAAGAGCGATGTTTGGCTGTTTTTAGTGAAGGCGGTACCAGTCGTTTGGCAGAAGTTGCCGAGCGGAGTGCTCGGGCTGGGGCGTAGGGTCGGACTAATTTTTGGAGGTAGGTAGGGGCGGTTCCGTTGACAGCCATGAAAGTCAGTACCAGTGTCTTGAATCGAATGCGAGCGATTACCGGGAGCCAGTGGAGGTTGCGGAAGAGGGGGGTTACATGGGAGAATTTAGGTAGGTTGAACACAAGGCGTGCTGCTGCGTTCTGGATGCGTTGTAAGGGCTTGATTGTTTCCAGTATTTTAGAAAGAAAAGGAAGGTTAGAGATGGGCCAATATCTGCTAAGAGCTTCAGGGTCTAGGCCAGGCTTTTGAGTATAGGTTTTACTACAGCACACTTGAAGCTAGAGGAAACTGTTCCAGTAGACAGCGACAGGTTCATGATGTTGAGCATAGCCAGTCCAACCATTGGGAAGAGTTCTTTGAGAACCTTGGTAGGGATGGGGTCCAGCATACAGGTAGTCTGTTTAGATGCCCGTGTTAGCTTATCATGCTCATCCAGCAAGATTGTGCTAAACTGCTGGAAGGTAGCTTCAAGGAGGATACATGGCACCGCTCTTGTCAAATGTTCAAGATGAGCGGTAGGAGGGGCATCAATGTCTTTTCTAATTTATTTTATCTTGTTGTTGTTTTTCCCTCAGCTGTTTTACAGTGTTAAAGAGGAACTTCGGGTTGTTCTTGTTTAGGTTGATGACACTGGAGAAGTAGGCATTTCTGGAGTTAGTTAATGCAGTTTTGTAGCTAAGCAGGCTGTTGTGCCATGCGAGGTAGAAGACTTCAAGTTTAGTCGAGCGCCATTTGCGCTCAAGTTTTCTGCAGTCGCGTTTGAGGGTACGCGTGTCTTCGTTGAACCATGGTGCTGGTCTTTTTGCTTTCGCTTTTTAACTACAAGAGGAGCAACAAAGTCGATGGCTGCGGATAAAGAGGTGTTAAACACATCGGTGAGAATATCCACAGAACCCCTGGATTCAGCAAGAGGCGCAAGTAACAGGTGTAACTGCCATGGCTGTGGTGGTATCAGGGTTGATACAACAGCAGATGTAACTAGCCTGGCGGTCGTCCGTCGGGCAAGATACCACCACCTGGTACCTTGACCGAGGGAGAGCTGAGCTATCAGGAGAGTCACATGAATCTATAATTTCAACCAACGTGTTTCCACCGGTGTGGGTAGGCAGCTGGACATGCTGTTTTAATCCAAATGTGTCTGTGAAAGAAAGAAAAGCTTTTGCAAGAGAGTCAGATGGGTTATTCACAAGGATTTTAAAATCCCCCATAAGCAGAACATTGTCAAACTCAGAGAATTCTGAGTTTGAATAAGGGCCCGGTGGCCGGTGACTATAGCCAAGAAAAAGTAATCGGCAATGCCATGATCTCTGTGCTTAATGCGAACTGAGGAGCTGAAAGCAAGCAGCTCAAAAGATGACATTTTTTTGTTACTCTTTGGTCTTAGGACCAGCTTCGAGCTAGAGATTTGGGCCACTCCACCACCTTTCCTAGATTCACACGAATGGTTGTGAGTTAACATAGTTTGGTGGAGTAGCTTCATTTAGGGGCAGATAAACTTCTGGTTTTAATCAGGTCTCACACAGGCCCAGGAAATGTATCCTATGCTCAGCAATTTGATCCTTGACCAAGATCGCTTTAGTTGCGATCTGACATTCATGAATCCAATTTGGATTTTGACCTCCTACGGTTTATTATTAAAATCAGAGGGAGTTTGAGTACTGCTCAGCTCTAAGGATGAGGAGATTGGAGAAATAACAACATTCTCACTGAATGGCGGTCACCTTCGCCTGCAGGCTTTACACCTCGGGACAGTGCGGGGCAGTGACACAACAATAATGGCAGTAGGTAAACTATAAACCTCCTGTTGACAGTCGCTGCTGTGGCCTGATCTAGGAGGTGCCTCAGTGTCTACGTTAAATGCTACATCACCCCCCAGGCTAACTAGCTTAGTTAACCCACTCAGTGTTCTAGAATCTGCAACACTGGCTATTGTGTTGCTAGCAGGCTCACAAATCACCTGCATCCCAGCGTGCTGTCCGAGGTGAATGAGTCACGCTTGACTAAGGCATCTATCTATGTTTCCATCATAATTGAGGTGCCTAACCCAGTAGGGTGAAGGCCGTCTCTCATCAGCACGCCAGGGCCGGCCCCACATGGAGGGCCAGTTATCCACAAAACCTAGTCCCTGCTCTAATAAACTATATTTCTCATCATTACCCCTGACAGGTAGAGGGCCAGAGAGAGAATTAATCTATGCCGACACATCTTTCTTGCAAATTCATGCAGCCTAACTATGTTGCTTTTTGTGACTTCAGATTGTCTCATCCTAACATAATTTGTGCCGACATGAATTACAATGAGGTCAAAGCTAATGTCGGTGTTGGGTGCGGCTAATCTAACTCCGTATGTGTCCTTACTACATGCCAGCAACCCGAAGATTAGCTTCTAGGGAGCCCTGGCCCCTGATAAGCAAATAAGTTAGGTGGTTAGCTGGAGTGTGTAATCTAACTTCACGTGTAATCGCCTATGACTAGCGATTTGCCCCCCGAAAAAGACTTGCGAGGAGAGCTGCCTGCCTTCACAAGTGGAGCTGGCGTCAGGGAACCCTGGACGGCACTACTGTGATGCTGACTTTTCCTACTCTCGCTGACAGATACATCTCTCTAGGGGAGCTATCTTTTCTACGGGGGAAGCACAGGAGCAAGAGCAACAGGAGTCCATGCTTATCATGTTTGTTGCAGAGAAAACAGCTCCAACATGATGATGCAGTTACAATACAAACTGCAATAAAAACTGCAAAGCAGCGATCAGGTTTTACAGTACAGAGCGCTTAAACAGCAATCGGATTATATAAACAGTACAAATACTAGGACACCGATAATATTTTGCGGATGTGACCGGGTAACCTAACCAAACAAACCAAACCAATCCAATGATCCAGAGGCAGCGCCACCAGCGGATGGAGCGCCACCGGCGTCACAGCAGCAGCGTCTGAAACAGAGACTCAGAGAAATCGTTAGTGCGACTCACAAGAGCATGATGATCAGGTATGCAACCAATAAACATCATGACGGATAAACGTCGACTGTTCATTTGTATTTAATGATCTTTCATTTCACCCAAGTATCCTATGTATTCTTCTTATTATTATTATTATTATTTTTTTTTTTATTATAATTATTAGGTATCGAGCAGTCGTTTCTATGTCTATGTCTTGCAGATGGTTTTTTTCTATAATTCTATAAAACTACGTACTGTACTGTACTGTAGATCACTCTTTTGGAGAAAGTTATCACGTTATCAAAGCAACTTTGGCCAACTCAAGCACTCTGCTGAAGTTGAAGACCGAGATGTTGCAGCAACAAGTAGATTTGCAGTTCATCCTACACAAGCTGTATTTATACTTCACAAGACATGAACGTTATACAACGGTGACCCATTTTACAGTCTTAACGTCTGATGGCACACAAGATTGTAAGATTGCCAACACACTGAAATGTAAAACATTATTTTCCACTGACTTCTACTAAGATGTAATGTAGTTCATGCAAACCCTAACTATAGCTGGACACTCTTGGCCTCAAAGTCTGCCCCCCATAGTCTCAAAGAAAGGGACTGAAAGCAATATGATACTAAAGAGAGTGCAGACACAGAAACAACTGTAGACTTATGTCACGGTCTCGACTGTGCCTCCGGGTTCCCTGTGTGTTGGTGGGTGTGGCTCCAGACTCCGGCGCCGCTCCAGCGTCATCAGCTACGCTACACCTGCAGTCTTGTGAAGTATAAATACAGCTTGTGTAGGATGAACTGCAAATCTACTTGTTGCTGCAACATCTCGGTCTTCAACGTCAGCAGAGTGCTTGAGTTGGCCAAAGTTGCTTTGATAACGTGATAACTTTCTCCAAAAGAGTGATCTACAGTACAGTACAGTACGTAGTTTTATAGAATTATAGAAAAAAACCATCTGCAAGACATAGACATAGAAACGACTGCTCGATACCTAATAATTATAATAAAAAAAAAATAATAATAATAATAAGAAGAAGAATACATAGGATATAATCAAGAAAACCAATACATAGGAGATGTACTAATTGGACGAGAAATGAAAGCTCATCTCGATTAAAGAGAGATGAAGCACGCGACCGTGTATCCCACTACGATGAAGTTTTATTGTTGCATAAAATGTACCGCCTTGGAGAAACGGTCAATGATGGTGAGGATGGTGGAGTTACCTTGGGACGGGGGCAACCCGGTGATGAAGTCGAGTGCGATGTGGGACCAAGGGTGACTGGGAACCGGCAGGGGATGAAGCAGACCAGCTGGTGGCCGGACAGAGTCGGGAACAAACAGACGGTTAGGAGGGCCGTTACTTGGGTCGGGTTGGGTCTGCTGGGCCTGCCTCACCAGCGTCTCGATCTCCCAGGTGACTGCCGCCACCACGCAGGAGGACGGGAGGATGGTGTCTGGGTTGGGTGGAGCCTCCTGGGAGATGTATAGGCGGGATAAGGCATCAGGCTTCACGTTGCGGGATCTCAGGCAGTAGGTTAGGGTGAACCGGAACCGCCCAAAGAATAGTGCCCAACGAGCCTGACGCGAGTTGAGGCGATTGGCTGACTGGATGTAAGCAAGGTTTTTGTGGTCCATCCAAACCACAAAAGGATGTTCGGCCCCCTCCAGCCAGTGCCTCCACTCCTCCAGGGCTAGCTTTACCGCCAGCAACTCACGGTTTCCCACGTCGTAGTTGCGTTCCGCAGGCGACAGACGACGGGACAGGAAGGCACAGGGGTGGAGCTTCTGGTCTGAGCCGGAGCGTTGGGAGAGAACAGCCCCGACCCCCGTGTCTGAGGCATCCACCTCCATAATGAACTGACGAGAAGGGTCGGGGTGAACCAGGATGGGTGCGGAGGTGAAGCACTCCTTCAACTCGGCGAATGCCTGACCTGCCTCGGGGGTCCAGGAGAAGGGCACGACGGGAGAAGTGAGTTTAGTCAGGGGAGCGGCTATGCGGCTGTAGTCCCGAATGAAGCGGCGGTAGAAATTGGCGAAGCCAAGGAAGCGCTGCAATTGCTTCAGGGACGTGGGCGTAGGCCACTCCACCACTGCCTGGATCTTGCCTGGATCCGCTCTCACCTGCCCGCTCTCAATGATATAACCCAGGAAGCCCACCGACTGGACATAGAACTCGCACTTCTCCTCCTTCACAAACAATCTGTTCTCCAGCAGACGTTGAAGTACCTGGCGGACGTGTTGGACATGCTCCTCGATGTTGCGGGAGAAGATGAGGATATCATCCAGGTAGACGAAGACGGACCGGTTGAGGAAATCCCGAAGCACGTCGTTAACGAGAGCCTGGAAGACGGCTGGGGCGTTGGTGAGGCCGAAGGGCATGACCAGATACTCAAAATGCCCCAGAGGAGTGTTAAAGGCCGTCTTCCACTCGTCCCCATCCCGAATCCTCACCAGGTGATAGGCGTTCCTGAGGTCCAGTTTGGAGAATACTGTGGCGTTCAGGAGAGGCTCAAACGCAGAGTTGATCAGGGGGTGGGGGATTATGTTCTTGTATTGTTATATCCGAATGTTTAGGCCCCGGAAGTCGATGCATGGGGCCAGGGAGTGGTCCTTCTTGGTGACAAAGAAGAACCCAGCACCTACCGGGGATGAGGAGGACCGGATTATGCCAGCAGCCAAGGAGTCTTTGATGTAGCCCTCCATGGTCTCCCTTTCCGGACGTGACAGGTTGTACAGGTGGCTGGATGGTATGGGAGATATTTTCCAGTACATTCTTAAGAATGTCTTGTCAATATGCTGTGTGTGTGAATAAAGTGTGGAGAAACAACTAGAGACACACGTCCACCCATGTCTATATTGAGGTTCCCAAAATGGTTACGTCTTTGCATCTAAACATACATATGATGGCGAGGTATGTGGTAGGCAGTCCAGAAGCTAGACTGAACGTCTGAGACGGACAGGAGCCAAGCTGAACAGATGGACATGAGCCAAATTGAACAAGGTGCTATCTTGGGCCAGGTGCGGGAGAGAGAGAATCTATGTATAGTACTTTGTCGCGGTATCCATAAAGGGGTTTTGGAATGTATAGCATGACCATGTGACAGTGTATAAAACACAGAACCTGAGGAGGGTGAAGTCAGTCTTCTCTGCAGATTTGACTCAGGCTTTGTGTCACTATTGGCTGTGACAAATAAAGTCTTTAACTTTCAAACTTTGGTCTTCCTGATCTCCCTCTTACGAATGTCAGAGTATTGGTAAATCCACGACAATGGTAGGGTGGCTCCCGGGAGGAGGTCTATGGCGCAATCATAGGGGCGATGCGGAGGCAGAGAGAGGGCTTTCTGCTTGCTGAAGACCTCCCCCAGGTCATGGTAGACCGATGGGATGGAGGACAGGTCCGGGAGCTCGGGCACCGATGGCGCCGCCACGCCTTCTGTTGGGGGAAGAGCAGACTGCAGACATGTGGATAAGACAGAATGGACTCCAGCTAATTACCTTGCCAGAAGCCCAATCGAGGTGGGGCTTGTACCGCTTCAGCCATGGATGACCACTAGAGCCACCAGGGGTAGAGTCTCCTGGTCCCAGCACAGGGTGGCTCTAAACTGCATGCGGGGAAATGTAACCTTGGACGTTTGGCTCACCAGCACCCCCACAGCTACTGGTGAGCCCCGCCTTTTGGTCGAACAGGGCAGGTGGCCAAAAGGTGACCGGGTTCCCCGCAGTAGAGGCACACCCCCGACCGTATTCTGCGCAGCCGTTCAGCAGGTGACAGGCGGGCGCTCCCCAGCTGCATGGGCTCTCCGTCCGGGAGAGACGTGGAGGGCGGAGCCAGGATGGTGGTGGAAGGGAGGACTCCCGACCTGGAGCGGAACAGATGAGCGGCGTGAGAGGTGGTAGGTGATGGTGGGGGAATCGCCTTTTGCCTGCAGCGCCCCTGCAGACGGTTGTCTAGCCTAATTGCTAGAGAGACAAGCGTCTTGAAATCGGCGGGTTCCTCTCGGACTGCTATTTCGTCCTGTAAAGGTTCGTTGAGGCAGTTTAGAAATGTACCTCGTAATGCTGAGTCGTCCCACCCAGCGTCAGCAGCCAACGTCTTAAATTCCACCGAAAAATCGGCTACGCTCCGGGCTCCCTGACGAAAATTCGGCAGGCGCTTCGATGCGTCCCCCCAGTGGTCGGGGTGATCAAACACATCCTTAAACTCGGAAATAAAATCGTCGAAGGTAAACCCCGCTATCGGCTGGTGAGAGATGATCGCTTCGGCCCAGACCAGAGCTCTCCCAGACTGATAACAAAGCGTACCTTCGACTGATCGGTGGGGAAGAACCACGGCCACTGATGGAAAACCAAGGAGCATTGGAGAATAAATCCACGGCATTTCCCCGCATCCCCGGAAAAATGTTCCGGATCCGGAGCGTAGGATTCCCAGGTGGGAAGCGGCGCCGGAGGTGTAGCCGAGACGGGCTGGTTGAGCAGGGTTGTCGTGGCTGGCGAGGTAAGGTGTGGTGTAAACGTAGATACGCCCTGGCTGGCGAGTACTCTCTGGAGTCTGGCGGACTCCGAGTCTGGGTCTGCTGAGTCCATGTCTTGGCCAGATCGTTCTGTCACGAAAGTCACTGGTGGACCCAAATGCAAGACCCAGACTCGGAGTACAGGAACAAGTAATATTTATTAGAGGGGAAATCCGGAGACGGACTGGAGCGGAGCCAGGGGAATGAGCAGGAGACGGGAGTGGGGTGAAACCAGAGGGACTGGTGGTGAGCGGGGCAGGCAGATGAGGGACAGACAGGCAGGCAGGTAGATGAGGGACAGACAGGCAGGCAGGCAGGTGAGGGACAGGCAGGCAGGCAGGGAGAGGAGCGGTGTGGCTGGAGACGGGTCGGGATCCTGGGGTAGAGGAGAGACAAGGTGAGAACACTGAGGGGAAAACACAGAGCTAGAATATGCTGGAACGTCTTTGCTAACCACACGGGCTGAAACAACGATCTGGTGATGAGTGGGTGGAAAGCCGGGGTTTTTATCCTGTAGCTGATTGTTGATAGATGGCAGGTGTGAGCGCAGAGCAGGTGTAGCTGATGACGCTGGGGCGGCCGGAGCCACGCCACCAACACAGAGCTGGAAGACGGCTGGGGCGTTGGTGAGGCCGAAGGGCATGACCAGATACTCAAAATGCCCCAGAGGAGTGTTAAAGGCCGTCTTCCACTCGTCCCCATCCCGAATCCTCACCAGATGATAGGTGTTCCTGAGGTCCAGTTTGGAGAATACTGTGGCATTCTGGAGAGGCTCAAACGCGGAGTTGATCAGGGGCAGGGGGTATTTGTTCTTTACCGTTATATTGTTTAGGCCCCGGAAGTCGATGCATGGGCGCAAGGAGTGGTCCTTCTTGGTGACAAAGAAGAACCCAGCACCTACCGGGGATGAGGAGGACTGGATTATGCCAGCAGCCAAGGAGTCTTTGATGTAGCCCTCCATGGTCTCCCTTTCCGGACGTGACAGGTTGTACAGGCGGCTGGATGGTATGGGAGATATTTTCCAGTACATTCTTAAGAATGTCTTGTCAATATGCTGTGTGTGTGAATAAAGTGTGGAGAAACAACTAGAGACACACGTCCACCCATGTCTATATTGAGGTTCCCAAAATGGTTACGTCTTTGCATCTAAACATACATATGATGGCAAGGTATGTGGTATGCAGTCCAGAAGCTAGACTGAACGTCTAGAGACAGACAGGAGCCAAACTAAACAGATGGACATGAACCAAACTGAACAAGGTGCTATCTTGGGCCAGGTACGGGAGAGAGAGAATCTATGTACAGTACTTGTTGCGGTATCCATAAAGGGGTTTTGGAATGTATAGCATGACCATGTGACAGTGTATAAAAGACAGAGGCTGAGAAGGGTGAAGTCAGTCTTCTCTGCAGATTTGAGTCAGGCTTTGTGTCACTATTGGCTGTGACAAATAAAGCCTTTAACTTTCAAACTTCGGTCTTCCTGATCTCACTCTTACGAATGTCAGAGTATTGGTAAATCCACGACAATGGTAGGGTGGCTCCGGGAGGAGGTCTATGGCGCAATCATAGGGGCGCTGCGGAGGCAGAGAGAGGGCTTTCTGCTTGCTGAAGACTCCCCCAGGTCATAGTAGACCGATGGATGGAGGACAGGTCCGGGGCTGGGGCACCGATGGCGCCGCCACGCCTTCTGTCGGGGGAAGAGCAGACTGCAGACATGTGGATAGACAGAATGGACTCCAGCTAATTACCTTGCCAGAAGCCCAATCGAGGTGGGGCTTGTACCGCTTCAGCCATGGATGACCACTAGAGCCACCAGGGGTAGAGTCTCCTGGTCCCAGCACAGGGTGGCTCTAAACTGCATGCGGGGAAATGTAACCTTGGACGTTTGGCTCACCAGCACCCCCACAGCTACTGGTGAGCCCCGCCTTTTGGTCGAACAGGGCAGGTGGCCAAAACGAGTGACCGGGTTCCCCGCAGTAGAGGTACACCCCCGACCGTATTCTGCGCAGCCGTTCAGCAGGTGACAGGCGGGCGCTCCCCAGCTGCATGGGCTCTGCTTCCGGGAGAGACGTGGAGGGCGGAGCCAGGATGGTGGTGGAAGGGAGGACTCCCAACCTGGAGTGGAACAGATGAGGCGTGAGGCGTGAGAGGTGGTAGGTGATTGTGGGGGAATCGCCTTTTGCCTGCAGCGCCCCTGCAGACGGTTGTCTAGCCTAATTGCTAGAGAGACAAGCGTCTTGAAATCGGCGGGTTCCTCTCGGACTGCTATTTCGTCCTGTAAAGTTTCGCTGAGGCAGTTTAGAAATGCACCTCGTAATGCTGAGTCGTCCCACCCAGCGTCAGCAGCCAATGTCTTAAATTCCACCGAAAAATCGGCTACGCTCCGGGCTCCCTGACGAAATTCGCCAGGCGCTTCGATGCGTCCCCCCAGTGGTCGGGGTGATCAAACACATCCTTAAACTCGGAAATAAAATCGTCGAAGGTAAACCCCGCTATCGGCTGGTGAGAGATGATCGCTTCGGCCCAGACCAGAGCTCTCCCAGACTGATAACAAAGCGTACCTTCGACTGATCGGTGGGGAAGAACCACGGCCACTGATGGAAAACCAAGGAGCATTGGAGAATAAATCCACTGCATTTCCCCGCATCCCCGGAAAAATGTTCCGGATCCGGAGCGTAGGATTCCCAGGTGGGAAGCGGCGCCGGAGGTGTAGCTGAGACGGGCTGGTTGAGCAGGGTTGTCGTGGCTGGCGAGGTAAGGTGTGATGTCAACGTAGATACGCCCTGGCTGGCGAGTACTCTCTGGAGCCTGGCGGACTCCGAGTCTGGGTCTGCTGAGTCCATGTCTTGGCCAGATCGTTCTGTCACGAAAGTCACTGGTGGACCCAAATGCAAGACCCAGACTCGGAGTACAGAACAAGTAATATTTATTAGAGGGGAAATCCGGAGACGGACTGGAGCGGAGCCAGGGGAATGAGCAGGAGACGGGAGTGGGGTGAAACCAGAGGGACTGGTGTGAGCGGGGCAGGCAGATGAGGGACAGACAGGCAGGCAGGTAGATGAGGGACAGACAGGCAGGCAGGCAGGTGAGGGACAGGCAGGCAGGCAGGCAGGGAGAGGAGCTGGAGCGGTGTGGCTGGAGACGGGTCGGGATCCTGGGTAGAGGAGAGACAAGGTGAGAACCACTGAGGGGAAAACACAGAGCTAGAATATGCTGGAACGTCTTTGCTAACCACACGGGCTGAAACAACGATCTGGTGATGAGTGGGTGGAAAGCCTGGGTATTATCCTGTAGCTGATTGTTGATAGATGGCAGGTGTGAGCGCAGAGCAGGTGTAGCTGATGACGCTGGAGATGCTGCCACAAAACTTTGTATGAACAAGTCTTTTTGTGTTTTGCTGGGGTGCTTTCTGTTTGTGGTGTCGCTCTCTCTCTCTATCTCTGTCTATCTGTCGCTTTCTATCGCTGTGTCTCTCTCTTTCTGTATCTCTCTCTCGCTCCGGCCCCTGCATCTCTTTCTATCTCTCTCCTCTCTCTCTCTCGGTCCCTCTTTCTCTCTATGTATCTCCCTCTATCTCTCTCTCTTTATCTCTCTGTATCTCTCTATTTGTACCTCTCTTTCTCTGAATCTCTCTCTCTCTCTGCCTCTCGCTCTATAGACCCTGGTGTTTTGTAGCACCGACAGACACGTGCGCTCGACGCGCTGCACCGATATGTATGCATCGATACACTCGTTAATCTTGTGATAATAACAAGACTCCTAATCATATTATTATCCCCGTATTCCCATAATACCCTCGTGTCTGACCCTGGGCTGGGCTTGAACCAACAAACCTCTCCTTGCTCCACTCATTATCACCATCAGCCCCCCCCCACCCCCACCACACACACACACACACATATGCCGAGCCCCATAGAGGTAACTGGACCGGCCTGAGAGGCTCACACATAACACATGATTGATTTCACAGCACACTGGGGAGGTAACATGGTATGATAAGCAATCTGATAAAGAGGTCTTTACGCTGTGTTGGAATAAGGGACCACCCCACTAACAGATTCTCATGCTCATCTCCATCTCTGTTAAGTGTTACCCTAAAAGTGGAAGCTACAGAGGTGCGGTGATTGTACTGGTATGGGCCTTGTCGAGCGCTTTGTGTGTGGTGGTGTGTGTGTGTGTGTGTGTCTGGCGAGACATTGTAGTGGGTGTACCGATGGAATCAAGCAGAAAGAAACCAGGATTGCGGCATAACAAGCTCAGGTATTTTATTGACAAAAAGGATGTGGGGAAAGGAGAGGGGAACAAAATGAAACTTAAATCTTCACTGAGCGAAAGGGTGGTCCGCGCTGCTCCGCCTTTTCCTCCTGAAGAATAAACATACAAAGGTGTATACATACAAAGAATCATACAAGAATAAAGTACAAATGTCAAAGGGGAATTGGCTCCTTGCCAACAAACCATTGGGCTGGGGTGCTTCCTCTTCTTCTTAATCCAAACAAAACCATGGTTAGATCTGTTATAAACAAAATAAAGCAAGTTGTCCAAAACAGGGTGGCCAGAGGCCCCAAGACTGGCTTAGTGGAGCGTCCTGGTCTCCACTGACCTCTAGCCCAAGCCAGCCTCCCTGGCCTTTGTTCTCCTCAGCTTAAGAAAGGTTTTTAATTGGCCACACCTGGGCAGAGGCAATGAGAGGCCCCCGGTAGGGGTGGAGCTTCCTTGATAGTACCTCCCCCGGTAGTACCACACCATGCCTCTGCAGCCCCGTGGGGCATGGATTAGGGATCGGCCCTCACAGTGTGTGTGCAATTTTGTTTGTGTGTGTACAGTCGTGTATGTGTACAGCTGGTGTGTGTAGAGTGGTGTCTCTACAGTGGTATGTGTAGAAACCCTTTGTTCTGACCGCTAGTACATATCGGTCGGGGTAAGGAGAGCTGGATTCCAACAGCATTATTGCACACTCTATGACAACAATGAGTAAGGTCCATTGTATACAAAGGCCAAATGGAGTATCCAACTCCTCCTCTCCCACCCTCACACACACACACACACAGACAGACATTCTCACTCTTGCACACACACACACCACACACACACACACACACACACACACACACACACACACACACACACACACACACACACACACACACAGTCTAGGACAGGTTATTCTCAAGGGTTTTAATATCTCCACGTAAGATAATCATATTTTCAAATCATTGACTAACAGTCCCTGGAGTTACATCGCATCGGGGAGGGATTAAAGGCTGCTATCAAAACGAAATCCACTTATGTTTACCGGGGGATAATATAAAACTTCAATCGGAGTTTGGGTGGGTTTACACAGTTTCATTTCGATCTCAGTGGGATTTTCAGATCCTCCAATAAAGCCAGCAAATAAAATAAGTCTGTCACCTAGTTTGAACCCAATGTATGAAAATGACTTCCTTGCCGTTTTCTCCAATCAAACTGTGAGATATGCAAGATAAAAGACATTACATTACACATTACACATTGACTTGGTAAGTATATTACCATGTACTTACCAATTCAAAAATGTCACTAAAAACTATATCACAACTGAGTGAGTTAGGTCTAGAAGCTCAATTGCGTGACCATTCTCCGGTAAGAAGTTTTGATGATTGATTTTGTCTTTTATGGACCTTTATAGAAAAATCCCAGAATTTTTTGCCAGATGGCCAAATCCAGGATGACTGTTGGCGCCATCTTGAAAAGGTAACATTTGAACGATAGCACTAAGTGATACTAGCATACTGCAAGTAGATATATAGGAATATGTCTCGTGTTCCACGTTCTTCAGGATCTCCCCGAGAAGATGTGCATTCACAGTTGTGTGAAGTCACAAGCTGGTGACGTGCGACACTTCATGAAATCAGGGGTGCGGATACGGTGATATGGAAAAGTAGTTTATCTTGATCATATTGAACATTGAAAGAATACGCATGTCAACTGTGAACGTAACATTGGCCTGTTACAGGGATAAACATTGACCCTTGCTGCCCCTATCACCTGAGAGCATGGGCATAATCTATGGTAAGGACGGTGGGGACCCTATGACCTAAAATTGTCCCCCCCACTTTTTTGCAGTGCTTAGTTGAATGGCAGAGCAAGCCGGAGCGCGCCCCAGTATTCGGACCGGCACCTCCCTTGTCACTCCCTTGTCAACTAACTGAATGTCAATAGAAGACGAAGCAGCATTGTAATTGTGTATCTTCAATGAACAATGTTTTGAATTTGGAACTATATGCTCTGAACGAGACATTCATTTTTCTGTAAAGCAGTGTGAGCTCTGCACTTGCCTTTGCCTCGTTCTATGAAAATGTGATTTTATTAAATATGGTTTTGTTATGACAAAACAAGATTGTTCAGGGAGGGGTGGGATGACCAACAGATACAGATAAAGGCTACAGCTTTGACGACATGAAATTACATTTACATTTTACATTTAGGGGCATTTGGCAGATGCTATCAAAAGCGACTTACATTTGTCAAAAGAGAGACAGCAGACATAAAGATAAGAATATAACAGCTTTCAAACATTCATAATGGCTAGATAAGGTTACTACTGCTAGGTTTGCATTTGAAGTTGCAATGTAGCATATGTGACCAGGGCACATATGAGCCCTAGACTACAAAGACCAGACAACACCACTCTGGGAATTTCACCCAGAGAATACCATATAAATAGGCTACACAAGCTAGTTTTAAAGCAGGACAATAGTTTATTGCACAGTTCACAATACCTCTGTTTTCTACTGGCTAGGACTATACATAATAGCAAAGTTAAAATGAATTCCTTTATTACAAAAATAGATATTTTAGTTTTAAAAAGCGACTTACATTTGTCAAAAGAGAGACAGCAGACATAAAGATAAGAATATAACAGCTTTCAAACATTCATAATGGCTAGATAAGGTTACTACTGCTCGGTTTGCATTTGAAGTTGCTATGTAGCATATGTGACCAGGGCACATATGAGCCCTACACTACAAAGACCAGACAACACCACTCTGGGAATTTCACCCAGAGAATACCACATAAATAGGCTACACAAGCTCAGTTCGAAAAAGAGGGAGCAGAGACATGAGTTCCACTTTTAAAGCAGGACAATAGTTTATTTCACAGTTCACAATACCGCTGTTTTCTACTGGCTAGGACTATACATAATAGCAAAGTTAAAATGAATTCCTTTATTACAAAAATAGATATTTTAGTTTTAAAAACGTATCCCAGCTAATCTACGCTGAGCACAGCGCCATTTCAGGGGGAGGGTGTCAGGGAAGTCCACCAGGAGGAGGGGAGTGAAGGGGAAAGTCACCACCACCAGTAGGCTATGGGGGAAACACACATGGTTGCCCGAACTCACTGCAAAACAATAAAAACACACAAATCACACTCACAAGGCACACGGTGTTAGAAAGACACAGCAAATGTAGCATGCGATAGAAGACCCTAAGAAGGCCTCCACCCAACAACCACCTGCAGAGCTATAGCCCCCCTACCGTCCTATTAACTGGCACGTAACCCAGCGGTATCAAGCCCTTAATTGTGTCACCACACATCATAGACAGCCAAGTCAGGGTTTACCCTTACAGTTGACTGGGTATACAAAAGGTCACCATTTGTAGTACACAAAAAATACATTGACAATAACCCAAAATAAAGAACTAACTAGACAAATAGTTTGTAACAAAAAATAATCAAAATAAATGAAAATGGTAACCAAACTAGCAAACGAGCTCCTCCTAATGGGACAAAAGAACACAATATTGGCCACTTAAATAATAGGAAAATACCAACTAGGCAGTCAAACTGCATTACCTTTGCCAGCTAGAGCAGGGTCATATGGGAAGCTACCACCACGCACCATGGTCCTCGTTCCTATTGTGAAAGGCATCATTTAGTGACCTGAGTGACCAAAGACGCTAATGCTAACGCTACCTCCAGCTAGCTCCAACCCTAATAAACACACCTGAAGTTAGGGTTTCTCCAAAAACAGGGTTGGGAAGGACAAGGCAAGCCCGCTACAAGCATATAGCTTGTTTTAAAGGCACTCCTAGATTAAAGCTGGGCATACACTGTACGATTTTCGCGTGGGTCGTGGGTTTCATTCCAACTCACTCTGTATGAGTAAATGGTCTGCGATGTAAAGCCAAAATTCACAATTGATGTGCTCACATTGTACGGTCCGATCGTCAAGCCACAACCTTGAGTGCTCACACTACACTGACCCCATTCTGTCTATTGACAATTGTCTATAAATATGTATTTAGAAGTTCCTTGTTTGAGTCTGAATGATTTTGTTTGTTTCAAACCCTTCAAAAAAAAAAGTGCATACGGACTCATGACATGCAGCAATTTCCTGCCAATGTTTCTCTCATATCTCATATCTCATATCTGTCCACACAATGCGTAATGTTGCCATGGCACTTTCAGGTGCTCTGTTTGCCACTTCGCGCAGGTGCAGTGAGAAAAAAAAAGGTGCCGATCGTGGGTAATGGACTCATCGCCGACCAAAATTTCGGACTTCAGCCGTCGTCGGAGCCGACCGGATCGGACCTGACAGGCGATCCCTCCCCCCTGTACACTGCACGACAAACGATGCCCGACAAAGCTGAAAATCGGCCAAACTCTGGCCGAAATTGAGTCATGTGACTCAAAAATCGGGTCAAAATCTGCCTCAAATCATACAGTGTATGGCTTACAGTGTATGCCCAAACTTTCTATTTCTATTTAGTCTTTTCTATTTAAGACAGAGGTCCAGTGTGTGGACAGTTTAGCATCGTCAGTAACCACCTACTAGAATCCAGCATCCCTGAGGCTAGGCTGAACCCACAGCTGCTGTCCAGGCAGAAAGACCCCCGCGTCCCCCCAGGGACGTAAGGAACCACCCGCTCCTAAACTGCTTTGCTTGCCCACTGTCCCGTTGGTGCTCACCTTTGGTATTTGCTGGCAATCTTCCACGGAACCAGTCAGTCAGTCACACCACAGTGCCCTCCCAATGTTCCGGCCAGGAAATCCATCGCTCTCGACCACCTCAAATGGCTTGGCGGAAAGCCACTGCGACTTGCTGAATTTCCCTTCATGGATTAATAAAGTAGAACATCTCGAAAGACCCGGGAAACTTACAATGAAATCCAAATTGTGTTCTTCATACAGACAAAATGGCCAAGTTTTGGAAAATTGAAGCACAGTATTGAGCTTTGATCGCTGCAATTTGGGGCAGGGTGCTCAGCTGAAGCAGTCAAACTTTTCCCACAATACACCACTGTCTACAGTTTGTCAAAGTTGGTCTTCCTCGGCACCGTCTCCTCTCACCATCAAGACGGAGTGTCCACCTAGATATATATGCTGACTAGATCTGTTTACCAGTTGGTACAGTCCACTGGTTAGTCTGGAAGTCTGATCTCCCTTTTTGTCACATGACAATTTTGAAATGGCTTGTAACGACTGATCACTCACACACCTGATATAATCGGTATAATAGGGCCCCTTTAAAGGACCCGCCCACACAACACAGTTACTATGCCTACCAGTGTTTCTCAAATGGTGGTATGTAATGGAGGTACTCGATGCTGGAAACAATATATTGGGTTTGCTTTCAAATGTTGTAGCAGTACACAAGTATAAACGGTCATATTAAAATGTAAACGTGGTCTGTCATCAATTTTAGCATGAAAACGTATAGAATAAATGTTGCCCTCTAAAAACAAGGTGTTCTCTAATAAACAGAAGATAAAGCATAGATGTAAAAAGTCTCAAACAATTATATAGATCAAACAACAAAATATCATGATTTGTGCAAATAATCATAACAGTGGTGACAAATGATGTACCAGTAAAGTGGTTTTGTATCAGGGAAGTAATTATTGAAACAAAAACATACAATATTTATGTTAGTGTAACCAGTTGGTAGATAGGAAGGAGTACTTCATCAATTGACTCATCAGACCACATCAGATCATCTTTGAAAAATGTAGTAAGAGTTTTGTAACCTGGATGTAGCTCAAATGTCAAACTATAGCCAACATTAACAAATACACAAATATCAATTTGTCTTTATTGCTCAATGTGAAAAACAATTGAAGTGAATCATGTGAATCAAAAAAACTAAAACATTATTTTACATTTCAACAGTTTAAATACTCAACTACAGCTCATTTCTGTAAGATTTCATCCAGAAATGCTCCTTATCATAGTGAAAAGAAAAATGTCTATTACACCCTTGGCTGTGGTCATTTATCCTGATTTAGTTGATTGAGGATCCCAGTGTCAACACTGGTAGAGCGATGAAAGAAATTAACTACAAATTGTCTTTGAACACGGGGCCCCCATTCACATACTCCATGAAGGACACCGGAGATGTGCCATGTCAGACTTGTAACGCAATTACCAACCCATCTGTCTCTCATCGTATGACAAGCGCAAAATGTCCAATTATGGTTTCATTTAAATTGTAATTAGTTCGGCCCAATTTCCCATCATCCAGCGTGCTGCTCCATGGGCATAATGGAAGGAGCAACGCTGGATTCTAGAAGAGATTACTGCATCGCATCTGACTGGCCGTCACATAATGTAGCTGCCGGCTAGACTTTTTTTAGGCCTACTGCAGATCATAATGCATTGGTTGCAAACGATTAATCAATTGTCTTATTTAACATGTTGTCTCTCTTGTATGTTTCTGTGGTTGTTTATGGCATTTCGTAAATAGATGGATGTGGGTCGCAGCCCGACAATGCACAGAACACTCCATGGGATTAGTGATTCGTTCGTTTAGTTGCAAAATTGGTTCTGTAAGCAAAAACCGAAAAGTATCTAATTCCGCAACTTTAGGAACTTGTTTAGGTGGGATAATATTTTGTAAGTTGTTCGAAGGCTAAATAACTGGTTCAAATGAGATAATATCTATATGAGTTGTTCAGACGAGATCGTAAATTGTTCAAGCGAGATAAACATCTCCGGCTCTGGGGGCTTCGTAGATATGATAATGTCTCTGAAAATATAATTTTGACTTTCAAGTCTCGACTTGGCTTTCAGGACACACAATAGTTGTGTTCTTTTCAGAGTTGGGCAGCAACACGTTATATCGTATTTACTCATTTTGTTTAATTTACTGAAGTCACTTTTTTAATAAATTGTACTTTGATATAATCCAACATTCTTCTTATCTTATATTTTGATACATTTGTGGCTCGACTGCTACTTTTAGTATTATTTTATGCACATTCCGTCTCATCTTGTCCCAGGTCTGATATAATATAATATAGACAACATAAACAACAAGAAAAGTAATGTAGTTTAATAGAATATAATTCTCATGTGATATTTTGGGATCACACTTGAGAGATACAGTCTGGGCATCTAGTCCTGTTGTATATGTAGCAGGCTATCTAATGAATCAGGAGATGATGTCTGCTCATTTCATCACAAATAAATACAGGTGTTAACTTATTTACCTTTACCCGAGGAAGACCATCTGGAATTAAAATAATTCCAGTTATATCCAAATCAAATCAATAACTGAGAGTTAAACACTACTCAAGTATTTTTTTCAGTAAATACTTGTTAACTCTTACTCAAGTAGTTACTTTGAGGACTACTTTTACTTTTCTAATTGAGTACTGGGTTTTGCAAAGTAACTGTACTTTAACTTGAGTACAGTTGTCGGCTACTCTACCCATCTCTGATCCGTGGACCAGACTGGAGAAATAAAGGGTATTTTATCGCTGCAACATTGCTGTTTATTATTACCAAAGCACTGTAATGGTTCTTTTTCATCGATGGTTGGGTGAAACAAATTATATCATACCACACCCTAGGTCTGTTTTAAATCAGGATTGATAATTTGTGATTAGCGCCTTTGCACATTTTCTTTCATTCAAATGATAGCATAAATATTATCTACCTCACTTCCCTCATTTGTAGCTGGGAAATACATAATAGACATTGATTTTTGTCCTCGTTTTCCCACAGATTGTTTAGCGTCACGCTCTCTTGCTGGTGAGAAGCCGGCGCAGATCAACCCTCTGACGAACGACAACATTCTGGGCGATTTATTCTGGGCGCCATGCAGGACTCTCCACGCCGGTCCCTTGATTAGCCCCGTAATCAGCAAAAGAACAAACTGATTATTAGATCGCACACTCGACTGTCTTCAGGGGAATCTTGTTTTCTCTTCCTTCCATGCCCTCCTCTTCCTTTCTACGCTTGATTACGTTAAGGGAAGAGCCCCTCTTTTCTCCCCACGCCTCCAAGCCTGGAAAGTATTCGATTCATTTTGGTGTTTGTCTTGTAGCCACTGTCCTTCTTGCTCCAAAGTTCCTTCGTCGTCATCACCCTCCTCTCGTCTCCTTTCACCTCCTCTTAATCACTTGCGGCAAGTGATTACATCACCTGATTGCAACCCCCATCCTTGATTACAACGTGACAGCTGGCAAGCACGCACACACACATGCGGGAAGTGTTTGTCGAATGAAAACTTGTCTTGTCTTCTGTTGGTTTTACCTGCTACCTGCCTCACTGGTGAGTGGAAGTTTTAGGAACTTCAACGGTGTTGAAATTGTCACAATAGTTTTGTTCTTCAGGGAGAAACCAGTTTGAAAATGAACAGTAAAATGTATTGATATAACAACATTCAGAGATTATAAATTTGATTAGAAATCAAAATGTTCTTCATGGGACAATTAATCCATGAAGTCTCCCAGGAAATGAGATTCCCCTTGTGGTGTCTAGAGGCTGGTGATGGTGCTGACAATGGATGGAGTTCCTTGGCCATGGAGAACTCCATCTCTATCTCCAGAGACAGGTGGAGTCTTTAGTCCCGGAGGTGAAGGGGATGGAGGATGGCTGCAGCAAGTCGCAATGAAAACAACAGAGACAAGCATGAATGAGAGATGTATATAATGTATATACACTGCACATTGACACACAATTGTAAAAATTGTTTCAAGCATGAGATCCTAATTGGTTGAGAGATGAAAGGGAGGGGCCTATTATCACAGCATGGGAATTAAGAACCTAGACATAGTTGATAGATTGATGGTAGGGGTCTTCCTGATTTAACTTTTGCTTTAGCTACATTGGATGTTTCTTCCGGAAACTCAGATGATGCATCTTCAAAGAAAAGAAAATGTAAGGTTACATTACATCACCCAGGTTCTTTGATAATATTTGCTCGGTATCTCACTATGGGAAGTGCCCCTGGACATGTCCAACCACGGAAGCTCCAATGTCACCACGCCTGTCATTGACAGACAGGTTATGACAGTGGCCGTGAGGGTCCCGCTCCCCTACCTTATAAGTCACCGTCAGACCCTAGTACATCATTCTGAAGTGAATCTCTTCCAAGTGCACAGCAAGGAGGGATGTGCAGTGAAGTACCTCACTCATATTATCAAAGAACCAGGGTAACGTACAGTAACCTTACGTTCTTTGTCAAATATTTGCTCGGTATCTCACTATGGGAAGCATATAGACAACTTCCATATTGCCTCGCTCTGACAATCAATGAAGACAGTAGTGGGTCGAGAAATCCTGAGGGGCCTGATCCCTCTAGGTCCAAAGGCTTGTAAGAACCATCCTTAAAGAGCAGCTTACGCCGACATGCTGAAACCAACATGGCAGGCTGAAATAGTGGCTACATACACCTTGATGGTGGAAAACGCCCTGCCCTTGTCAAGCATCTCCTGCAAGAAACATAACACCTCGGACACAGAGCACTGATAGGGAATAACATGCATTGATCGCACCATGCCTCAAAAGCTTGCCATTTAGCGGCAAATTTGCGTAGAAATGGCCCTTGCGCTCTGAAAAGTCACATGAGGATGCAAGCCCGTTGCCTCAAAATTGTGCCTCTCACGGGGCAAGCCCATATCGCTATCCGGTCTGGATGAAGGCGTAATATCTTGCCGCGAGGACAGTAAATCCCTGCGTACCGGGAGTCGCCATGGTTGGGCGGAGAGGACTTGAATTATCTCTGCCAGCCAATGCCTGCTCAGCCAATGGGGAGCGATCAGAATCATAGACAAGCCGTTCTCTCTTACCCTGGCTAGGGTAGCAGAGATCAGACTGAGGAGGAAACACGTAAAAAAGGACATTCAGCCATGGATGGGCCAGTTCGTCTATTCAAATCGGTGCGTCATTGCTTACCAGCGAGAAGAACATAAGGCACTGCATGTTTGCTGGCGATGCAAATAGATCTACGGCAGCTTGACCATATTTCTGCCAGATCTGTTCGTCTCCACTCTCCATAGAGAGGGTTTCCCAGGTCCGCAGCAGGTCCGCTCCCCTGTTCAGCACGCCCGACATGTGGGTCACGCATAATGAAAGGAGGTGTGTTCACATCGTCTGTAGGCTAACCTGTGCAATTGAAGGGAGCACAACACTGCGTAATTCTAGATCATTTATGTGGGCATGGCGAAGGTCCAGAGACCAGATGCCGTTTACCACCCTTCCCTCGTGGACGGTGCCCCAGCCTGAGAATGACGCGTCCATCGTCACCACCTTCCTCATTGGCACCGCGCCCATCGGTGTGCCCATACTGAAGAGAGATGGGGTTTTCCATTGAAGGAGGGCCACGAGACATTCCTGTGAGACTGTCACCCTGCGCTCGACGTCAGGGACACACTAATCGACCGAGACAGCACTGAATGTGTCAGCATCTGAAAAGTGACATTTCTGAGGTGACCGTTCAGCCCCCGTAGATCTTGGATCGGACATAGCCACCCCCTTTCTTTGGAATGAGAAAATACCAGGATTAAAAGCCTGATAGGCTTTCCTCTGCTGGTAGTATTGCGATCGCTGTTTTGTTCAGCAGAGAAATTGTCTCATCCTCTAGAACCAGAGCTCCCCAGAGTCCTCAGTTGCCACTGACATTAGGATCCGATTGAACCTGGGAGCCTGTAACCCTTCATAACCGTGGAAAGCATCCAGGGGTGAACTGTGCATGCGTGCCTGTTCTCCGCTCTAAGGGCGAGTGGTCCCATATAATTCGAACCCCCCCCCCAGTGCTTGGACAGTGCTTGGTGGCCACTGTGGAACTTGAGTCCCGCCTCTCTCAGACAAACCCTCACTGGGGGCTGAGGGTGGGACTTTGCACTGGAGATCACTGGAACCTATGCTATTTCTCCAGGCACACTGTGGTGTGGACCCCAACGGGTCGCTGCACAGTGAAAACTGGGTCCGTTGTGCACCGTAGAAGGGGAGAGTGATGCATAACTCTGCCGGGACTGGACCAGAGTAAACTGTGAATGTCCAATCCTCCCTGGCAACGAGGGCTAGTTTGTCCGCCTCTTTTTTCCCATGGCAGGGTTGGGTGGGTGGACCACTTGCCCCATGGTCTCTGGTTTGGCACCCTCGCCTTGTGGCTGCCCGCTTGGCCCATAGCTGGAGGCTTAGGAGGCCTGTAGGTGTGATGGGCCCTAGCCGATGATGCCACAGCTGTGAAGCCAGGACATTGGGTACGGAGAGGAAGAGGGGTGGGTGCCTTGTGAGATAGGAAAGCCTGTTGAGCATCTCCCTCCTTCTTTATGCTGTCACACGTCTGTGGCATGGAGGCCACAGACAATCCAAAGCCCCTTGGTGTCCACCTCAGTGTCTAGGAGGTCGCTCTTGTCTGCGAAAGACCCATGGCACAGCCTGAGCCCCTGATGTCGCCGCAGATTGCTCTGATTGAGGTTGAGGTCCGAGATCAGGCAAATCTCTTCCCAGAGCATTGGGTTAGTGATGCCCATGTCCAACTGGTGGCCCATCTCTTCCAACAGATGGGCCTGGTAGGCTGTCAGGAGAGTCGCTGTGCTCAAGGCTTTTACCTACTGTGCCGAAGCCTGGTTAATTTTGTGGTAAGTAGAGGTGGTGAAGCGCTCTAACACGGGAGGGACCCACTGTAGTCAACCGCTGGCGAGCCAGGCCTTGAACCTCCCACACTTACTCAACCTCAACCACCGCCATTTTGGGTCCTTGAACAGCCACTCCCATTATCTGCCGCCCCCCCCCCCCCCCCACACACACATACACACACACACACACACACGCACACACACCACACACACACACACACACACACACACACACACACACACACACAGCATCATCAGAGCCATACTTTTGGTTGAGCCGCCATTTTGCTTTTGTACACCACACAAACACTTCCTGTTGTGCATTGCTTATTGTATTTAAGGAATATTTACTTGATGTCAATTGCCAACTTGAATGTAATAAACATTCTTATATTGTAACTCAAAGTACTCCTAGTGGTTTTGTTGAAGCCAGCCTCTGTTGTGTAAAGAACTCTGAATCATTCAATCTTGATTATAATTATTAACTAATTATTAATCACAGTCATAATTCTGTTTAGTATTTGTTATGAGACTTAATCCACTCTCCGGTTATTGGTCCCTCATCTCAGGGTGGTGCCCAGTTATTATTGATTCAAATGAATACTTTTATTTCTGTCAATATTTAATAATTTTCCATAATAATTGTTAATTATGAGCTAATAACTGACCGTAGGAACAACACTGGGGTGGGTGGGGCTACAAACCTGTGGTGCATTGCCTAATCAGTGGATCACAGGTTAAATCAGCCATCAGCACACACACTCAGTATGCTAGCGATGTACCACCTTGCTCTGTCCTGCCATTTTGCCAAACTTTGACTTTTCACACCGACTACCTGCCTCGTGGTCCTTGGAGGAGGCCCCAAGAAGCAAACGATGATGTGGTCTGGTGTCCAGCGGAAAACTCTGCTACAGATTGATGTTGCATCTTTGTTTAAGGTCATGTACAGGGACTACATTTTAGACAGCAGCGGGTAATTGTATCCTCGCCTCGTCGTATAGTGACTTGTTTAAATTAAAAACAGGATTATTAGGTTAGGACTTAGAGAGTGACCGATAGTGGCCATAGACGATGCTAGCATAGTGTGTGGGCCATAATTTTTAGATTCCATTCAGCTGTAAGCATCTCTGTCTCCTCGATGGTCTTCACCACACCAAACCGAAAAACCAGCATTTGTGTGTTTCTTAAAAGAAGATAATTTGCAGGATTATTTCTTCAAATTGTGCTTGTGCTGACGCTAGTTTTGCTCTATTTGTGTTAATTTCCTCTATGTAAATTTTGTTAATAGAACCCCTCCACCACCACCCCACCCCCGTCTTAACTGGTTTAAAACTGATGTTGGTTAATGAACCTTTTGCAATTACTATTCCTGTAGCAGCAGCGGTACCTGGCCTAGATGATATTACACTGCATCCTCTGCTCTCGGTTGGAGACGACAGGTACCAAAGCCAATTAAAAAGCCTCATAATGGAGAAGCACCGTTAGACTCTAAAGTATGAGACAGTAATGCCATTAAGCCTACGGAATTCAGCTCTTGTAATAGGCAGATGTTCTCCCCTTGCATTAGATCTCTGATGTCCACAGCCCATTGGCCCCTGATTAAGTTAACAAGCTGGAATCTACATTTGTAAACTATTACAAGAAAATGTGTGTTTTCATTGAAGCTGATGCCGAGCGTAGACCGTTAATGTGGGGGATGAGGAAACGTCGTTTAAAATTAAGCTCAAATTACACATCAGATGTGTACACGCCCCCTTTTTGCTGGTCACGCAGACTTCCCAGACATTAGTATTGGAACATTCTGCTCTGCGTATGTTTGCGTCAGCATTGCCAGATGTACGATAATGATCGTATACACGATCAATAATTCCAAAAAGGCATTTATTGGCTTTTATTTTGAAAGGTAGGAGTGATTGGCCATTTAGTGTAGTATCCTGGCCCCTTCCCTGGGTGTTTTACTATGTATGATAGTTTTTGTTAATATAGAATAATTTGTAAGTTCCGGTACGATATTACAGTATTTTCAATCTGGCATCTGGTTTGTGTCAATTGCGTTAATCTGATTGATCAAGCAGGTAAGTGTGGTTTGTTTTCAATGCACAAGGCTAGATGAGAACTTGGTTGCGATGCAGCAATCAGCATTACGATTTTGCAAACTATTTTTTAAATGGATGTATTGCTTTTTCAATACATCCAGACTCAATACGCGATTCGGTTTTTGGATTGGCTCATCGTTTCTGTAAATTTGTGGCCAGAAACACGATCTAGTTATGGCCACCATGGCATTGCTGGTTGCAGCTTGTCTTTTGTACACTTTGTTTTGCATTAACCGGGGTCAACGTGCTGACAGACTTGCTGCCCTGCCCTTGCTGCCCTGCCCCAATGTCACTGACAACCTCATTGTGCACACTGGGAAATGTGTGCTCTGGTAACCGTGGCAACGCAATGGGAAAACTATAGGAAAACTGAAGCAACAGAGGTGAAATAACTGTTGCAACGATGGTGAAAGAACAACATTAGCAAAAACCGTCACCAAAACTGAACAGAAGCAGAAAAAAGGAAATGTTTAGGTTAGGTTAGTGAAGGGGTACGCAGACCAATCATAACACATGTTATTGGAGTGGACTAGATTCAGTTGTACTTCTGGTGGGATATACTTTGTTACATATTTTTTAAGATTATTTTCACAATTGAATTTGGTCACTCCAAATTTAGACCACAGAGACTGGTCATCATCAATACACTATTCACTATACAGAAGGAAGAATGCCTCAACTTTGACCATCACAAGCGTCCACGAGCAAGACTTTGCTCTGACTCCTACCGACGTGAGAGAGAGAGAGGGGGGGGGGGGGGGGGGGGAGAGAGGAGGGTGGGAGGGGGGGTGGTCTGCGGAGAGAGAGAGAGAGAGAGAACCATGGTGCTGACAGCTTGTCATACAGTTTAACTCTGTGTCAGTCGAGCTACACTGTCACACTGACTCTAATTACAGGTGACAGGGCTAAGTATGAGGCTCCGCACATGACAATGATGACTCTGGAGAAAATTCTCCCATCGCCTGGTCTTGTTCGCTGTGACAACAGTGATTATGCCCGACTCAGAGTTTGTCAAGAGCTGCAGCACTGCACCGAAACGAGACGAATGAGTGACACGAAAATGAATCCTTTTTTTTTGTGCAATGGCGGAAACATATGTCAATTTTTATTATTTCGGGGGAGGGGGAGAGGGGGGGGGGGCTGTTGTAATGTTGTATACAAACATACACATGAACACCGACAGTCAGACAGAGAGAGAGATATGCACACAAACACACTAACACACTCCTACTACTACTATGGGTTAATGTGTGTAACATCCGTGCAGGGATTTAAAGCTGTGTTCACAGGAGCAGCAACATTAATGTGGAACCATTGAAAATGAAAGCAGTGGAGAAAAAAGTAGATTGCGATGTAACCACCACAGTAAATAACAATGAACACTGTTGATTTGTATGTGCGTTCTTGTGATTCTTCAAAGTCAATTCAAGAGAATAATACACATATGCCCTTTTTTCCGTTTTGCTCGGCGCCTCTGATGGGCGTACCACAGGGGAGAGGCGAACGGCATGGAAATTAATTCTGTTTGATTAATATCTCAACACGCAGAGTCACACGCCGCCATCAGCTCACCCAGCCACTTGTATATAAATTGTCTCCGATGCTGCCGCTGATAGCGTTCTCAATACAACAAACAAATAAACAACACAAACAACACTCAAACTCGCAGATGTACACATACAAAATCTGGATTTTTTTTATTGCCAGTATGTAATTTATACATTGGAATTTGTGTTGGCATTCAGTGCAAGAATGTATGGCGGGTGACCATGTTTGCGAAGGACACAGTACAAGGTAAACATAGATGCACAGATATCTACATCATTGTCATAATAGGTGCTGGACTTTTTAAAATATATTTTCTGAGACTGTACACCTCCCGCCCATTCTTTTTTCAACAACACACCAATCTGAAGTTTATTCAAAATGGATTCATGTCGGTTTAAATTAAGCTTTTATTTCTCAGGCAGCCCCGACAAAATGCAAAGCCTTGGTAAATGCCGATAAAATAAATATACTGTATCTATAGATGATATTTTTGTATTACATTATCACTTTGAACATGCACACTAGATGCCAAACAAAAGTTGTATTTGATTTAGTTTCCACAAATAATTTACCATCGACATTTATGGTCTTGTAATGGATCCAATCCACATGATGAGCTAACTATCAACAGTAGCTAATGGTGTGCGTGTGTGAGCATAATGGCTTTTTGGAATGATTGATTGTGAAAAGTATTTGGCAAAAAATTATCTAAATAAACAAAACTAAGAAAAATATAGGCTTGCTGTCTGCAACGAAAGTTTTTACACAATAAACTACAGAACAAAAGTAAACAAACATATTCAAATGTCTATTTTGAAATATGACATGAGGATCCTGTGGTTGCAGTGCAAGCCTATAGTTTCTACCGGGCTTTTCTTTTGGCACATCACAATGATCAACATTAGCATATGGCTGAAGCTAGTTTGTATACATGCATACGCATGCATACATGCATTTGCATTACAGGCTCTTCTCAACACCTGGTTCTAATAAAGCCACTTTAAAGCTCTCGCCGTCCTATCCTTTGTTTCTTTGTGTATGATGGAAAAATGTGTTACTGTCCGTCAAATTCTGTGGCGCTGTCACAAGCAATGAAGTAGTCAATTCGTTTGGAGACATTCTCCAGGCTTTGCATTTACACCAACTCTAGGACAGAGGACACCCCACCCCCTCCCCCTTAAATCAATAAACATTGGACATAGTCCAATTGCTTCTGTAATTCCCTTTTTTTTTCAAAAGGGATTACAGAATGCACCTATCAATTGTGGAATACATTGGGGTTGTTGTTGTTTTTTTTGGGGGGGGGCATTTTTTAGGTGGCACTAGATCCACAGACACAGATGACCAGGCTACTAAGCTAACTTAACCCAGGGCTACTAAGCTACTAACCAGGCTACTAAGCTGTCATTGAGCTAATCACAGCAATAGCTCCCCTGTTTGAATTTGAATTTGCCCTGTCCAATCATTCCCATTAATTATTTTGATGGTATTAAAGGTGCTGTTGGTAAGATTGGAGAGCGATAATTAGAGTGTAATTTGTTGCCATAGCCATCCATCCACTATTAGTGAGGTAAATGCTCTTTAGGAATATGTGTTATGGCTGACTAGGCCTGCCACTGTATGACACAATTTAGATTTAAGATTTCTTCCAGTTTGTCTCTAACCAATCAGGGCATCTCTTCCCTCATTGGTTGAGGGGATCCATCTTGCCTGTCAATCCCATGCGTGCAGACATTGTCATCATATATCCACCACAGGTGTGTGAAGGGCTCTTTTCTGCTCTCTCTCTCTCTCTCTCTCTCTCTCTCTCTCTCTCTCTCTCTATCTCTCTCTCTCATTTTGCAACTGTCAAATCTGACCTACGGCACCTTTAATGTATCACCTATTCCTATTGCATGATACTCACCTATGAGATATATGTGGATCATGGTTTCAAGAAGCATCCGAGTCTATGTGTCCATAACATACTTATTGTCATTTCATGTACAAAATATCTGCCCTGCAAATCTCAGAATTTACAATATTGACAAAATGAATCAATGAACTTGTAATCTTAAAATGTCATGTGATTATTTCAAAAACAATTGTCTATCTTTTTCTGTGCTGAAGCTTTCACTTCAGCACACTATACTATGTTTGAATGAAACCTAAATTGTGTTGTGGACCCTACCTGGGTGGGCCTGTGATCTCTAGTCTTCTACATTGTGTGTGATGTGTTGGAAGCTTCACACATTCACCAAGCACCAATCAGAAAGTACCTACAGCAGGGCTGTCCACCAGACCCCCTTGTCCAAGTCCAAGTCCAGATCAAGTTATTGGCGTTATAGAGTCTGATTCAAGACCAAGAATGAGGGTGGGGCGTCGAGACCAAGTCAAGACTAAGATCCGCAAAAATATGAGTCAGATTTGAGACCAAGACCATGTGGCTATCATTGTATCAATTGCCCAAAATAGAAAAGGAAGTTTCAAATCGTATATTTAAACACAATGTGCATGTTTTGATGACAAAATGTATTGAAGGCAGCCTGCTTATGTTCATAACATAGTTAAAATTGAAAAAGAATTATAGCTATGCAATTTAAAACAGAGTTGTGGTCCCAGCTTGACTTGCCTCACTTCAGAGCTTTTCCTCTCGGCAAAACTGGTACCTGATACACGATACTTTTTTAGTACCCGTTCTGTCAAGGTTCCAAGCTAGCCGAGGAGGTACCAAAAGCTGACGTGCAAATTGGAGTTGTCAAAATAATACATACATGTTAGTGAACAATTTACTGTACATCGAGACACACACAAGTATATATATTCTAATACCATATTATATCCCCCTCATCTGCAAACTGCCATCCACGATACTACTATATTTTACACATGATTGACAAGTGAAACTCTGTTTAATGGATGGAGCATCTGATCTACGAGGTTGAGGGTTCAATCATTGCTCTTTTTCACCATCGTGATTCTTAATGAAGATACTGCATATTCACCTCGCAACTAGTTGAGGCAACTTTATGTCTCTCCTTGCTGTGACAAACAGCCAGCTAAACAGCGGCATCGCTGTGACATCCTGCTACACTTAGCTGGTACTAAATCTGGAGTGGAAAAGGAGCAGGTACCAAGCGAGTCGAGTCGAGTTGAGGTGAGGGGAGTTGAAAACGGCACAAGACCAGACTGAGAATCTCAAAAAAGACTGGACAGTCATACTATATATGGATATATATATATATATATATATATATATATATATATATATACACCCATACACCCATACACACACACACACCTTGGAAGATTCCAGTGTCGCCTGAGGCAAGGTCTTCCAAAATAGGCTCAGAAATGTATTTTCATTCCCATAAAATCACATAACTAAAGTTGGACAAAAGATTTGAACAAAACAGACAAAACATTGTGATTTTGGAAATGAACGTAAGTATGTGAATCCTGCTCAGTCACCAACAGCACGATAACAGAGAGTGAGAGCAAGACAGGAAGTGAAAATAATGGTGAGAGGAATTGGATGTGGGAGTGCTGAGCCTTTCCTTACCTCACGATATCACCGCTGAAGATCAGCCTGGCCTCCATCTCATTGAAGCCAACTTTCAAACCCAAAAAGTGGACAGACCAATCAGTGCGAGGGATCAACGGACCAATCAAAACCGTTTTAACTGAAATAGACTGAATTGCGATGTTAAAAGATTAACGGAAACTCACACTGATCAAGGCTTTTCTCAGAGAAGATATTTTTGCTTGACTTCCGAGCAGATTTGCCGAAGAGAGCAACAACGACGTCACTTTATTTCCATTTTGTTATAAATCTGATTGGCTGGAGTCTTTTGAACGACCTAAAGCTGTGCCCATACGTGGAAATCAATTACTGCTCAGCCAGTCATGACCTAAAACTCCCCTCGAAAACTCCCTCCTTAAAAATCCCTCCCTACCCAAAACATTCTGTCCAATTTATGTCCGTTGAAAGTGGGTTTCAATGGACTGGAAGGATCACGTAAACTTGAGTGTTTTAGTCTTTCTAAGAAGCCAGACAACGTGTTCAAAAGTGGACCACCCAGCCCGGTCTTCCACACACCACACACACACCACACACACACACAACACACCACACACACACACACACACCACACACACCACACACACACACACACACACACACACCACACACACACACACACCACACACCACACCACACACACACCACACACACACACACACCTTAAAGTTCACCGCAAAGACTAAAAAACAGGCCTCACGTGTATGAGTCATAAGCGGCAGTCAGAAGACATCTAATTGCTAATCTATATCCTTTTAATACGCTTTCGCCTTTTTTCCACCATTGATCCTCTTCCGAGCGGAACAGTATCACCGGGGGCAACATTTAATCCTGTTATTGAAAGCCTGAAGTGTGGCTCCAGGAAATCCAAATAGCTCTCTTACCTCCTTGTCCAGCGACACTCCCTGCCCCCCACCCCTCCCCCACCCACCCCAGCAAGGTCTATTATTGTCTGTAATTGATAACCTCATCGCACTGAAACAAAAGCACAGGAGTCCATGCACAAGTCCAGTTCATAAAAAATACAAAAGTGACGAAAAAAAGGAGATTTTGCACAAATACAGGAGTTGGACCCCCCTGCCCACGCTGGACCGTGTTGATGAAATCATTCATTTTTATCGACCCTGTGCAGTAAGAGCACCGCACATGGACACATTTGCGTGTTTTTTATTGTTGTTCTCATTGAAATGAAAAGGGAATGGCGCTGGAGCAGAGGTGGTGAGGTCACTCACGGGTCAGTGATCAATTCTTTTCAAAACGGTTCAGTTAAAAGTCGAAGGTCATTGAGTTGCATGATGCATTAAATGTCACGGAAAATTACAATTTATTGCTATTACCTGCCGTCAGAGCACAGGAAATAAAACCCTAAAAAAGAGACAAAAGACTAAAATCATACTGAGTGTCACATTTATTTTTATGTAACAGGATTATGGTCTTATTCATGCTCTGCAGGTGCACGGTGAGACGTGATTTGCCGGTGCTTGCTAACACAGGTTATTACAATTGTTATCTCTGATTGGAACTAATTTGATCCAATCAGAGCCTGCAATTTCAATAAGCAGCATTTCACGCTGTCCCTGCAGGTCTGATTTTACTGTCATTTCTCTTCAAGCCAAAGTAATAGAATCATGAGTTTGCAAATTCCGAAAAGATTGGCAATAATGACTAACAAGCATGTTCAGGTTCATTTATTAGCAGTTTATTTCTTCTTTTGTTAGGGATTTGGAGCTGTATTCCTAATAGAAATTGTTCATACATCATTGTTAATAATAATGATATGATATGATATTATATATAATTCGATATAATATATAATATAAATATAATATATATATAATTCTATAATAATTATATTATCATAACAATACAAATAATAATGTAGTCTCATTAGATAATGCACAACGTTTTAACTTAACAAAATAATATATAATTCTGCGTGTGTGTGCATGTGTGTACGTGCGTGCGTGTGTGTGTTTGTGTGTGTGTATGTTTGCCTTTGTATGCTAGCCATGTTTGTGTGTATGTGTTTGTGTGTGCGTGTGTCCATGTGTAAACATGCCTATTTGTGTGTTTCTGTGTGTATGTGTGTGTGCACACACATGAGTCTTCTCCCATAAATACCCTCATAACACATGGAATGACTCTGTGTATCATTAAACACTCCAGCCTAACCTCAGGGGTCATATTAATATCCATAGAGAGAGAGAGGCCTGCCCATACATTCAACCCTATTAACCTCTGGTCACCACCACAAGTCTCTTTGCTGGATCAATGCTCACACAATGAAAGGACCGTTGAGCAGAAAAAATAGTCAACGGTGGTTTCAAGAAACAGTGTGCAAAAAGAAAATGATATATAAGATATGGGCTAGCTTTTCAGTGTCAAGAGTCATACAAGAAGAGTATCACATTGCAACAACTCTTTGTCGTGGTGTGTCTGCGTTGAATGTGTTTATGCAAGTCTAGTCAAGAAATAAATATGTAAAAAAACCTACAAAATAATGGCCGCAAGTAAAAGTAAACTTTGGCAATTTGGTGAAAACAGGAAGAGAAGGTCACCGGAGATGAGATTTGGAGGCGTGTGGCAGGGGGAGGTGCACACCTTTTTCAGGTCATGAATTCTTCTTAACGAGATTAAAAGGCTTTGTTCCATCAGACTATTTTACATCACTTTTTTCCCCTCCCTGTAAGCCCAGAGGCAGGAGCTTCCCTCAATGCAATCAGTATTAATTAGACCGTCATAGTTTTGGAGGGATAACAAATAACCCGCACAACACCAAGATGGCTGTTGCCTTGCATTGTTGACACCGCAGTCAGTGTATGAATGTGTGTACGAATGGGTAAATGTGAGGCAATATTGTAAAGCGCTTTGGATAAAGGAGCGATATCAATGGAATCCATTTTCCGTTTATCGTCAATACATATCTGGGATTAATAGAAAATCATAACTTAGAAAGAAAAGTCTAACCTTGTTAATTTGTAATTAGCAATTAATATATATATATATATATATATATATATATTCTTATTTTACATATATATTATCAAAGCAGTTGTTTGAGGAACAGCTTGTTTACTAAATCACTTGATTAATCAAATAGAGCAAATTAAAAACTAGCATGTGTGCTTCCATATAATTTCAACATAAATGGCAGTAAACATATCTTTTCAAGGTAGGCTGATGGCTAAAAGCAAGATAAGATAAGATAAGATAAACACTGCTATGTACATAGAAGTCCTATCGGGAACACAGATGGAACATTCCGTAGAGGCAATTAGTCGAAATTATACCAAAATTAACCTTTAAAACTTATCCCCTCCGAGACCTTTTCAACTGGAACAAACCGGGCAGAACTTATGGCTGGAGTGAGCAACAGTTGAGAGAGAGGAGCGGACAGTTGCACAATAATTGTGAAGATTCGACAAGTGATTAATAAGACAACTCATTTTTTTCACGGCAATTAAAATTATTAAAGCCAGAGGGCCTTTTCTTCCCTGTTAGTTAGAATTGCTCCAGGAACAAGGTGGGAACAAAGCCGGGGAAGGGAAAATTTGTATTAGTAGCCGAGGAGAAGTGTATTAAAATGCAAATGTACAGCTGTTAATAGTTCTTCAAAAACCAATAATCCCCCACAGTCACTCATGTGTCAAAATGGTTAATGGAAAAATTTCCCAGAGGCACCCGGCCTTCTTCCCTCCCACCCCCCACCCCCCCACCCCCATTCCACTTTTGATTAAAGCAGACATATTGGTCGCGGGGGGGGGGGGGGGGGAGGAGGGAATAAAAGCGTGTGTGTAGGTCAGAGTGGGACTGACAAGTAGGGTCTGATGTGGGCGGGATGATCCTCAACTCATTGTTCACCTGCTCTGATTCCAGAGATACCAGTCCCTCCCCCCTCCCCCACTTCCCCCTCCCCCTCCCATCCCCCCTCCCCCCTCCCATCCCCCCTCCCCCAGCTCCCCTCCCTCTGCAAACAAGTCTGCTCCAAATCAGCAGAGCAGTTTATCGTTGTTCGCTTGCGTGGCGGGAAAACGTGGTGATATTTAGAATGCTGGAGCCACAACGAGTGTTGTAATTATGAGTGAACTGCTTGAAATGCACATGTCGAGCAAATAGGTAAGCAAATGAATGCTCGTTTATTCTGCCACTTAGTTTTAATTGAGTTGCAGGTGAAATAAATGAAACTTTCTCAAGCCCGGCAGAGACAAAAAAATAAAGTGGATTTGCAAAGATAAGGCAGGCTGTCTGCTGAAACCTCATGAAATATAATTAGTTAAGAGTGAAATGTTCTCAAGAGGGGATTATATTTTTATTATATTCATAAGAAATCATTGCTAAGTGTACATATTTGCGCTAATAAATATTTATGGGTGAACACACACATTTCTTGTGAGAGATGTAATATAATATTGAATATAATATAATGGGGTACTTCATTGTTCAGTTACATTAAAACTACGAAAGCTACCAGTCCAAATTTTACTCACACCTACCCACCCCACACACACACACACACACATACACACGCACAGACTCACCAACACACACATACAGACATACACATCGACACACGTAGATGCACACTTAGCAGCCTGGCCTAGCGAGACAGTGTCGTGGGTTGAACAATTGGAAGCAGACAGAAAGCAGCAGGTATTTACAGGTATTTATTCAAAAGGTGTGGGGAAAGGGGAGGGGAACACAATGCAACTTAAATCTTCTCAATCTTCCAAGCCAGTCTGACTGCAACGTTTCTCAACACCAAGAATGCAAAGTTGGACTTCTGTACTTGGGGAGAACGTTCTTGCTTTTAGTTCTTGGAAGAATGAACTCACAAGGTCACGAGCACACAGAACGCTCAGTTTGAGACGATGCGTTCTTCCGGGTATTGCGCAATACCCCCAGCTGAGACTACCTGCTGTTCCCCAGAATGACAGCCGGCTTCATCACCCAATAAACCTGGGCTGATTACTCCACAACTGTACACTAATAATGTAATGTCTAGTTATAATAATAATAATGCAACGACGGTCCCCTTTCATACACTTCTGTTTTTTTTAAGTGTCACAAGGCAATAATAAGTGTGTACATCACAAGGTAACAGTGGGAAAAACACCCCCGGTAAAGGCCATTGTTTGTGGTTTGATTTAAAGAATACAGAATTAAGGAAAACTATTCAACTGTTCAGATAATAGATGGCCTGCGCAATGTAAGCAGCGATACAAGTGAGAAGAGCCAGGATGAGGAGGAGGATGACGGAGCGGTGCTGTGCTATCTTAGCGTTTGTCTCTGGCTGTGTAGGTTATCTTATTACGTTTACCAAAAGCAGCGCTTAGTTTAAATAATAATGGAAATAAACAGAATGAATGCGATACAGTAGCCTGTACAGTAGATAGAACTGTTAAGGCAGGCCTGACCGAGGCTACAGATGACCCATGCAAAGAGCTTAACCCTTAAATGGGATCAAGTACAATTTACTTACCGACTTTTATCACTGAATACATTTATATGTTTTTACATGGTTAATACATACTGTATATTGTTATCATTAAAAGTAATTTCAGATTGTCATCTGATTCCCCACCCCCGGCTCTTAGGGGGCCCATTTGGAAAATGTTGTCCCCCTGTCCATCCATCCATCCATCCATCCATTCTCATCCGCTTATCCGGGGTCGGGTCACGATGGCAGCCGGCTAAGCAGGGCCCCCCAGGCTTCCTTCTCCCCAGCCACACTCTCTAGTTCCTCCTGGGGGAATCCCGAGGCGTTCCCAGGCCAGACGAGATATATAATCTCTCCAGCGGGTTCTGGGTCTGCCCCGGGGTCTCCACCCAGGTGGACGTGCCCGGAAAACCTCCAAAGGGAGGCGCCCGGGGGTCATCCTAATCAGATGCCCGAACCATCTCATCCTTTCGATGCAGAGGAGCAGCGGCTCTACTCCGAGCTCCCTCCGGATGTCTGAGCTCCTCACCCTATCTCTAAGGCTGAGCCCAGCCACCCTGTGGAGGAAACTCATTTCGGCCGCTTGTATCCGCGATCTCATTCTTTCGGTCACTACCCAAAGCTCGTGACCATAGGTGAGGGTTGGAACGTAGATGGACCAGTAAATCGAAAGCTTCGCCTTCCGGCTCAGCTCCCTCTTCACCACAACGGACCGGTACAGCGCCCGCATCACTGCAGACGCTGCACCAATCCGTCTGTCCATCTCCCGCTCCATTTTGCCCTCACTCGTGAACGACGTGTCCCCCTGTCTATAATTTCTAATGGCTGGCATGTGTTAAGGTATAAAACATTAATAACAGTGTTCTCCCCAGTGTAAGTGAGGCTGTAGGCCTATTCCTTTGTTAATTTCCAGCACATTTCCAACCACTCAGTCTTACAATTGATCACATCAGTCAAGACTATCATTTCATACTGTTGATGGCACCCCAGTACCACCTTATCACAAGCTGGGGGACAACCCTGAATGAATCGGACACATTACTTATGTGAGTCCCCTGTAAATCATAGGCACAGCTACAGAATCACATTTGTTTTATCTGCTAATGTTTCTGGAGTCTGGACGAAATAAACATTTGTCTATATACACCTGTACAGAATTTTTTGTGAAATATAAGTAACCAGAATAGAATTAATGGAATACAAAGACATTTTCATAGAGGCAATACAAGGAAGAATGGAATACATAGTTAATAATGTGTAATGAGATAAATGTAAATTTTATATTACATGACATTAATATTAAATATAATGAACAAACACAGTTAACAACTAAACAGTTAATAACTAATACATTAATAAATACATAAATAAATACTATTAGAATATTGAGTACAGTATTTCATATATATTTCTTTTTTAAACACAGGATCAAACTCCTTCTCAGAGATATGAACAACCATGTGCCTATCCTCTGCATGTTCTTCTCTGAGGCTGACCTGAAACCAGCCTTTAAGGTCTCCAGGGACACCATCAATGTGTTGATCCAGATGTTGCCTCGGCAAAAGCCACATGGATGGAGCCGTGAAACTGAGGTGGGTGTCTGTCTCTACTGGCTTGCATGTGGCACCTCATAGAGAGTCATCGCAGATAACTTTGCCATCCCAAGAGCCACAGTTGGCAGAATAGTACACAGGGTAGTGGAAGAAATGATGACCATCCTTCACAGGATTATTCATTTTCCCAAGCCTGAAGAGGCGGAGGAGGTGGGGGCAGGCTTTGCACGCCTGGTTGGCCATGAGGTATTCTGCTGCGTGGCTGGTGCAATTGATGGGTGCAACATTAGTGTACTCCCAGCTGCTGAACCACAAAAGAAGTGCCACATTAACCGGAAGCTCTTCCCAAATATTGATGCCAAAAATGCTGTGTAGTATCATTTATACGACCACTTCATTGCTGAAAAGTATATACAATGGTAGGTTACCTTGTATTTCTCCTTCAAGTTATTCCATTTCTTTATGGCCTGTTTGGCTGTGATAGCCAGGCCAGACATGTTCACAAAGACTCCGGACAAAGCAACAAAAAAGAGGACAACTTATGCACCATTACTAATACTACTACTAACAAAAACAATAACTTATTTGTAGAACTGCAACTCAACTACTCCCTGGATGCATGTACAGCCATGCCATGCACACCAAAGGTCCGCTGAGGTGGCTCGGGCATTCATCGGGACTTGGGTCGCCCGGTTCGGCGCCCCATCGGGTGTTTCCTCTGACCCCAGTTTACGTCTGAGCTCTGGAACGCAGTCGAAGGAGGTCTGGGGTGAAGCTCCACCGCATACCATGCGAGCCGTTCCATCACACCATGAAGGCTGCATATCTGCTCTTTGTTCTTCTCTGCTTAAAACAACTCTTGATTCGGTCTTCATCAGCCACACCTGGGCAGAGATAATGAGAGGCCCTGATTAGGGGCGGAAGAGAGAGGGTGGATCGAGCCACGTCACCTGGTGGACGGTGGCCCTACCGGGGGCTGTTTCAGGCCTTCCAACAAGGTCCACCACGGCCTAGCTGCCAATCCCCTTCCCAGCCCGTCCAGACAACCCAGCAACGGCCCACACCCAGAGACACCTCAGCCAGTCAAGGCAGCAGCCCAAGTCCCCGGTCTCCAGGATGGAGGGGTAGGTGGGGTTGGCTGGCCATGTTGGTGACAACGGTCCAGGGACACCTCCGCCAACCAAGGCCTCCGGTCTCTAGGGTGGAGGCGGAGGGGTGTTGGCTGAGACACTAGGGAGGTGTGGGGACAGTGGGGTTAGGGGTTAGGGGTTGTTTTTTTCTTTTTTTTGGATGGGGGGGTGGGGATTAGATTGAGGCTGGGGATTTTCACCAGCCTCAATTCAGTATTGGGGTATGTGGGAGTGTGTGTGTTTGGTGGCTGGCTTAATTGGCCTCACCTGGCCCAGTTAGAGTCTGATAATCAATGAATCGATAATAACCATTTCTATCGTCTTGTGCTTTGTGATTAACAAATATACACCATTTGCCGTTACTTTGCATCCACAACAATATGCCGACAGACGAACACCATCCCTCTGTGACACGCAATACAGACACACACACACACACACACACACACACACACACACACACAAAGCCACAACACACTGTGCTTTGACAGTAATTGCAAATCGTGTGATATGTGTGATGGAACAGATTTCCTCAGGCTTGTTGCCAAAAAAGTTTGGGATGGGAAAAAAAATGAAAATAAATAAAAAGTTGTAAGCGCGTCCCTGTTCCCGCGAGACAGTCTGAGAAGATTGAGAAAGGGAGGGAGACTGGGAGGGAGTGTATGTGTGTGTGTGTGTTTGTGTGTGTGTGTGTGTGTGTGTGTGTGTGTGTGTGTGTGTGTGTGTGTGTGGTGGGGTGGGGGGGGGGTGGGTGCGATAAGTGCCTGTTCTGGGACTAAGCAAAGGCACCTGCCGCCGAAATCTTTCTTCCCGACTCGGCTGTGAGGAGAGGATCAGCAGGCGACTTTAAACAGATTAGGGGCCTTCTGCCATGCAGAGATCGGGGCCCCGCCTTGCAAGCGGGCGCACAATTAATAGGTTTAATTACCAATCAATTGTGTGGAGGGGGAGGGGGGTGGGGGGCTGGGGGGGAGTGGGGGGCAGAGTGAGGAGTCCATCTGGGAGGAGCGTCTCTAGACCCCGCAACGCATAGTGAGGACAGCTGAGAAGATCATCCTGGACATCTTTCAGAGGCGCTGTGTACGCAGAGACTCTTCCATGGTGAAGGACCTCTCCCAGCGCTCCCACACACTGTTTTCCCCTCTTGCTCCCATCGGGCAGAAGATACCGCAGCATCAGAACCAGGCGACTTTGAACAGATTAGGGGCCTGCAAGGTTCTGCAACAGCTTCTTCCCCCAAACTGTCAGCCTCCTAAACAGCCTGCTGCCATCCACCCTAGAATGTCCCCACATTATGTCACACACATACAGTTCCTACAGTGGTCTTCATGACACTTTATACCAGACCATCATCACTACCTGTACTATGTATATTTACCTGATGTCAGTAGTTAAGCATGACTTACATTATTTATATTCTTATGGTTTCCACTGTGCACTTTGTTTACATATGCTGATCAATATGTTCATCCACTGGTTTTCGTATTTTTTTTTTCCTCATGTTGTATTTTTAGAGCAGTTCTCCTGCTGCAATGCCCCATACAGTGGCTTAATTCGGGGCTCCTTCAAGGACACAGGCAGGTAGCAGTGTAAAGTCCGGTTTATTGTACAAATTTGATTAAATGGAATGACAGAGCAGATGGTACCTGCTAGCATGCTAGCGCTCCCTGAGTGTGTGTTCTGGTGGCTGACTTAACCTGTGGTGCAATGATTAGCCAATGCACCACAGGCGTGCAGCCCCACCCCCCCAGACTCTAACTGGGGCCAGGTGAGGCCTTAAGCAGACACCAACCACACACACACACACACACACATTCACACACCACACACAACAACTCCCCCCAGTCTCCCTCCCTTTCTCAATCTTCTCAGACTGTCTCGCGGGAACAGGGACGCGCTTACAACTTTTTATTTATTTTCATTTTTTTTCCCATCCCAAACTTTTTTGGCAACAAGCCTGAGGAAATCTGTTCCATCACACATATCACACGATTTGCAATTACTGTCAAAGCACAGTGTGTTGTGGCTTTGTGTGTGTGTGTGTGTGTGTGTGTGTGTGTGTGTCTGTATTGTGCGTGTCACAGAGGGATGGTGTTCGTCTGTCGGCATATTGTTGTGGATGCAAAGTAACGGCAAATGGTGTATATTTGTTAATCACAAAGCACAAGACGATAGAAATGGTTATTATCGATTCATTGATTATTCTATAACTAACAATCATCACCAGACCGACCCTCTTGTGGGTTGGGTCCTGATTATCTCACTATAGTTAGAGGAATCTCTGTATGTCTGTATGTCTGTATGTCTGTCCTTCGATGTTGTTGAACCGCTCACCAACTGGGTGAGCGGTTCTCGAGAAAGCTGCAAGCAGCAATACTGGAGGCCACGCAATGGGCCTGTTTCAAAAGGGCACGTGTTATATTGATTACTAAAATAATAATATTATTATTATTATTATATATATATCTCTTATATATCTCTTGTATATATATCTTGTCCGCCAGGTTAATGCAGGAGCGGGTTCAATGTCTGCTCCTGTTGATTGGCAGTTGTGTGTAAATATAAGAACCAATAACAACATGCTCTGAATAATCAGGTGAACCCAGTAACCGGCAGACGTGATGGAGTGGGTTTTGCCGCACCACCACCAACGGCGTAAAAATAAATCGATGCAGAAATAACACAAAAAACATCATTCAACAGGTAAAATGTACTCTATTTTTTATTGATTCATATATACATCTCCATAACCCCGCCCCCAATCCCACCCACCCACATCAACCCCCCCAGCCCCCGAGAAAAGAAAACAATTGTGATAGAGTTGGAGAAGAAGAACTGTTAGAATATATTTCGCCGTGGTTCCGACAGCCTCTGTACAGGAGTGTTGCTGGGCTTCTTTTGTTTATTTTTTCTTCTTCCATGAGAGTCACATCAACATCGGCAACATCATTATTATTATTCATATTTTGTCATCGTCAAGTAAACCAAAGACGAGCATTAAATGGAGTGGATGAGGAGACATGGTGTGGGGAGGGGGGGGGGGGGTGGGGGTTGAACACAGCTCAAAGAGTGGGGGGAGGGTGGGGGTGGGGGAGGTCAGGGGGCGTGAACAGAAACAGTTCCATCGTGTTCCGCTATATGTACAATACAAACCATTCATACAAATCAGGATCTCTAAGATATAGATAATGACGTTATATTTTCCTATAGTAAGTGACGTACGACAGAGAACCCCCCCCCCCCCCCCCTGCCCCCCGCCGCCCGGACTCTGCATTGTCCATTAACATTCAATCGATATGTCATTCAATATAGTTTCCCCGCTCCAGTCAGATTCAATTAACGCATTTAACCAAGTCGAAGCAACAAATTTCAAGTTTGCCGTTTTCACGTCAATCTTCAACGGAGCTGGCGCGGCGCGGCGTGGCTAGCAGGTAGAGAGGCGGTAGCGGCGCCGCCAACAGCCACAGATTGGGGGTGAAATACTTTATTTTTTTTCACAGAACGACACATTTTCATCTCTTGAATGGAACATGCCTGTAGGGAAGTCTGCTCAAACCCAGGGAGTCCCTCGGCGGGGGAAAATCCATTTGAAGTTTCTCAACTTCATCACCCTCTTTTCTCCTCTGTTTAAAAGCTACAGTCGGGGGCATTTTGAATGTGTCAAAGTGTGTTTTTGAATTTGCTATTCAGAGACCGATCTCTGATGAATGAAGCGGCAGCTACAGCGAACGAAAAATAATTGGAAGAACCAGCACAAACTGCCCATATTTAAGGCTTTTAAAACCAATGAAAATTAGAAGAAGTGATTCTTAAATTACCTCATTATTAAATCAAGGAAACGAAACACAATCCAAAAAAAAAATGATCACAACATCAAGAAAATAACAGATGTTTTTTTTATCGTTTTCCATTTTTAAGTCGTCTATTACGTCAGGCTAAATAACACATGTCTGCACCTTAATCAGGGTCTTCAGAATGCCCAAAATCAACATTTCTTGCGTCGTCAATTGATTCCACACTTCGCATCGGACGTGTGTTGTGTGTGTGTGGGTGGGTGTGTGTCTGTGTGGGGGGTGGGGGGTGGGGGGTGGGGGGTGGGGGGTGGGGTGGGGGTGGGGCGGACAGTACACCTTAGATTACATTGCAATTTTTTATGTGGAATAGGGAAATAGGCGGGAATCCCTCCCAGTGTGTGTCGGTTATCATCATGTTTGTATTCGTGACGTATTTGAGTATAGCAGAAGAAGAAGGAGAAGACATAGATGGGTCAGCCAGAGGGGAAGTATGGGGTGTCACTGTGGTAGTTGTAGTCCGGGCAGACCTTCTGCACCAGTTTGTAGTCGGTGCTGTAGAAGGAGATGAAGATGCAGATGACCTTGAATGGTTTGGAGCAGAGCCAGGACACGTGGCTCTGCGTCTGCTCCTGGTAGCACGTCTTGGACGGGTCATAGTTGCAGAGCGCGTTCTTGGAGCCCTTCTCCACCTTCTCGTACTCGATGCGACAGTTGAAGGACTTGGAGTCCTTGGCGTCGATCACCGACTGCTGCGCCGCCACGTCGAACTCCACAATCTTGGTGGGCGGAACCAGGCTGACGGAGACGTTTCCCTGGCCCGTGGAGTTGTGGCGGAAGTACACGCTGAAGGTGCCGTTGCCGTGGTCCACGATCTTACCCGTGATCAGCAGGTTGAGCTTCACCGTCTTGATGTTGGAGTGGAAGTCGCCCCAGCCAAACATCTTCTTGAACTTGCCTGTCTTCACCATGGGCCGCCGCTTGGTGCGTGAGCGCGCGTCCTGCGGGTCGCTGACGTTGCGCAGCCAGTCCCACAGGTCCTGCTCCGAGTAGGGCTCGGGCGTGTCGTAGCGCAAGTCCAGCGCCGTGCGGTTCTCCTTGCCCTGCAGGGTCTGTGACAGCAGCCGGCTGATGGACAGGTCCTTGCTGCCCTCACTCCAGATGTGCTTCAGCATGGATTTGGGCGTGCCCCCCTTCACTAGGTCCGACTTGGAGGCGTTGACGGTTGTGACCTGCAGAAGTAGAAAGAGAGAGAGACAGAAAGAGAGGGAGAGAGGGATGGGTAGAGAGAGAGATGGAGAGGGAGAGAGAGAGAGAGAGAGAGAGAGAGAGAGGTGGAGAGGGAGAGAGAGAGAGAGAGAGAGAGAGAGAGAGAGAGAGAGAGAGAGAGAGAGAGAGAGAGAGAGAGAGAGATAGAGACATGCGTTAGCCAGTTGAAATCAAGTTACCTTTCTAGTGACACACAGAGGGACATAATGAAGCATACTTGTGTAATTATCTATATCTCATTTAGCAACTGCACACAGAGAGCGGGGGCCATATAGCGTACATGGTGTTCTGTGGGGAATAGGCCGAATGATATGGTCAAAAACAATCATATTAAATCCTCAGTATTGCGATTTTGACAGATATTGCAATTGAGGTAGGATTGATTGAATGTGGGAATTTCATCATTTTCATTGCATCACAATTTTCATGTTCACTGAAAAAACTAACAGTGGTAACTTGGCGAGGGGCCGTATAACTGGAGTGCGTGAGGAGCCACAGAGCCAAGCAACACAGCAATCAAGAGTAAAAGGCCTCATATGGGGCCCTCTTCTGTCCGATACAGGAGCGATCCACACAGCTTCAGAGAGATAATGGTGGCTGCTAGTGACCCAGCTCAGAGTTAAGAGGCCTGTGATTCACTAGAGATCTGCTGCCACTGATGAGCCCTGGGGTGCTCACTACTTAGTAGCCAATGAGGGGAGAATTAGGCTCCAGCCCCCCAGCCCCCCGCCCACCACCCCAACTAGAGGAGTGTGACAGTGATTGGTTGATTTCAGCCGTAGGGACGTGATAGCAAATCCCTTTTGCTGAGTTTTTATGCATTTCATTGGCCGGACCCCCGGAGAATCGATAGTGGGAAAATAAGGTTTCGTAACCAATCAGTAACCGCCCAGCCCCACCTCTCTCTCTCACTCTCTCTCTCTCTCTCACACACACACACACACACACACACACACACACACACACACACACACACACACACAGCTGTGTGTATGGATAGGTGACTTTGAGGGGTTTTATATTGTATATCTGTATATTTTATATTGTATCTTGAGTATACAGCATATCTATATAGATCTAACAGGCATCTATATACTGTAGATCTAACAGGCAAACATCACTGCAAGTCTCAACTCTTCTCTGTTCTGGCACCAGAGTGGTGGAATGAGTCCCTGGCTGACGTCAGGACAGCAGAGTCACTCAGCAGCCTCCGTAAGAGACTCAAGACCCACCGGTTCAGAGTTCACCTGGACTCTGCATCCCCCCGCCTTCCCTCTCCTAACCCTAGCACTAACTTTTCTGCTCTTATCTCAGCTATTATGCAGGCAACCTATCAATTATAAAACTCGGTCTATTATCCTTGCATGAATGCTTGAAACCTGCTCTATTCTTATCTTTATGTAGCACAGTGATATATTGCTCTCTTTCAACAAATGTACTCTTTGTAAGTCGCTTTGGATAATAGCGCCTGCTCAATGCCCGAAATGTAAATGTAAATGTAATGTAGATCTATATATCTACTTGGATATACTATCTATATACAATAGGCCTCTAGATATACCTGTATAGTATATAGATATCTATTTTGTAGATAAACACTCAGGGCAATGCTGGAAACTATACTGTCCATGAGCAGTGATCCTACGAAACATCTTTATCAATTTCTGACAACAATTAATTTGAGGGAAACAATGCATTATTATTATTAATCGCCATAACTGCTGATCTTTCCATTGTAAGCTACATGTTAAGCATAATGTAAGACACACATACACAATTTACACAACAATTAACGGTTTCCTTCCGGATGAACAAAGTCACGTGAATCTGAATCATTCATTAATTGAACACATAAACATCAGCAAGTCCTCTTGGAATTGATTTAAACACATGATGAATTATACATTCACCTGACTCACTTCCACGCTACAAATCCATTGAACTTGTGATAAGTGAAAAGGATGAGTGTAAGTGGACACTGTTCAACCACCGTGGAGACGTGCTCCGGGAGTATCTACATTAAGAGCGATACAAGAAATCAAGCCAAAGCGAACATGGTTAACGGTGTACTTGTAAGAGCGCTGAAGAGGGTTCTCCACTCCCTCCTCTCAGACTGCACACTCACTGCACACACTCACGGAAACACACCCCTGGTTCCCACACAATATATGGACTTTATTTGTGTATCTCTGGGCCTTTCTGTCTCTCTGACTTTGTGTCTCTCTGTCTGCCTTTTTGTCTCTGTGTCTCGCTGTCCCCTGTCTATCTCTGTGTCTGCCTGTTTGTCTCTGTGCCTGTCTGTCTGCCTGCCAGTATGTCTGTCTATCTGTGTGTCTGTCTATCTATTTCTATGTCTGCTGCCTACCTCTCTGTCTGTGTGTCTGTGTGTCTCTGTGTCTGTCTGTCTGTCTATCTTTGTGTCTGTCTGTCTATCTCTATCTGTCTATTCTATCTCTATCCGTCTGCCTATGGTCTACGTCGGGATTAGCTTGTAATTAACAATTATCAAAGATAATTATGAATTATGAAAATAAATTAGATACAAGTATTCATAAAACTAATCAGAATGAATAACAACGGGGCACCACCCTGAGATCAGGGATCAAAAACTGGACAGTCTCATAAGTCCCATAATAATATACTGAGCTAAACTGGGACTATGATTAATAATTAATTGATCATTACAATCAAAGTTACCATTAATAGTTAGCATCAATTGAAGGGTTCTGTGTTCTTTACGTGACAGAGGCTGGCTTCAACACAATATTCAAGCAAAAACTCGGCGGGAGAGTTTGAATCACTCACTTCTAACACCAATATCAAAACACTAAAACGAGATGTATGCGCTTTGTTAGTAAAAAGGAGAGAAACCAAAAGAGAGGACCATGTACAGATCTAACAACAATGGACGGGGGATCCTCTCAGACTTTAGATCAAAACATAAGGGAAGGAGGCAAAACATGTTTGCAATATCGTCCGACAATACGAGTAAACAGTTAAACCACAATCATATAGCACAGTTATATCCTAACTCTGCCCAGCCTTACGTCATATTCACAGTCTTATATCAGTCTTTTCCAGTGAACTGCATCGACTGAGTCCAGTGGTGTTGCGTGTTCTGCGATGCAAATGTCCGGCGCTCAGTAGCAGGACTGGGAAAAGTCTTTTATTGGTCCACTCACGATGGGAGAAAACAACGGCCCGTCAATGTTGGGATTTAAAGACAGAATTGATCGCCCTTTGCCTGGTTCGCAGGGAGTCGACCGATGTTCTCGTGGTAGTTCCTCTAGATTAAGACTTGGCTAAAGGATTCTTATACTATGCCATTGCTAGTAGTGTTTTAAAGAAACAAGGTACTTTGTCCTCATATTTAGCTTATCTAGTCCAATAACCTGAGAATTACCACACAAAATGCGTACCCCAAGCAAAGCAGTTTGAGCTGACACCAAAAAACGAAGAAAGTCAAAGAAGAAATTATACCACATAGGAGGAGAAAAGCAAATTAGAAAAGGATAAATCAAACCAAAATAGGGATTTTCCCTTCACAGTAGTAGACCACAGATTGGGCTTAGGTGTGAAAAGGGCAGTGAGTGAAGGATCCTGGGGAACAATTTTGAATGGTTGAGGCCCTACACTGTCTGTCTATCTGTCGGCAAGTATGTCTGTCTATCTTTGTGTCTGTCTGTCTATCTGTCCATCTGCCTGTATGTCTGTCTGTCTGTCTTTCTGTCTGTCTGTCTGTCTGTGTTTCGAGATGAACTAAAACCATCCCAGGTCCAACATAACTGCCAGAACGTTCCAGTGGAGCCTGAAGCTCCCAGGGCTGACTGGGGTGCTTTGTCTGTACTCACTGTGAGCCTGCTGCTGTCCCTTGTGCTGTGTGTGTGTGTGTGTGTGTATTGGGGGGGGGGGGGGGGGGGCTTGTGCCTCAGCATACATGTTTAACTTTGCAGTTCTTGGCCCCATCATCCATTCATTGGGCGGTGGCCCAGCCAGTTTATTTTAATTTGAATTTGTATGTGGGTGTGATGTTTGATGTTCCCCTGTGTGTGTGTGTGTGTGTGTGTGTGTGTGTGTGTGTGTGTGTGTGTGTGGTGTGTGTGTGTGTGTGTGTGTGTGTGTGTGTGTGTGTGTGTGTGTGTGTGTGTGTGTGTGTGTGTGTGGTGTGTGGTGCGGCAGCAGCCAGCTGCGGTGTGCACCACCACCACCACCACCACCACCTTGAGGGGGCCGGCCGGTGGTGCATTTGGTGAGACAGGGCCGGTGTGTCGCCAGCAGAGGGCTGGCTTGGCAGGACTGGACACTGTACAGTCCAGACCCAGACAGCTGCCCAGCCGCAGGCTAGGGGGGGGCTGGGGGGCTGGGGGCTGGGGGGCTGAGTGGGCGTGGGGGAGGGTTGCATTCTGCAATCTCTACCAGGGGGCTCTCTGTCGGCTTCCAAAATGTAACACACACACACACACACACACATGCTGCAGTCAGCAAACTCCCGGCTCACAAGGGAGAATGAGTGTGACAAGATAGGGATATGAAATATCATTATTCAGGACTCTAATTGTGATATGATGGGTGATTATAGTGCAAGAGCATGTAGTGTACATTGGCTATTTATTTAAAATACAATATGAATATCATATTTTAGAGTGTACTGTAAAAACACACACATCTGACAATTCACTAATTAACAAAGAAAGGGAAAATGGGAATAGAGAATTTGACAGTTCCTTATTCAAATACGAAACAATATGCTATATCATTGCCATATTACCAAGCTCTATTTGGTATGTGTGGTGTGTGGTGTGTGCCATACTGTGTGTGTTGTGTGTATGTTGTATGTGTGTGGTGTGCTGTGTGTTGTGTGTGTGTGTGTGTGTGTTGTGTGTGTGTGTGGATAGAGAGTGTGTGTGTAGTGTGTGTGTGTGTGTGTGTGTGTGTGTGTGGGTATGTGTGTGTGTGTGTGTGTGTGTGTGTGGTGTGTGAGAGAGAGAGAGTATGTGTGTGTGTGTGTTGTGAGGAGTATATCTGTGTGTGAGTGAGTTGAGTGAGAGAGAGAGAGTGGGGCTCCCGCGTCGTTGCGTTATCCCGGCTTACGGAAACGCCACTTCCGGTGTCTAACTTCCTGCGAAACGTGTACGAGGGGGAGGGGATAGCCCTCTGACGGAAGTCCCGCCCCCTCCCTCCCTCTATCTCGCCCCAGAACCCATGTACGGAGTCCCCTCTCTCTCTCAATTCAATTCAATTTAAAGAGCTTTATTGGCATGGGAAACGTACATTTACATTGCCAAAGCGAGTGGTAAATAAAAAAACAAAACAAATCTAATTTACAATTGATTTAAAATGTACAATTGCAGATATTCTATAAAAAATGAAAAAAGCAATATTGCAAATCAAATGTATAATAAAGTGGCATTGCACTCTCTCTCGCCCCAGAACCCATGTAACCGGAAGACCCGCCCCCTCCCTCTCGCTGTCTCGCCCGAGAACCCATGTAACCGGAAAACCCGCCCCCTCCCACGCCAATAACGCTCCTTTGGAGGATCTCGTTCCATTTGACTGGACGAGAACGAGTGACGCCACGGGAGGAGGAGGAGGAGGAGGTTCTCCTGTAGGGGAGGGGAGTGTTGCGCTGCATCGCATCTGCAGCCATTGCTGCAACTCCATGGCTGCCATTTTACACACTGGATAAAAAAAACCCAAAATCACAGCAATCGGGATTGCACTGCTTTGTGTGGGGGGAACGGAAAAATAAGCATTCAACTTCATGCATGTGTTAGACATTCAACACATGCATGCAGACTAGTGGGGTCGAAGCCACTTAATATAAAGTTGGGTGCAAACTGCCTGCAAACGTGACCGCCTATAATGCACTGCCATGTACGTGCTTTATATATATATATATATATATATATACACCCCAGCTAAATTTACACTGCAGCGCAACCAGATGGAATTTGACTTGGAAATTTGAGCCATTAGGTTCGCCAACGTTTCACAGAAAGGCAAGACATGAGATTCCAGGAACCAGTAGAACACTGGACATTGGTTATAACGTCAAGAGTTGGGATCTTGGGTCTGGCTTTGCAGCCGCCCCATTACAGTGGATTTCAAGTTTGTGCAGACATTGAATTCAAGAAAACAAGTAATTGAAACATGAAACTCCCCGTGCTCCTCCAGCTTTATTGATAGTTTAGAATTACATTTCTATTAGGACTTAAGTTGCATTCTCCTTCCGACTTAAAAACAGAGTACAAGCAAATGGTATTTTTACAGTAGTCTAAGTGATATTGTACAAAAATAACATTTGATTTCTGAGAAAACATTTTCCATTCCCAAAGGACTCCTAATTCACACTTGACAACTGTTAATGATGCGAATTTCAGCCAAGGTATTGAAAAATAAAAACCAAGAGAAACAAAAACAAAAACTCAAAACCTTTTTTTTTTTTTTTTAAAAGAAACATACCTTGGGCCAACACTTGACATTTAAATTTCAACAGATTTATATATAAAAGATATTTGTTACTGCAAAACTTTTATATCTTAGCAATATAGCATGATTGAATATGTTCTGCCCACGTCGCTGCTTGGTCGGGCTCAGATGCATCATGTGAACGGTGTTTTGTTTTTGTTTTTCTTTTCCTACTCTCTTGGCAAACTCGTATCTTAGCCCACTCTAACAAACTAAAAAAAACGTACCAGGAGGCCCCTGGTACCCACATCCTCCCCAGACTGTCCCCTCGTCCTACTGGGACCCTCGGCTCTGGAGGCCAGAGGTCCCGTGCATGCCGCGTGTTCTAGACCCCATTGGGTTTACATCTCTGATAACCAGTGGTGTGGAAAGGGGGGCGGGGGTGGGGGGGGTTCTTTAACCTTTAATAAAGCATCATTACGCAACACCACTATCAAACTAGAACACTTTTTTTTATTTTGTATTGAATGCGGAAAGATATTTTTCACCCCTTTTTCGATCGCATTTCATGTCGAGGCACTCACTGGCCCCCGGGACTGGCCTCTGTCGGCCAAACGGTTTGGCCAGTGAAGAGGATTCAGAGAAAATAATACAACCAACCAACCAACCATCAATCTGGAAAAAACGGAGGGGCAACTAAGGGCACTGATTATGCGCTGGCGTCACTGGGGCATTCTTTCGCGAGGTGGCCCGTCTTCCCGCAGGTGTAGCAGCTCGCCTCGTTGCCCTTGGCACACTGAACTGCCACGTGGCCGATCTCACCACACCTGGGCGGGGAAAAAACACAAAAAAACAAACTATTATTAGATTTAAAGTCCATATTTCAAGGTCTATACACCATGCGAGCCTGTCTTTTTTGTGGGCGAAGTGGCAGAAGTACTGGAGCGAGGGATGAAGAAAAAAATAAGTCTAGCCATTTTAAAGTCACCATTGAGCACCATTTTTTTTTTATTATTCTATTGCTACGCAACCTCTGGCACAAGGATTTCCTTCGGGATTAATTAGGTTTTATCTTAGCAAAAAAAAAAAATATGTGAAAGACGGCTGGATAAAAGATGGCAGTCGTCACCTGTAACATTTCACTTTGTCGCACAGCTTCTGGATGTGGCCAAAGCCGCCACAGCAGTAGCACTTCTGCTCGTTGGCGTGGTCGCACTCGCGAGCCATGTGGCCGGTCTTGCCACAGCTGTAGCAGTGGTGCTCCCGTTCCTTCTTGGGCTCTGTGCAGTCCCGGGAGATGTGGCCACTCCGGTGACAGTTGTAGCACGCTGCACGGAGACACAAACAACATATTATTCCGACATTATATTCATATACATCTATACGTCCAAGAATGTCGTTTGTCACATACAGGCACATGCAGGAATGAGAAATGTAAATATATAAAAATTATAACATACATCCATAAAAAAACTATGCAAATCCAAGTTATTGGTTGAATGAACTATACATTTATACAATAAGGACCTCAGAATAGCTTAGGAATTAGACGCAATTAAAAACGAGGGAAAATACAGCATAATATTTTCTAGGAGGAAATAAAAAAATAAAAAATACCCACCATCCTCAGATTGCCCACAGTCCTTTGCAATGTGACCTTGGTCCCCACATCTGAAGCAGAAGTGGTCTGTGGGGGAGAGAGAAAGAAGCAAAGTTTAAACACCAGACTGTGTCTCCTCGACGTTTCAAGACGATCCAAGTAACTTCAGCGTTACCGTAAATCTGAACCCTTACCACGTCCCCGGCCCCTGCTGCGACCCCGCCCACCGGCTCCGCCTCCGCCGCCAACCATGCCGCCGCCGCCGCCTCCTCCACCACCACCACCACCACCACCTCCTCCTCCTCCTCCGCCGCTCCCCAGGGGGCAGTTCTTGATCCAATGTCCGGTACGGTGACAGCCGAAACACTCGCTCATGGGCTTCTCCATTATCTGAGTCAAAGCAAGACACGTGTTACGAAGCACAACTCACTGGGGGGTGGGGGAAAATCACAAACCCCTTGTGAGCAATGACACCACAATTCCAATTAGCCTAGATCAGTGGAATAGCAAACGACGGCCTTCACATTGTGAACAGGCAATTACACATTGACCGTCTTGTCTTGTCACAAAGGATCTCTGCAGTAATGCCACCGTGATATTAATGTAGTTTGACTCCAGGTTAAACTTTTTGCTCATCGGGTTAGATGCTAGGCGACCCACACTACCAGCCACCCAGGGATCTAGTCCAGGCTTTATGAAGGAAGCAATGGGGTACAAACTACACATCTATCTATCTATCCTACATCTCCACACGACTAGGGGGGTGGGTAGGGGGTACATAGCGCGCTACAGAGCTAACTTACATGATCTCATCAAGGGAATCATGCTGTGATCACCACCGACTGGTCAAACTTCTCCTGACGGCGCTTAATAAAGACATCATCAGTCTTGAGTTAATGAGGGGCCACATATCTTATATACACTCAATACACAATGTACCGAGTAGTAACACTATAGTAGTGGGGGGGGCCAGGACGGTGAGATAACAGGAGTATTTATATACATATATATTTATATACATATATTTATATATATATTCACAGTCGAATACACGAGGGATAGTAGGGACAGACCATGAGGGCCACAGAGAGCGATCACTCACTCCCGTCGTAAAGACGTCGGCCCGACGAAACCTCGTGTGTGAAGCCTGTATTAAAAATAATCTCATAAAGCGTATTGATCAGTTGATCAGCTATCCCGATCAGGGGTTGCGGGTTCAGTAAAAGGGGTGTGTGTGTGCGTTATTACATAACGTAGATTAGACGTGAAAACGAGGTAGCGTTTTTAAAACGCACGCCGCCGCGTCTGCCTGCCGTCTGCCTCGGTCGTCGCGTTAACATTCGCGCCGCTTCGGAGACGTCGATAACGAACACGTTATTAATAATAATAATAATACGTGACTCGCTACGTTAGATTAATGTCGCAACACACGATAAACTACGACATCGTGGTGGTTGGTTGGTTGGTTGTTAGTAGTAGTAGTGGTGGTGGTGCGGCCTGCTGGTCACGTTGACGCGGCTGCTGCTGCAAGACGCGCCTCCTCCACCACCTCCTCCTGCTCCTCCTCCACCGCCGCCACCGCGTGTTAGCACCAGCACCAGCACCACCACGCTTTCCACCACCATCACCACCATCGCCGCCACCGCCGCCGCGTCGACGAAAAGCCGCTCGACGCACCGACAGGACACACAACGTGGCACAAATCGAACAATTGTGAGCTCAAAGTCGTCGCCCCTCTCCCTCCGCCGCCCCGCCAGCTAGCTAACGAGCTAACGAGCGAGCTAAATGGCTAACGAGCTAGCGGGCCCCAGAACCCGACGCCGTCAATCTTATCTCGGAGGCGGCGTGCAAAAAAAAATAACCGCGAACAATCAGCAACCGCGATGTTTGTTTCTTCGTAGTCGTAGTATTATTATTAGGATAGGCGTTAGACGTACCAAGCGTCATTTCTTACCTTATTTTCCGCCAGCGACGACCACCACCACTAACTAAAGAGTGTTGTGTTGTTTACGCCTCCTCCTCCTCCCGTTGAGCTACAGGCAGGCGGCGCGAACACACTAGTGATGGGTCGTTCGCGAACGAATGGCTCTTTTTGAACGGCTCTCTTTGGTGAACGTAGGGAACCGATTCTTTTTGGTGAACGATCCATTTGGTTTGGCTCTTTTCCCCCGTTAGCTAACATTATGTGACCATAGAAATAAAACCATAGAAATGTCACGGACACCGTGGCAGCACTGTCGTATGCGTCCGACACTCACAGGACGTAAGTGGAAAATCAAACTGCATTTTTTTCGAAAAACCGGAACTATAAGTGAACGAAGAGCCAAATGAGAGCCAAATGAACGGCTCTTTTTAGTGAACGGAGCCAAAAGATCCTCTCCTCGAAAAGACTCGGAATGCCCATCACTAGAACACACCGCGGAGCTTCAGGAGCGTCATTCATAGCACGAAGCGCAGCCGTTGGCCACGGACTCCGCCGCCTCCGCCAGCCAATCAGGAGCCGGGACGGGAGGGAGTAAGGGAGTGCTGCGGACACCGCCTCTGCGCACAGCCAATCACCCGGTTCGGTTACTAACCCCGGTTGCTAACCCCGCCTATATTTATAATAAACTATAAACTATATTGTAAGTTTCTTGAGTTAAAACAGTCGCAAAACTTTGCGAGAATAGCAAAGTGAATTAATGCAAATAAATGAAAAATACATCATGGGCCAGTTTAATAGTTTTAAAGAGTTCTGGTCCTTTCTGGAGCATCAGATTAATATTAAAATTGTAATTCTAAAAGACTAATTGTAAAATTCATTATTATCATATTTGAAAAACTACAAAAAATGTAATTCATTGAATAAAAATACAAAAATATATATATGTACACTGTTCATTGTAGTTGGATGCCAATGATGTGTTACGTAACCCATATTCACCAAATGACTAAACCATAAAGTATGAGTGGAATACACAATATACATACATGTACATCCACATACATGTACACACACATTCTGTGTCTCACTTGGAGACACAATAGTCTATTCCAAATCAGGGCTCCTACATTATATGCATTTCAGCTAAATTGCCTGAGAGCTTGGATGGATCAATAACTCAGAAAGATGTTATCGGCCCAGTCTTAAGGTGGCATCGTATGTAAGGCTAAAATATCAGCCAGATATCCCTCTTTATTGACACGAGGAAAGCCTTTATGTGAGAAATGACATGCAAATAGTCTTATCATTACATTAGCTTTGATGCATTTGTTTGCTGTCATTATTAGGTGACCTTTAAACACAATACTATAGGAGTACCTTAAGAGGGCCCCACAATGGCAAAGCCCAGCCCTCATCCCCTTACACCAAGTATCTGTTAGATAGAGCTATAATATTAGGCCTTAGCGGCTTAATTTTTGATTGCAAATGAAGATCGACAAGCAGAGACTCCAACTTTGACAAGGCCTAACCCAGACACTGATAGGGTCATCGGTTTGTGCTACCATGATGTTGTTATCACGCCCAGCTCAGTAGCCGAAATGGGTGAGGCGGTTGCTTAATTCTCAGCAGGATTGGTATTGCCATGCAGTCTATAGCCTCTTTTTACGCTGCTACCACCACCACCAGACCCCATATGAAGCCTCTGGGATGATAGGCGACCTCCAGGGACCTGGACTGGGATGGGATGCTGCGGACATGGTGAACACATGGTGAGGATCCACACTACAGCTACACTTTCAGAAGGCATTGTCTTTATATGTCATCCACTGACCACGGAAATGTGTGTGCATTTGAAAACAGTATGTTTGGGAAAGCACAGACAGAGAATAGAGCAAACTGCAAAGCTTTTATGTAACATTGTATATGCCATGGTCTCTCCATTGGCCTTGTATTAGAAAAAACAACCACCTCAAAAAACAGGCTATTGCTTTTTAACCTTGCCTCTGAAATGTAAGGATTTGGGTCCAGCTTTGCATTACAATCCACGTCTCCAGCCAGGACAGCAGCACAAGCGAGAAGAAGCACACAAACAGCCTCTATGAATGCAATGCATTGCTATACATACACATTATGATTATATAGCCTATATACTCATAGAACTAATCCTCAGTTATTTATTCAACGCTGGTGCACCCGTACGTCACACAAGCCACGACTTTTAAGGTGTGGTGGTATGGTGCAAAATATACACGTTTGGACTCCTTCTCTATGTTTTTCGACCATTTTTTTTCCCATCCCGGCAATGCACTAAACCACAGGAGTCGTGTAGAGAAGAGTTCACGTTTTTTTTTTTTCTTGTTGCGAGCATTTCTTGTCTCCCAATCCACCCACCCACCCACCCACCGTGGAAGTGGGTGGGCCCCCAAGGAGAATGGGAGAATGGGTGAGAGGGTGCTGTCCTGCTCTGATGACGCGCAGGGCTCCAGTTTCAACCCCACTGACTGACTGACTGACTGCCTGGCGTCGGACAGGCGCACGGCACCCACTTCAACCACCCCAAGCCCACTTTCACACCCGTTTTTCTTTTTGTAATTAAACTATTTCACATGTAATGTAATCTTCATACACCGGGTGGGGGGGGATGAGCTCTGTACTTCTGCAGCTTGCATGATGATGATGATGATGATGATGACGATGACGACGACGACAACAATGAAAATAAAACCCCTGCAACAACAATGAAGAATGGGGTGCTGGTTTTTTTTTACGCGTCATTTTTGGAGACTGCCTCGGATTGGACGCGTATCATTGCTCGGATGGAGGTTTAACTAAATGAGACATAGAAAAAAAAATAATATTTAAATCAATCTATGCATGCATGCACGTCATGGAGAGCAGCGATCGTCCGTGTATGTATACATAAAGTTGAGTTTATTGGTAGTTGGTGGTTTACTACTATTATTATTATTATTATTATTATTATTATTACTGCGCGTCGACGCTCCTGCCTTCCTGCCTTCCTCTTCCTCTTCTTCAAAAAAAGCGCAGAAAATATGATGATGTCATCGACGCCACTACTTTTCCCCCAAGTTATGGCGGAGCGCAACTTTGGAACCCGTCTCGGTGAGTAGGATCAGGATCAGGATCATCATTATCATGATCATTATCATCATTATTATTATTATTATCATCATCCTTATTACTACTACTACTACTACTACTACTTCTAGAAGAATAAGAACAGGCCCGCAGCCGTTATCCAGAGGTTTCCGACGGCCGGTAACGACGTAAACGTTTCTTTTTAAACTCTTCTCTTTAAAAAGAAAAAAGAAAAAAAAGAAATAAGAGTCGATCCCGATCAGTAATGTGTGTTCTGCATTCTGTGTTGTGTATTCTGTATTCTGTGTTAATTTCATGCCGTGGCCCTTGAAATCGAGGGGTCATTATAACAAAAAAAAAACGAAGAAGGGCCGACGGGTGATTTAGAGCATGTAGTGTACATTGGCTATTTATTTAAAATACAATATGAATATCATATTTTAGAGTGTACTGTAAAAACACACACATCTGACAATTCACTAATTAACAAAGAAAGGGAAAATGGGAATAGAGAATTTGACAGTTCCTTATTCAAATACGAAACAATATGCTATATCATTGCCATATTACCAAGCTCTATTTGTATGTGTGTGTGTGTGTGTGTGTGTGTGTGTGTGTGTGTGTGTGTGTGTGTGTGTGTGTGTGTTGTGTGTGTGTGTGTGTGTGTGTGTGTGTGTGTGTGTGTGTGTGTGTGTGTGTGTGTGTGTGTGTGTGTGAGAGAGAGAGAGTATGTGTGTGTGATGTAAGCTGGCAGATAACATCAGGTAGGTGTCAAGGCAGAGAGGCGTGTTTTACAGTAATGCAGCCGGGAGGAGAGCATCGCCATGGATACGATATCCTCTATCCTCACCACCATCTTAAGTCCTTTCTGCGACAGCAGCACTCCAGCCGTGAACATTTTTAAAATCCCCATCCAATATTGATTTAGTGCAGTTATGTAAGTTAGTAAGTGACTAACTAATATTATTATTATTATTATATTATTGCTTTTATTATCCATTTTCATGCGTCAACGAAGTAAATGCGACTTAATTGTCTGCTGTTTCGACACACATGCCTAACATGAGCTGAGAGGAAACATGTTATATAAGGTTTTTTAAGACTGAGCAGCCAATGACAAGACTGGATTAAATAAGGGCATTGGGTTTTCATTATTCAACAGCAGACTGACAGAAACATACTTATCAAGTGTATTTCGGTGGTTTTTTTCTGTACACTGAGAGCTGAGCGCAAGTAGAAGCTCTCACGTCAGCTCTTCAGCTCCTTAATAAAAAATAGAATAAATCAAGCTTGTTGAGTCCAATTCCACGCGTCACAATTCAGCCTTTTCCCCTCTGTAGCCAAGACAAAGGATTTGAAATGAGATGAGCTCCTTTGGAGAAAAAGAAGAAAATTCCAATCAAACTGGAAAAAAAATTCCAGAAGAAATCCACAGCGGAGGATGGAGGACAATGACTGCATTACAGAGGGCTGTGGAAAGATCCAGCAAACAATAGGATACAAGGAGGCTCTTGTACGCGTCTTGTAAAAGAGGTTCAGAGACTGCTCTGGGTTAAATAAAGGTTAAATAAAAGAAGAAGAAGAAGAAGACAGAAGAAGAAGAAGAAGAAGAAGAAGAAGAAGAAGATGGAGGTGGGGGTGTCATGATCCGCTTCCCACTCCATAAGTTGCCACTCTCACCGTCAATCATTCAATCTGTCATCTCATCAGCCTCATCACCTCCACCTGTTTCCCCGTCAATTGCCCCTCCTATATAAGCTCCTCCTTTCCACACACTCGCTGTCAGATTGTATCTGCTGCAACGTTACCTGTGTCCCTGCTGCAACGTCACCTGTGTCCCTGCTGCAACGTTACCTGTTTCCAGACCAGGGGACCTCGTACCCCCTACCTTTGGATGATCTATTCACCTGTTGTGTTATACTACCCTGTACCGTGCCTTTAGTAGAGCTTTGAGTCAACATCAATGCCAAACATCTCCTGTGTTGCGCTGCATTTGGGTCCTAAACACACCCGTTACAGGTGGGGTGGGGGGCCCCCCCCCCCACTCCCAGCTTAAGGTCTCACCCACTCGGCCACGCCTGCTACCACACAGACACACACACACACACACACACATACACACACACACACACACACACACACACACACACATTTTGATTTATGGCTCTGGGATGTGTTTTCTGGTGACACCTTGGACACTGCGACGCAATCTGAATGCTGTGAACGCAGCACAAAAAAAAGCGTGGAGCCTGTCTCCCACACAAAGATTGATGAGGAAGATGATTTCTTTACAATAATTTTTGGGCTGGACCTGGAGTGTAATACATTGCTCAGGAAAACGAATCACACATTGTTCCAATAGCATTGAGATGGTCTTCATAATAAACACACAGGTGTCGCTCATAACACCAATGATGGGTCTGCTCCTTTTATGGACCAGAGCAGCACGGCTAGCAGACTAAACTAGTGGAGATACAGTAAGTCTGCTAGCTGTGCTGCCCTGGTACATAAAAGAAGCAGACATCATAGTGTTATCAGAGACACCTGTGTTAACAGTCTATAGTGGATGCACTGGGACTTGTAGATGAACACTGATGCGTGGAGATTGACGATGATTAAGCAATTGAGCTTAAATGTGATACTTCAGTTGTGGGAACTTGTTAATGTTTACTGTGTGAGCGTAAAGATAGTTCTCACCATACAGGGACAGGCTGGAATAAATACGAACATCTCGAAACACACTTGCTTCTTATTTTCCAAGATATTTTTGAGCGACACTCTCAAATATTTTGGGTGTGGAGTGTGTGGATATTGCTACTTGAGATGGGATCTCTCTCTCTGGCACACACACAGACACACAGAGACACACACATAGACACACAGAGACACACACACACCATCAAAAAACACACGCGCACATACACATACCATCAAAAACATATCTTGATACACACACACACACACACACACGCACACACACACACAAAGGGTTACATTTTCCTGAACACAGGTTAAGAAAGTGGTCTTTAATGATGCGTCAAATGCTCTGCTTACAAGACCATTAGGCGGCCTCGCGGCGCAAGAGTGAAACGTGCTATGCTAGCAGCGGCGGCGGGAGCACTTAGCCACTGAATAGAACAGCGGAGCCGTCGTTTAACTCAAGTCGTGTGGCGAGTGGGCGTTTGATGTTCGCTGTGTGGCAGCTTTCTCTCTCTAGATTAACTCTGTGTATCGGTTCCTTCTCTGTGGAGAAATGTTGAGATATGTTAAGAAACGTCCGCAGCTCTCCTGCAGAGGGGAACGTTAGGCATGTCAAGTTGTCGGCTGGGCCGTCGCTGAATTATATAAAAAATAAAGGCTTCTGTGCTATGCTAGCAGCGGCGGCGGGAGCACTTAGCCACTGAATAGAACAGCGGAGCCGTCGTTTAACTCAAGTCGTGTGGCGAGTGGGCGTTTGATGTTCGCTGTGTGGCAGCTTTCTCTCTCTAGATTAACTCTGTGTATCGGTTCCTTCTCTGTGGAGAAATGTTGAGATATGTTAAGAAACGTCCGCAGCTCTCCTGCAGAGGGGAACGTTAGGCATGTCAAGTTGTCGGCTGGGCCGTCGCTGAATTATATAAAAAATAAAGGCTTCTGTTGGCATGCTAATCGACAGCGACGCCAGCTGTACTCGTGTACACGTGATTAAAAACAACAAAAACAAACAGGCTGGTGTGTTAATCAGTACGTGTGTGTGTGTGTGTGTGTGTGTATGTGTGTTTCCATGTGTGTGTGAATTTTTTGGCAGCAGGCAGATGGCCAAGACGTGGGTGAAGACCTTAAGCTGGCGGGGGGGGGGGGGGGGGGGGTGGGAAGGGCACCTGCTCACCTGTCATATTCACTGTTATTCCCATCCCCCATTATCTAACTATAATGGAACTAGTCTTTGTATGTATGTATGTATGTACGTATGCCTGCAATTACATTTTCTCCACAGCCATTCATTCAATCGACTTCACACTTGGCAGATTGATTGCTGAGGACCTGAGGACGTGCAGAGTGAAGTCGTTGTGATCGGTCCACAAGAAAAGCTGCAAGCAGCAGCAATACCGGAGCCCACGGAGTCGGTCCGTTTGGAACAGGCACGTTTCCAACGGGCACTGCACTAGTTCATAACAACGCATCAATGTGTCGAGGGGGGGAGTATTGGCCTTTTAAATACTTGACTCTTTCCCCATGTTGGTCCATGTCAATGGATCTTCAATGTGACAGCTTAACAAAAATGCTACTTTTTTTTCTTTCATGTATATGTCTGTTATGTGGAGCGATGAGTCCTATGTCTTTTTGTGAGGGATTCCTTGAATTCTGGTGCCTTATATCTCATGTGCTATAACCTAATTTGTTAAAATCCTATTGGAAGAAGGTCTCTGTGCCGATATGCATGCCATGAATAAAGTGCGCTGGTGCTATATCCGCGTAATGCCATTCACTGTGCTCTTCATGGTAATAGGTTTGCGGTGGATGGAAAATAAACAATAAGTCGTTAAATTAAAAATCATCAAATTTAGGTTAATGTACTACACATTGAAATGGGTTTGAATATAATGAACAGACAATTTCGTTCCTATAGCGGTGAAGACGACAACGCTAATTGAAATGAGTCTAACAATGTGATTAGTGTCATGTTGATGAATAACTCACAATCTATCGGGCCGTCTGGAGAATCCGTCTAAAATATGTTATGTTTTACCTCGGTGGCTTTGAGTGGAAGCCGCTCTTATTGTTGCGCGCATTGCTGCCTCCCATCTCTGATTGTCACGCTGTAGGAAAATGACCCACGGAAAGAATAAAGTGTGTGTTCGGTGTGTCGCCCGAAACCAGGGACATGTATAAGAACATTTAGGGGACAATGGGCTCCCTCAACGCTACACGATCCCACTATGGAGACTTTATCAGTGGCGCCATTTTTAGAGAAGACGTCTACTTAAACACGTTAAACATAACGCAAAATAATTATAAATGTGTTTACTTGTACGATGCGCCGGCATGGTCGTCTGCATTCATTAAATACATTTGTTTGTCATCTGTTTATTTTTGCACAACACAATAAAAGTAAAACAATATACTTTGGCTACTTCCAGGTTGTGGAACTTGTGGGCCGCCGGATTAATGAGTGAGTATGGGAGTGCGTAAACTTTTGGCAAGCACGTGACCAAAAGCTGCTCTCCAATTGGCAGCTTTTGATTTTTACCAGGGGGCGCTTTGATCTGATGTGATTGGACAATTCAATGTCCAATCGCAGTACGCAAAGATTATGGGTCAATGGGGTGGGACCTTGATGTTGACTCGTGTTATTAGTGTTAGGCGCGCGTCTGTAGTGTTGAGATGGCAACCTCAGGTGCAGCTGCAGAAGTAAAAGAAAAGTATGTTGTTTCGTTAAAAATCAGAAGAAATTATAAAGGAAATTGGACCGGACCGACCCGATAAAAGTATTCTGCAGCAGGAAATTGATCGAGGACAAGAGTACTAGTGCTAGTGTCCAGGAATCAGAATACATTTTCTTCCGTATCAGAATCACTCCTTTGTACCTCATATCAATATGCTTCTTATCAATAAGGTTTGAATGTGTTTTCAATATTAACAGCACACTTTGCATAGATGTGCGAAATGTGCTTGGGTCAAAATTACCTGAGCAATAAAAAGGCGACTAAAGTCGTTTACAAGCATTTAAACTGAAAGTAGTTGCCCTCCAGACACATAAATATATACCTTATAATTGTTTCAGATAAGATGCTATCCTTGTCATTTTCAGATGTTTGTAATTTCCAACACAAAATGTTCAAAAACAAGGTAATAATAACTTTGCTTATGTTGTTCATGCTGTTGCTACGGTCTATTTGTCCAGAAGGATTGGAGCTGGACAGAGCTGACTGGTTCTAATACCTTTGGCCACATGAAGTTAGAAGTAAAGTGACTAAGTGTTAAATATTATTGTGGAGAAAGAAATTGTAATCCATTAATATTTAAACAGGCAAAGCGCTGATCTCACAGTATCTCTCATCAACATTGTTAACTATTCAGACTTCAGCAGTTATTATTTGTACATCTGGGGTATTGGAAAATTACCACGAGGGTTTAAGCAACATTACAGTGGTGGTTATCACCAGCCACCTCCTCCATGCATGATGTACCGTGATGTCGACTCCCCCGACACCTGGAAATGTGCAAGATGTTTATGGCGTCAGGAACGTGAGAAGGTGAAGCACATGTTAAATATTACACTTGTAATGATTAACCCTGGTGGCACGGGCTGCTGCCCAACCCCCCCCCCCCCTCTCTCTCTTCTCTCTCTCTCTCTCTCTCTCTCTCTCTCTGCCTATAGCTGGCTACCTCCTCTGTACCTGTGATTCATGTGTCCTCTGATTGTTGAGACAGCTTTCTCTCTGACTCAACGATGGATTAAGATGGATTCAAACCAGCGGTTTCTCACGTATACTGTATACTGACTCACTGCTAATAAATAGCTTAGCTCAACAATACATGCTGGACAACTTCCACAGAGATGGTGTAGAATTGAATTATATCAAAGATGACGGATGCTCTACCATTACTACGACTAATACGTTAGATATCGATCCAATACATGAAATAAAGACTTGGACAACATCCGCATAATAAAGATCCTATACCTAGAAGCCTTGACGTTACGTTGGAGTCAAGTACCAGCAAGATGAAAGGCCCAGTTGAAAACAACCAATAGAGTGAGATTGGTTTTCTGTTGGAAGACAATAAAGACTTGACATGACTGGAAGCTCCACACGTGTAGCGTTCTGGTTCCCGGCTGCTTTGGCTGATGATGCACCATGTATAATGTACTCAATTATTTCCATTCGATCTTAGCCAAGGGGGGGTGGGGGGTCATATGAAATCACAGCATTATTGTCAATCTCAGATGTTCCTGGCCTGGTCCTGTTGGGTTACTGGGAGCAGGAATAGAAATGTTGAATAGAAACTTTTTCTTATTTGGGAGAATATTTTTCCCCCCCATCCGAAATAAAATTGCCTGTTGTTTGGGTGGAAACTGTCGGAGACTAGACATTTTTCACATTGCGACTAGAACGTATCACAACTCTTCTTCTCTGTCTAAGCATACATCCACTGACAAAAACAAGGTGAAGAGTGGAAAAGATAAAAACTGGAAAAACTTTTCCCTTACGATATGTTCCCCTGTAATCATGAGCAGAGCTCACATGTGAGCACATAAACAATGTGTTTATGTGCACAGGGATGGCTCAATGTGTATTAGCATCAGTTTGATGTATATTGATAAACAAAATCTGTCTGATAATATTATGTAAGCATAATGGAGATATCTATATGACAATACGTAATCTGGTCATCGTAATATTATAAAATATGGATTTCATGTTGCTATATTCTCTTGGTCTTTGTGGTCTTACATGCTGCGTTACAGAAAAACATTTTCTGTGTTTTTCCTTCATGCTCAGTCTCCATATCCATCCTATCATCAGCAAAACAAAAATCCTACTGTTTGGGATAATTGTTCTTGATAGTTGTTTTTTGGTTGCTGACATTCACTGCAAGGCTGTTGTCCTTGCATCATTCGCGTCAGCTGGGCTACCTCATCTCTGTACTCTGTTTTGTTGTCATTGCTTATCAGGCCAACAACTGTGGTGTCATCTGCGAACTTGATGATCCGGTTGCTGCTGTGTATGGCTGAACAGTCATGTGTGAAAAGAGAGTACAGCCGTGGGCTGCGGCAGCAGCCTTGTAGCACTTCAGTGTTGGACAAGAGTTGAGGATGAGGTGTTGCGCCCGATGGTCAGCACTTGAGGCCTGCCTGTCAGTAAGTCCATAATCCATTTGCAGATGGGGGTGCCCAAGCCTACATCCCTCAGTTTCAGGATCAGCTGTGTGTAGTGTCAGGGAGATGGCGTCATCCACAGACCTGTTTGGTCTGTATGCAAACTGGAGTGGGTCTAAGGAGTCGGGAATAATACTGTTTATGTGCCATGATCAAGTTCTCCAGGCACTTCATGGCTATGGGTGTTAAGCCACTGGACAATAATCATTGAGGCCTGTTACCTTTGGTCTTCTTAGGTAACGGCACAATGGTTCTCTCTTTAAAGCACACTGGGATGACAGACTTCTGCAAGTGATGTGGTTGAATGAATTTCCGTGAACTTAGGAGCCAGCTGGTCCACACAGGTCTTGAAGACACAGGGGGAACACCGTCTGGCCCGGCTGCTTTCCCAGCTTTCACCCTTCTGAAGGTTCTACGGAGCTCGGACTCAGTCAGGTTGCAGTTCATAGTCCTTAGGCATGGTTGGCCATTTGGGGGTTGGCTCAGATTGCTCCCTTTGTGAAACGAGCATAAAACAAGTTCAACTCGTCGTCGGGTCAGGGTTGGTGAACTCCCCCTGGGGCTCCCCTTGTAGTCGGGCAATGGCCCGATGTCCTTGCCACATGCCGTCTGGTGTCTGAGCCCCGGTACTGTGATTCCAGTTTATTTTTGTCTCTCCTATGTTTTTTGCGGTTTTGATGGCCTTCCTGAGGTCGTACTTTGCCTTCTTGTAGAGATTAGATTGCCCTTGATTTAAAAGCGGTACTCCGCTCCCTTAGCTTAATTCTGATGTTACTGTTCATCCATGGTTTGCAGTTTGGAAATGAGCAAACTGTCTTGCGTGGGAATGCATTCCTCCACTAGCCTGTTAATGTACCCGTGTGACGTGATCCGCATACACAGGTCTGTGTCAAAGTCAAGTCAAGTCAAGTACATTTTATTTGTATAGCCCTTAATCACAATACAGTCTCAAAGGGCTTACAGCGCAGATTTTTGGCCAAGTGATTACTCGACCACCCCCCTATCCCTAGCCCCACTAGAAGGCACATCGACAAGGAATCTTGAGAAGGAATGCAGAGTGGGGGATCCCTCTCCCAGGTGCGGTTCGGAGTGCAATGGGTGTCATATGGGAAAAAAAGGGGGTAACAAGCACAACAATTAAAACACCAAAGTACAAATGGTAAATTGAATAGGAATATTGTGATGGGATCTGGCTGGAGAGCAAGCTGGTAGCCGATCAGGTGGGTGGCCAGGTATTCAGTCATGATCACAGCAGCACCCTAATGTTGGACGACAGCATATGGTTAGATGGGAGCATCGTGAAGCATCAAGGAACATGTGGTCTTGAATAAACTCCATCCGTCCGTGATTTCCAGCCCATCCTGCAGCTGTAGTATGTAGTGCTCTGTCCAGCATCGCACCATTCTCACTGTTGTGGGCATGGTTTTCAACTTCTGTTTGTAAAGGAAGTAGGAGCACTGAGTTGTGGTCCGACCTATCGAAAGCCGGTCGTGCGATAGCACGGTAGGCGTGATGTATCGTGGTGTAGCAGTGGTCAAAAGTCCTTCCATTTCTATCGGACAGGAGATGTGTTGAAAATATTTTGACATTACCTTCTTTAAGTTGCAGTTGTTGAAGTTGCCCGCAATGATGGGGACTGCCTCGGGGTAGCGATTCAGAAGTTTTCTAATCTCACTGTGGAGTTCTCTCAATGGAGCGTTAGCATCGGCTCGTGGTTGAATGTACACCGCTGCCATGAGAATAGCAGAGATTTCCCTTGGTAGATAAAAAGGGCGACACTTTCCCACTTTGCCAGTATTTCCAGGCGAGGTGAGCAGTGTTGTGAAAGGACCTGAACGTCTGTACACCAGTTGTTGATCAAGCAGCAGACACCCCACCTTGGTTTTTCCCCGTGGACTCAGCTGATCTATTGGTCTGGAACAAAGAGAATCCCAGTGGTTGCACCACATCATCAGGTATCGCAGAGTTTAGCCACGACTCTGTTAGAATCATTGTGCAAAACTCCCTCATGTCCCGCTGAGAGGCGATACAACAGTTCAGCTCATCTGTCTTATTTGCCAGAGATTGAACGATGGCCACGAGAATACTAGGTAGGGCTGGTTTCCATTCCATTCGGTGAGACCTAACTAGTAGGCCTCCTCACGACCCCCGCCTGTCAGGTCGTTTACTCCTGCTCCCCGGAGCCTGATGGCTCTGCTCCGGGGTGGGCACCCCTACCCCCGCTGCATTCCATTGTCTCTCCGTACCTCACCGGTAAGTCCTTTGTTTGTATATTCCAGTCTTCATTCCTGTACATATCTACTGAAATGTTCCTTAAGTCCAAGAGTGTTTGGCGATTGTATGTGATAACCATTTTGGTTATAAATAAAACTACAAAGTACACTATAAAACTTCTTAAAAGTATGTAAAATAAAAATACTGTCCAAAGCTCGTAGGGAGGCGTCCGCTCTCCTCCAGCGCCTCGTTTATGTTGCTCTTATGCATGGGGAGTCGGGGGGGGGGGGGGGGGGGTCCGTTCTGACTGATAAGAGAGCTAATCTTCGGTGAGCTGCTGTTCATTTAAAGCTTGGATATTCCCCCGCTGGTGGAAATGTCGAACAACGTGCCCACCCCCTTTTTCCCCCTCATGTCCGCCCCAGGCCTGAGGCCCCGCCCCTCTCCACCCCTCCTCTCTCTCTGGTCTGTATCATAGTGTGTTCCGCTGGGCACAGCAGAGATGTGGTCCACGCTGGAGACCCCTGCCTGATTGGGATGAAAATTAACTCACCCTGCAGGGGCATGTGTCTGTCTGCTGCTGTGAACGCATGCAGCTGGGTGAGGCTGGGCGAGGCAGTGCAGTGGCAGCTCGGAAGGAAGTGTTTGATTTGAATTTAATTGAAAAAAAGAGTGATGTGCCTCATGGCTCCAAGATATTCGTTGGCTGCTTTTAGTTTTTTTCCAAATCCGACTTGCATAGCTTCTAATAAGCAACTCCTTATATCAATGACGACAGAATATATATATATATATATATATATATATATATATATATATATAGAGGACAGTCACAGCACAGTGTGGGCTGAGGATTAGTTATCCCAGAAGAAGGACCTTTTTTGTGTAAATATTACAGACTGGATTGACTTTTTATTCTCCCTTCCTCCCCTCTCCTGGATGTAAATACATATACAGTATATACAAAATATATATATACAAAACACTCAAAGCACAACTTATTTGGGACATACATAATATTTACACAAAAAAGGTCCTTCTTCTGGGGTTCCAGGGGTTCCGGTAACTAATCCTGCGACTGTCCTCTCTCCTCTTTTTTTATTGTAGTTTTTCTTTGCTCTTAAATGTTTTGTTCGATTGTTCATATATTATCTTAATGACGTTGAGGATCCCCCTATGAAATAATTTACAATTTGAACTTCTGCTTTGCCCATGTTGACAATCTGCTGTCTAGAATATATCTATATTAATGCCGTGGTCATGATTTGAGTCCATTTTTGATCCCATTTTTGAGTCGATTGACTCCATTTAGAGTCGGCCCAAATTCCAGCTTTGTCGGGCGTTTGCTGTGCAGTGTACAGGGGGAGGGAGCGAGGATGGATCCGGTCCTATCCGGTACAATCCGGTCCGGTCCAATCCGGTGCGATCCAGTCCGATCCGATCTGGTCTGATCAGGCGACCTATGACTACTGACAAAAATTTCGCACAGATTTTGGTTGGCCGTCGTCAGGATCTCGTACAGTTGAAGCAGAGCCACAAGCCGATTCCCCACGATCGGCACCTTTTTTCTCACTGCACCTGCGTGAAGTGGCAAACAGAGCACCTGACCGTACGGTCTGAGTACATGAATCGTGGATTTTGGCTTTACATCGCAGACAATTGACTCGTACAGTAGTACCTGTAATGAAACAACATGACTGTAAATCATACAGTGTATGCCCAGCTTTAGGCGATTACAGAGCGATAATTTGGTGCCGTGACTTGGTTGAGAGACATGCCAGACTACACGTTGGTCACCGACAAATAATCGTTTGCGATGTGCGTGATGCATCAGAACGGAGGGGCTAGGCAACAAGAATGTAAACAAATGAGCTTGATGCTAACGGCAGTACTCACCGGGTTGCTGCAGTGCCTCTGCTATTTCTCGCCAGCATTTCTCCTTTTTCTGTCATGGTAGTCCTTGTGGACATATTGACAGACAGGGTTTGTTCCAGAGCTCAACAAGCAATTCCTCTGTTTCATATTTCTGTCTAGCAGCACCAACAACTTTATTCCTCGCTTTGCCATGTTATTTTATAGCGCTCTTGTGCTCTATATGGTCAGGGCCGTGACATACTAGTCTTTCTCTCGGGAAGTCTGAGGCGTGGTGAGGTGTCCCAGATGTGTCTACTACTATGTCACACTACACGAGATAAAAACGATCGATTGTCATGCTCTGTCATTCCCAAAGGATCAGACGCCGTAGGACTGCTGAATCCGGGCTTAATAACGGGCAATCGTGCAGTCTGACCCCCGGTATTAGGCTATAATCGTCTCACAATCGCATATTTCATCAATTTAATCAACTGCCGCAGCTGCAGGAATAAACTTCATCTCCATAAAAAAGATGAGTCATATAGTTTTAACTTAATTATCCATAATCATCATGTGAAGCCAGGCAGCAAAACACTTTGATACACTGATAAACACTTGATAAATAACGTTATGACACACCGTAACCCACTTACTTCATCCTGTGACTCATTCCCCGGTCTGTTCAACACATTTCACAAGCGGGTGGGGGGAGAAAAAAATCAAATGACAGGGAAGTGACAAACCTAAAGCCATTAGTAGACTGCCAATTACAGGCCTCCAATTCATGGCCTCAAATGACTCAGTTGATGGGGTTTTTCATTCAATTTATTCCTTCATTCACGTACAGGCGTCAGATGAGCTTGCTGCATCTCCTGTTCACCGGCTTGTGGTATTGATTCTAGTGTGTTGGCAGATAAAAAGATGAACACTTGGGTAACTGACGGGAGGAAATCCTCTTTTTTAATTGCCTTTTGAGTTTGTATTTTTTGTTTTTCATCGATTTCAAGCAACACTTTTGTTGCAAGACGATTTGCTTGTTTGCTCCAGTGATATTAACCTTTATACAAGGACAACCATCTAGGTCATGTCTAAAAGTATGTGTCATATGAATTGTAACTAAAGCCAGGTGTGTGCGCTGAATGCGTTCACTGAACGATAGTTCATGAACTCGTTAAGTGCAACTGAACAAGCTACGTCTAACCATGAACACATCGGATATACATCAACATGTCTGTTCAAATATTCGAGATACAGTAAATAACTCTTTCCATGGAGGTATTTATGCAAAGCAATATCGTATATTATTACATGATGATTCTCCCTGTGGGCTCACCACCTGCAGGGAGAGTCATTGGGGTCGGGTGCGTTGGGGGGGTGCGGATCCCCGGCATCGCGACTGGTTCTAGGGACGTGGAACGTCACCTCACTGGCGGGGAAGGAGCCTGAGCTGGTGCGGGAGGTGGAGCGGTACCAACTAGATATGGTTGGGCTCACCTCCACGCACAGCACCTCCGGAGTTGCCCAGGGTGTGAGGCGCCAGGCGGGTGTGGGGATACTCGCAAGTCCCCGGCTGAGCGCCGCTGTGTTGGAGTTCTCTCCGGTGGACGAGAGGGTCGCCTCCATGCGACTGCAAGTCGCTGGGGGGAAGGCTCTGACTGTTGTGTGTGCCTACGCACCAAACAGCAGCTCAGAGTATCCGGCCTTCTTGGAGTCCTTGGGTGGCATCCTGGAAAGGGTTCCATCCGGGGACTCCATAGTTCTACTGGGGGACTTCAACGCACACGTGGGCAATGATGGAGAAACCTGGAGGGGAGTGATTGGGATGAACGGCCTGCCCGATCTGAACCAGAGTGGTGTTTTGTTATTGGACTTCTGTGCTAGTCATGGACTGGCCATAACAAACACCATGTTCGAACATAGGGTGGTCCACAAGTGTACCTGGTACCGGACCACCTTAGGCCAAAGGTCGCTGATCGACTTTGTAATCGTATCAGCAGATCTGCGGCCGCATGTTTTGGACACTCGGCTGAAGAGAGGAGCAGAGCTGTCAACTGATCACCACCTGGTGGTGAGTTGGATCTTCCTGGTAATAGCAGTGTTGTGCCTGAACGCGTTCATTGAACGATAGTTCATGAACTCGTTCATATTTTGGGGCGAACGTGAACTGAACGTACTGTATTACTGCCTGATGAACGTTACTGTGAACGCGTTCATTCTGGTGTCTGTGAACGCACGCTCTCTCAGTTTAACTTCGTTCAATAGGGTGCCAGATTTCTATAGAGCCTTCCAGGCGAAAACCCGGCTAAAACACACCGTAAACAGGCCTTAATATGTAGCGGAAAAAACACCCAATCTGGCAACACCAGCCACCAGTGTCGCACTGCCGCATGCGTCATCAAAACAAAGCGTTAAAGCAACAATGGGGAATGCTGTCCCTCAATGCTAATGTAAACCCTGGTGGATAAGGATTCAAAATTGGATATGAAGATGAAATCTGACGCATAGTTTCAGTGTTAACACTGATTAAAATAAATTGCTGGTCCATGTGCCGTTCTATATGGGATTGTGGCAATAATTTTGAAAAATAATAGCTCACCAGCAACCATATTGAAAAACATTTTGCATTTATGAACTATGATGAACTGGAACAGTTCATTAAAATTTTAAACTTTGAACTAGTTCATGTAGGGAAAGTGAACTTTCCCAACACTGACGTAAAGATACTTCATAAACACATCAAAACATTAGCTGTTAAAGGTGCTGTATGTAAGATGTAACATTATTTGAGTGTAATTTGCTCGAAATGATATAGCCATCTGTTAGATATTAGAGAGTGAAATGTGCTGTTAGAATATCTGCCTCTGTATGAGCCAATGGAGTTTTAAGATGTTCCGTTCAGATTTCTGACCAATAATGGCATCTCTTCGCTCATTGGTTCAGGGGAATCTAGTATTGCATTCACACACCTGGCGATCACAGATGTGTGAATGCAACACTTCTGAATGGTGGAGGAATGTAGAGAGGGAGGGAGGACAGTGTTGTTTTTTGTTGGTTAGTTTCAGCTTTAAGAAGTTGACAGAAAGGTATTATCAATATCATACCTTAAAAAAGTATAGTTACTACACTATAGTAAAGCTAAATATACTAAAGTGTAGTGTAGTATAGTGTAGTGTATTATGTGTACTATAGTACACATAATCGTGTAATCCATCCATCCCCATCCATCCATCCACCCACTTATCCGGGGCCGGGTCGCGGTGGCAGCCGGCTAAGCAGGGCCCCCCGGGCTTCTCCCCAGCCACACTCTCTAGTTCCTCCTGGGGGATCCCGAGGCGTTCCCAGGCCAGACGAGATATATAATCCCTCCAGCGGGTTCTGGGTCTGCCCCGGGGTCTCCCCCCAGTTGGACGTGCCCGGAAAACCTCGAAAGGGAGGAACCACCTCAGCTGACTCCTTTCGACGCGGAGGAGCAACAGCTCTACTCCGAGCTCCCTCCGGATGTCTGAGCTCCTCACCCTATCTCTAAGGCTGAGCCCAGCCACCCTGCGGAGGAAACTCATTTCGGCCGCTTGTATCCGCAATCTCATTCTTTCGGTCACTACCCAAAGCTCGTGACCATAGGTGAGGGTTGGAACGTAGATGGACCTGTAAATCCCCTCTTCACCACAACGGACCGGTACAGCGCCGCATTACTGCAGACGCTGCACCAATCCGTCTGTCCATCTCCCGCTCCATTTTGCCCTCACTCGTGAACAAGACCCCGAGATACTTGAACTCCTTCGCTTGAGGCAGCAACTCATTCCCAACCCGGAGGGAACACTCCACCGTTTTCCGGCAGAGAACCATGGCCTCAGACTTGGAGGTGCTGACTCTCATCCCGACCGCTTCACACTCGGCTGCAAACCGCCCCAGTGCATGCTGGAGGTCACGGTCTGATGTAGTCAACAGAACCACATCATCTGCAAAGAGCAGAGATGCAATTCTGAGGTCCCCAAACCGGACAACTCTCTTTATGTTACATTCATATGACAATACTTTTAGACATGACCTAGATGGTTGTCCTTGTATAAAGGTAATATCACTGGAGCAAACAAGCAAATCGTCTTGCACAAAAGTGTTGCTTGAAATCGAATGAAAAACAAAAAATACAAAGTCAAAAAGGCAATTAAAAAAGGGGATTTCCTCCGTCAAGTTACCCAAGTGTTCATCTTTTTATCTGCCAACACACTAGAATCAATACCACACGGTGAACAGAGATGCAGCAAGCTCATCTGACGCCTGTACGTGAATGAAGGAATAAGTGAATGAAAAACCCATCACTGAGTCATTTGAGGCCATTGAATTGGAGGCCTGTAATTGGCAGTCTACTAAATGGCTTTTAGGTTGTCACTTCCCTGTCATTGATTTTTTTCTCCCCCCACCCGCTTGTGAAATGGTGTTGAACAGACCGGGGAATGAGTCACAGGATGAAGGTAAGTGGGTACGGTGTGCATAACGTTATTTATCAAGTGTTTATCAAGTGTATCAAGTGTTTTGCTGCCTGGCTTCACATGATGATTATGGATAAATTAAGTTAAGAACTATATGACTCATCTTTTTTTATGGAGATGAAGTTTATTCTTGCAGCTTCGGCAGTTGATTAAATTGATGAAATATGCGATTGTGAGACGATTATAGCCTAATACCGGGGTCAGACTGCACGATTATAGCCCGATTATAGCCCGATTCAGCAGTCCTACGGCGTCTGATCCTTTTGGGAATGACAGAGCATGACAATCGATCGTTTTATCTCGTGTAGTGTGACATAGTAGTAGACACATCTGGGACACCTCACCACGCTCACGACTTCCCGAGAGAAAGACTAGTATGTCACGGCCCTGACCAATAGGAGCACAGAGCGCTATAAAATAACATGGCAAAGCGAGGAATAAAGTTGTTGGTGCTGCTAGACAGAAATATGAAACAGAGGAAGTGCTTGTTGAGCTCTGGAACAAACCCCTGTCTGTTCAGTATGTCCACAAGGACTACCATGACAGAAAAAGGAAAAATGCTGGCGAGAAATAGCAGAGGCACTGCAGCAACCCGGTGAGTACTGCCGTTAGCATCAAGCTCATTTGTTTACATTCTTGTTGCCTAGCCCCTCCGTTCTGATGCATCACGCACATCGCAAACGATTATTTGTCGGTGACCAACGTGTAGTCTGGCATGTCTCTCAACCAAGTCACGGCACCAAATTATCGCTCTGTAATCGCCTAAAGCTGGGCATACACTGTATGATTTACAGTCATGTTGTTTCATTACAGGTACTACTGTACAGAGTCAATTGTCTGCGATTGTAGAAGCAAAATCCACGATTCATGTACTCAGAACCGTACGGTCAGGTGCTCTGTTTGCCACTTCACGCAGGTGCAGTGAGAAAAAGGTGCCGATCGTGGGAATCGGCTTGTGGCTCTGCTTCAACTGTACGAGATCCTGACGACGGCACAACCAAAATCTGTGCGAAAATTTTTGTCAGTAGTCATAGGTCGCCTGATCAGACCAGAGTCGGATCGGACTGGATCGCACCGGATTGGACCGGACCGGATTGTACCGGATAGGACCGGATCCATCCTTCGCTCCCTCCCCCTGTACACTGCAACAGCAAACGCCCGACAAAGCTGGAATTTGGGCCTCTAAATGGAGTCAATCGACTCAAAAAATGGGATTCAAAAATGGACTCAAATCATGACCACGGCATTAAATATAGATATATTCTAGACAGCAGATTGTCAACATGGGCAAAGAGCAGAAGTTCAAATTGTAAATTATTTCATAGGGGGATCCTCAAACGTCATTAAGATAATATATGAACAATCGAACCAAAACATTTAAGAGCAAAGAAAAACTACAATAAAAAAGAGGAGAGAGGACAGTCGCAGGATTAGTTACCCCGGAACCCCTGGAACCCCAGAAGAAGGACCTTTTTTGTGTAAATATTATGTATGTCCCAAATAAGTTGTGCGCTTTGAGTGTTTTGTATATATATATTTTGTATATACTGTATATGTATTTACATCCAGGAGAGGGGAGGAAGGGAGAATAAAAAGTCAATCCAGTCTGTAATATTTACACAAAAAAAGGTCCTTCTTCTGGGATAACTAATCCTCAGCCCACACTGTGCTGTGACTGTCCTCTATATATATATATATATATATATATATATATATATATTCTGTCGTCATTGATATAAGGAGTTGCTTATTAGAAGCTATGCAAGTCGGTATTTGGAAAAAAAACTAAAAGCAGCCAACGAATATCTTGGAGCCATGAGGCACATCACTCTTTCAATTAAATTCAAATCAAACACTTCCTTCCGAGCTGCCACTGCACTGCCTCGCCCAGCCTCACCCAGCTGCATGCGTTCACAGCAGCAGACAGACACATGCCCCTGCAGGGTGAGTTAATTTTCATCCCAATCAGGCAGGGGTCTCCAGCGTGGACCACATCTCTGCTGTGCCCAGCGGAACACACTATGATACAGACCAGAGAGAGAGGAGGGGTGGAGAGGGGCGGGGCCTCAGGCCTGGGGCGGACATGAGGGGGAAAAAGGGGGTGGGCACGTTGTTTCGACATTTCCACCAGCGGGGGAATATCCAAGCTTTAAATGAACAGCAGCTCACCGAAGATTAGCTCTCTTATCAGTCAGAACGGACTCCCCCCCCCCCCCCGACTCCCCATGCATAAGAGCAACATAAAACGAGGCGCTGGAGGAGAGCGGGACGCCTCCCCTACGAGCTTTGGACAGTATTTTTATTTTAACATACTTTTAAGAAGTTTTATAGTGTACTTTGTAGTTTTATTTATAACCAAAATGGTTATCACATACAATCGCCAAACACTCTTGGACTTAAGGAACATTTCAGTAGATATGTACAGGAATGAAGACTGGAATATACAACAAAGGACTTACCGGTGAGGTACGGAGAGACAATGGAATGCACGCGGGGGTAGGGTGCCCACCCCGGAAGCAGAGCCATCAGGCTCCGGGGAGCAGGAGTAAACGACCTGAACAGGCGGGGGTCGTGAGGAGGCCTACTAGTTTAGGTCTCACCGAATGGAATGGAAACCAGCCCTACCTAGTATTCTCGTGGCCATCGTTCAATCTCTGGCAAATAAGACAGATGAGCTGAACTGTTGTATCGCCTCTCAGCGGGACATGAGGGAGTTTTGGCACAATGATTCTAACAGAGTCGTGGCTAAACTCTGCGATACCTGATGATGTGGTGCAACCACTGGATTCTCTTTGTTCCAGACCAATAGATCAGCTGAGTCCACGGGGAAAAACCAAGGTGGGGTGGTCTGCTGCCTTGATCAACAACTGGTGTACAGACGTTCAGGTCCTTTCACAACACTGCTCACCTCGGCCTGGAAATACTGGCAAAGTGGGAAAGTGTCGCCCTTTTTATCTACCAAGGGAAATCTCTGCTATTCTCATGGCAGCGGTGTACATTCAACCACGAGCCGATGCTAACGCTCCATTGAGAGAACTCCACAGTGAGATTAGAAAACTTTCTGAATCGCTACCCCGAGGCAGTCCCCATCATTGCGGGCAACTTCAACAACTGCAACTTAAAGAAAGGTAATGTCAAAATATTTTCAACACATCTCCTGTCCGATAGAAATGGAAGGACTTTTGACCACTGCTACACCACGATACATCACGCCTACCGTGCTATCGCACGACCGGCTTTCGATAGGTCGGACCACAACTCAGTGCTCCTACTTCCTTTACAAACAGAAGTTGAAAACCATGCCCACAACAGTGAGAATGGTGCGATGCTGGACAGAGCACTACATACTACAGCTGCAGGATGGGCTGGAAATCACGGACGGATGGAGTTTATTCAAGACCACATGTTCCTTGATGCTTCACGATGCTCCATCTAACCATCATGCTGTCGCCAACATTTAGGGTGCTGCTGTGATCATGACTGAATACCTGGCCACCCCACCTGACGGCTACCAGCTTGCTCTCCAGCCAGAATCCCATCACAATATTCCTATTCAATTTACCATTTGTACTTTGTTGTTTTTAATTGTTGTGCTTTGTTACCCCTTTTTATTCCCATATGACACCCATCGCACTCCGAACCGCACCTGGGAGGAGGGATCCCCCACTCTGCATTCCTTCTCAAGATTCCTTGTCGATTCTTGCCCTTAGTGGGGCTAGGGATAGGGGGGGTGTCATAATCACTTGGCCCATAAAAATCTGGCCTGTAAGCCCTTTGAGACTGTATTGTGATTAAGGGCTATACAAATAAAATGTACTTGACTTGACTTGACTTGACACAGACCTGTGTATGCGGATCACGTCACACGGTACATTAACAGGCTAGTGGAGGAATGCATTCCCACCAAGACAGTTTGCTCATTTCCAAACTGCAAACCATGGATGAACAGTAACATCAGAATTAAGCTAAGGGAGCGGAGTACCGCTTTTAAATCAGGGCACTCTAATCTCTACAAGAAGGCAAAGTACGACCTCAGGAAGGTCATCAAAACCGCAAAAACAGAGAACAAAAATAAACTGGAATCACAGTACGGGGGCTCAGACACCAGACGCATGTGGCAAGGACATCGGGCCATGACCGACTACAAGGGGAGCCCAGGGGGAGTCACCAACCCGACCGACGAGTTGAACTTGTTTTATGCTCGTTTCACAGGGAGAAATCTGAGCCAACCCCCAAAATGGCCAACCATCCTAAGGACTATGAACTGCAACTGACTGAGTCCGAGCTCCGTAGAACCTTCAGAAGGGTGAAAGCTGGGAAAGCAGCCGGGCCAGACGGTGTTCCCCCTGTGTCTTCAAGACCTGTGTGGACCAGCTGGCTCCTAAGTTCACGGAAATCTTCAACACATCACTGCAGAAGTCTGTCATCCCAGTGTGCTTTAAAGAGAGAACCATTGTGCCGTTACCTAAGAAGACCAAGGTAACAGGCCTCAATGATTATTGTCCAGTGGCTTAACACCCATAGCCATGAAGTGCCTGGAGAACTTGATCATGGCACATAAACAGTATTATTCCCGACTCCTTAGACCCACTCCAGTTTGCATACAGACCAAACAGGTCTGTGGATGACGCCATCTCCCTGACACTACACACAGCTGATCCTGAAACTGAGGGATGTAGGCTTGGGCACCCCCATCTGCAATTGGATTATGGACCTCCTGACAGGCAGGCCTCAAGTGGTGACGTTTGGTAGCAACATCTAATCTACTCTGGTACTCAACACTGAAGTGCTACAAGGCTGCTGCCGCAGCCCACGGCTGTACTCTCTTTTCACACATGACTGTTCAGCCATACACAGCAGCAACCGGATCATCAAGTTCGCAGATGACACCACAGTTGTTGGCCTGATAAGCAATGACAACAAAACAGAGTACAGAGATGAGGTAGCCCAGCTGACGCGAATGATGCAAGGACAACAGCCTTGCAGTGAATGTCAGCAAGACAAAAGAGCTCATCGTGCACTTCAGGAACCACCGAGGGCCCCACTGCCCCATCAGCTTAGAAGGGACACCGGTGGAAATCATAATTTGCTTCCATTTCCTGGGACTACAGATCTCCGACAACCTAGTGTGGATCCACAACATGGGGGTCATGCCCAAGAAGGCATACCAGCACCTCTACCTACTACGGTGCCTCAGGAAATACAGCAAAAGCACACAATTGCTTGTGAATGGAGAGAGCACCCTGTGTCATATGGCAATACCACTGCTCAGGACAGGAAAGCCACCCAGTTAGGATGGTGAAAAAATCATCGGGTGTGCACTTCTTGCAAAATGACGCCATACGTGATGGCTGCCGTGTTGCGAGCTCTCGTACGCCGACGAGGTTTTTTGTTATTTATTCTTTTAATTGTGACTATCTTTGCACAAGAAGTTAGCAGCAAGTTCACTTACGATTGGTTGCTGCTTCAGTCTCTGCCTGTAGGCGGGGAGTAGTTGGATCGAGCGGTGATCTGATTTGCCGAACGGTGGGCGGAGGAGGGACTTGTAGCCGTCCCGGAAGGGGGTGTAACAGTGATCCAGAATTCGTTCCCCCCGTGTGTTGCTTGTGATGTGTTGGTAGAACTTCGGGAGAACTTTCTTCAGGTTCGCCTTATTGAAGTCCCCCGCCACGATGAAAGCAGCCTCCGGGTGAGCCGACTCCTGTTCGCTGATAGCCCCATAAAGCTCCTTCAGCGCTACGTCCGTGTTGGCTTGAGGGGGAATGTACACAGCAGTCACGGTTACTGCTGTAAACTCCCGCGGTAGCCAGAATGGTCGGCACATAAGCATCAGGTACTCCAGGTCCAGGGAACAGAAAGACTTGAGGGTCTGCACATGACTCTGGTTGCACCAAGATCTGTTAATCATGAGACATACCCCCCCTCCACGATCTTTACCGGAGAGAGCCTTTGTTCTGTCCGCGCGGTGGACGGAAAATCCTGTCGGCTCGATGGCTGAGTCGACAACCCCCTCCGACATCCATGTCTCCGTCAGGCAGATGATGCAGTTGTCTTTTGTTTCCCGGTGGAATTGGATACGAGCCTGTAGCTCGCATAACTTATTGTCCAGAGACTGTACATTAGCCAGCAGAATGGTGGGTAGTGGAGGACGATTGGCACGACGTCTCAGCCTGACCAGCACGCCGGCTCGCTTCCCTCTCCGTCGGCGACGCCTGCGGCTGATCGCGCCTAAGATGGACGGAGATAATCCAGCCGCGACTCCAGGTGGGACGTCCGAGTCGAAAGACTTGAAAAACTCCGGTAGGCGGCGAGCGACTGTCGTTCTAATCTCCAGAAGTGTACAACTGTCGTAAGTGAACTTGCTGCTAACTTCTTGTGCAAAGATAGTCGCAATTAAAAGAATAAATAACAAAAAACCTCGTCGGCATACGAGAGCTCGCAACACGGCAGCCATCACGTACGGCGCCATCTTAGTAGGTACTCATGCCCACACAAGCATTGGTAAGGTCGGATAAACGTTTCCATGAAAGTTGTGAAGACCCATCACCTTTTACTGTTTAACCGCTTAGAAACACACAAGCGCCTATTGTGAAAATGAATTGTGAACTACTCTCGAATGCAATAACCCCCCAACTCCAAAACGGTAGGGAAGCAAGTAGAGGTGCACCAGCACAAGATACATACAGAGGGATCATTGGGCAATAGCGTCTTATGAGGTTATTGTGTGCGTGGCTGCAAAATGCGTTTGAGCGCGAGATAAGTGCAGTTTGGACATCCATGCCTCTCGCGACTAAACGCTTGGTGTTTGATGCCTAAACCGATGTTGCCCCACTGTCTTATGATGTAGTCATGCCCACACAAGCATTGGTAAGGTCGGATAAACGTTTCCATGAAAGTTGTGAAGACCCATCACCTTTTACTGTTTAACCGCTTAGAAACACACAAGCGCCTATTGTGAAAATGAATTGTGAACTACTCTCGAATGCAATAACCCCCCAACTCCAAAACGGTAGGGAAGCAAGTAGAGGTGCACCAGCACAAGATACATACAGAGGGATCATTGGGCAATAGCGTCTTATGAGGTTATTGTGTGCGTGGCTGCAAAATGCGTTTGAGCGCGAGATAAGTGCAGTTTGGACATCCATGCCTCTCGCGACTAAACGCTTGGTGTTTGATGCCTAAACCGACGTTGCCCCACTGTCTTATGATGTACTCATGCCCACACAAGCATTGGTAAGGTCGGATAAACGTTTCCATGAAAGTTGTGAAGACCCATCACCTTTTACTGTTTAACCGCTTAGAAACACACAAGCGCCTATTGTGAAAATGAATTGTGAACTACTCTCGAATGCAATAACCCCCCAACTCCAAAACGGTAGGGAAGCAAGTAGAGGTGCACCAGCACAAGATACATACAGAGGGATCATTGGGCAATAGCGTCTTATGAGGTTATTGTGTGCGTGGCTGCAAAATGCGTTTGAGCGCGAGATAAGTGCAGTTTGGACATCCATGCCTCTCGCGACTAAACGCTTGGTGTTTGATGCCTAAACCGATGTTGCCCCACTGTCTTATGATGTACTCATGCCCACACAAGCATTGGTAAGGTCGGATAAACGTTTCCATGAAAGTTGTGAAGACCCATCACCTTTTACTGTTTAACCGCTTAGAAACACACAAGCGCCTATTGTGAAAATGAATTGTGAACTACTCTCGAATGCAATAACCCCCCAACTCCAAAACGGTAGGGAAGCAAGTAGAGGTGCACCAGCACAAGATACATACAGAGGGATCATTGGGCAATAGCGTCTTATGAGGTTATTGTGTGCGTGGCTGCAAAATGCGTTTGAGCGCGAGATAAGTGCAGTTTGGACATCCATGCCTCTCGCGACTAAACGCTTGGTGTTTGATGCCTAAACCGATGTTGCCCCACTGTCTTATGATGTACTCATGCCCACACAAGCATTGGTAAGGT
>PIJE02000491.1:262738-305238 GCA_002895965.2 Coryphaenoides rupestris
CTTCAGAGTGATTGTGTGTGTGGTGTGTGTGTGTGTGTGTGTGTGTGTGTGTGTGTGCGTGTGCGTGTGCGTGTGCGTGTGCGTGTGTGTGTGTGTGTGTGTGGTGTGTGTGTTGTGTGTGTTGTGTGTGTGCGTGTGTGTGTCAGCCTCCGGCCCAGTGCGTGGAGATGGCAGCCCGGCAGAATATAATCATAATTCTGGGAATCAATAGGGGCTGAAATCTCTGGAGCTGCTGCAGGTAATGAGGTGTCGCAGGCAACGTGGAGGGCGGATAAGACGCCGTGGTGGCCTCTTCTCTATCAGCCTCGTGGCCCACACTTGGGGATTTACACACATTTCTTAATTTACTTATTTATTATGGATTTATTATTTATTTATTAATTTGTCACTTTCAAAGCACCGCTGCCACAGAGGCAATCTTGGCTCTTTGCTTTATTTGCCTGCATGGGAAAAGCAGATGTTGTATTTTGCATTTTTGTCTGTTATCTTGACTTTGTTTTTCTAAATAAGCATTGTATATGAACTAAAGATCATCAGAGTCAACACTTTGGTATATAATCCTTCAGGTAGAGCTGTTATTATCATCATATTATCATATTATCAACACCATCATGTATTCTTTCTTATGTTAGCATGTTAGCATAAATTGCTATGCTACCACATAACCAGATGTGTATATATATATATATATATATATGTATATGTATACATTTCATATGTACTATCAAAAGTGACATTCATGATAGAATCAAGGGGTGTGTCCATCCCATAGCCTCATTTGATTGCAGGGTGGAATTTGCAGAATACACAAAATTAACGACCATATAAAAATCATGATGATGATGATTTTGATATTAATATATCAATATGTATATTGAAAAGGCTGCATTGTGGCCACTTCTGTGGAAATCTTTGCAATGAATAATACATATGATGATATGCTATATGATGCTATGGTATATAATTGTATATATTATATTTATAATATATAATATTTAAATATACATATACATATATATATAATATTGAAATATAAATCACTAAGAACAGGCAAACATCACTCTGCCAAGTCCCAACTCTTCTCTGTTCTGGCACCAGAGTGGTGGAATGAGCTCCCGGCTGACGTCAGGACGGCAGAGTCGCTCACCAACTTCCAGAAGAGACTACAGACACACCTGTTCACCTGGACTCAGCATAGCTTCCCCCTTTAACCCCTCCACCTCTCCACCTCCCCAACCAGGGGGGAATCGATTTCCCTCTATGAACCCTGGACTTACTTGCATGTTTGTATGTCCTGGCACTAAATAATAGTACTTGTACATTGTTTAGCATCTTGTATGTTCTTATATGCTGCTATAGCACTCAAACGTGTACTCTGCTCTTACTCTAGCTATCTTGCTGTCAACCGAGCAATTATGTAACTTTCTCTATTAACCTAAGACGCTTTGGAGAAAAGATTGTCTGCCAAATGCCATAAATGTAAATGTTATGTAAATATTGTGCATGAGTTCATTATAAGTATTATTTTTCGCTCATATTATGCCGCCAAAGTTAATCATATTTCACAATATTAATAGGAGTTAGGTCATCTGATTAGGACATTGATTGAAAGTAATTCTACAGTTACTTTTATGTATTTTTGTATGAATATCCAAACAATAAAGAGATGTTTGACTAATAAGTGATGTGAATGGTATATGACAATACACTTTTAACAGAGGTCATCATCGTAGGAAAGACACCGGTGTCTCTCATAAGATGATGGGTCGGCTTCTTTTATGTATCGGGGCAGCACAATTATCTTTACTAGTTTAATCTACTACCCATTGTTTTGACACAAAACTGAAGGGGCGGGGTTACCCATTGCTTCCTGCATTTGTTTTTTCTGTTTCGTTGGTACAAAGAGTTGCTTTTTGTTTAACTGGTTTAGGTTGAATAAAGTATTGATCCCAAGTATTGATGGATACATAATTGAAGGATATACTGGTCTGGGGGATCTAACCATGGTAACTCTCCTGGCTTCAATGAAACATTAATTTCCATCTTTTGCAATCAATGCTGCATTTGTGGACAAAGGAAACTGTGAATTGCCATAGAAGTACTTTATCATGAACACCAAAGTGATACTGCTAATGTTTACATGACAGGTGTCCTCACACTAAATGCTCTGAGGCAAAAATTAAAGAAGTAATTTTGGCAAATGATATTGGTAACGGATGTTTTAGTGAAGCCAGCAGAGATGGTTGTGATGGTTTGATCACCCAGACCAGTAGAGTCTTTTTAGCCCTTTCCTGAGGAACTATAGCTAGCTACCCCTCCAGAAAATATTTAGAAAGTAGGCTACGTCCATCCAACCTGAAGTTCGACTTAACCGAATATTAAGCGTCATTCCATTTGCACCAATAATCGTTGGACTCAGCTGATATTCTGTTGATACTCTCGAACAGGATTTCACTCATGGTCAGGAATATGAGCTTCAGGTGCTGGGAAACGTGGAGCTGTCAACTCAGCCTGATCTCAACAAACAAGCACTGAGTGGGAGATCCCTTGTTTCACGGATGATGAGGGCTGGAGACGGCAGGGAAAATGATCATCCTAAATCATTTAGTTTGCTTTTTGAAAATAATTAAAACATGAAAAACGCAAACAACACACCTACACCCCCACCTACAACACACATATCTGCATGCTTCACGCGGGTCATTATTCAAAGTCGGAAAAAACGGAATTCACATTCACATCCCTTATTACTGAAATACATTATTATCCCATTGCTTCACGCAGTAAACGTAAACGATAATGTCAATTCACCCATTTCAGTGTTGCTACCAGTCTCATCGAGTGTTGGAGAAAGAAGAGCAATAACCCCAGTCAGGGACTCCAGTTAGGTACGAAGCGACTCCAACACTTGTTACTCTCAATAACAAAAAATGACCACAAACGACATGACAGCTTGACATAATACACTTCCCTTCCGTCGAGGCGCAACAAAACCCCTTCCAGAGCAACAATAGGTGGTGTGGCAGACTGGAGCGCAGGTGACAAAGAAATTGGAACGGCGAAAAAAAACCTGTAAATACAAATATAAAAGATGATTGAATGTTATGCCGCCGCCCGGCTCTATCACGTCGTGTGTGTCTCATGTTTTCACCTGTGATCCTTCTCTCTCTGTTCACTGCATCTGAGCTCTCGTGAAAATGAGACGTAATGTGTTGCCGTCGCGACCGGAGCAATGTGCTTGTAATTTCAAGGCAGTTTGTTGCATTTTTACGATTCCATATTTCTCTGGTTAACACACAAATACAAAAAAATACAAGCTCATGTTCTCCACTTGGATTAGTAAAGGTATGTGCGTGTGTGTGTGTGCGTGTGTGTGTGCGTGTGTGTGTCTGTCCGTGTGTGTGTGTCCGTGTGTGTGTGTGTGTGCGTGCGTGTGTGTGTGTGTGTGTGTGTCCGTGTGTGTGTGTTTATGGGCTGATGTTTCTGTGAAGTGGATTACATTGCAGTCCATTCAAAATTGAACAATAATGACCTCATAATACACACCTGGTAGTTACCAGTGCCAGGAGGCCCGGCCTCTGTCCAGCAGACACCAGGCGTAGTATGCACACGGCTAACATCGCGACGCGCCCCTCCTGCACTCCACCGAACCTAAAGCACCAGCTGCCCCCTGCCCCCTGCTCCCACCCAGAGGCAGCCAAGCAGGGGGGGGGGGCATGTGGTGTGGTGTGTGTGGAGCGTCTCTTGGCCGACTCGTTTCACCGGTCAATCGAGCCCATCATTGGCCTGGTGGGCTGGGAGGCAGGGCAATCCATCAACCACCCTCGCCTTTTCTCTTTTTTCGCCCCCTTACTCTTCTGGCACACACACGCACACAGACACACACACACGCACACAGACACACACACACGCACACAGACACACACACACGCACACACACACACACACGCACACAGACACACACACACGCACACAGACACGCACACACGCACACACACACACACACACACACACACACGCACACACGCACACACACACACACGCACGCACACAGACACACACGCACACCCCTACACTGAAGCAAAAGATGATGTACCAAAAAAGATGTTGGTCTCAATGAGAATGAGCGATGCATCGATGCGGATCGCAGCCTCTTGCTCATTTCCATCCGTTCCAGTCCCAGGGCAGCCAGGTACGCCTGACATTCAGGTTAGCATGAGACCCGCCAGAGGCTAGTCTGGTGTTCTGCTGAGAAGGAACATGCAGTTACAAGAGGAGGTGGGGGGAGAGCAGACATGGACTAGAGAGAGAGAACACCAGGTTCTCGTCAAAGGTGTAGTCACTGTTCAACCATTTTGTTCAGAATCACTCGCTATTCTGAGTGTTACAGAACATAAAACCGCTGTTCACTCACTGCTCGCGGAAGTCGAGAACTGAGCAAGGAACGGCAAAAGTGAAAGTAGAAAACCGGTCGTCTTTGTTGAGTTGAATGCTCAAATAGAATGAGCAACTGGGAATTGGCATCGGTACTGATGGCACAACTGTGTAATATAACCAATAATCTTCAATCTGAAATGAATATTATGCATCCACAGTCCAACGGGGGTCTCACTGGGTTCTGCTGTGGCCAATTCCAGTCCATAGGGCTGGGGCCAACATTACCACCAGCCAGGCCAGAAGCTCATTGCTCATTAATATGGATGAAACAAACTCAGTGTTGTGGCTTGTTCTTTCATTTAGACAAGGGCTAATCATTTCAAACCACTAAAAGCCTCCGATCATCAGGTTAAACAACTACCATCCACCGCGCTGTAGTCAAGCTTATTTGACCCCAACAAGAGTTAGCGGGGAGAGAGAGGCAGTTAGAGAGTTAGTGGGAGAGGCAGAGCGAGGTTATCGAGGCACTTGAGAGTCCTTCAGGGGTCTTTACTCTGGAGCCCGCTGTGGAAGCGGGGCCCCGTGGTCACCGTGGAAAAAAAGGAAGGATGGCTCTATAAGGAGGAACTGTGAGGTAAAAAGGTTCCTCGAGGATCACAACCTGGGGGCCAAAGGTATTGTTGGATTTTTCTAAGAGCAAATGCCCTTGGGTGCTCGGCGGTGACCTGTGAACTAGGAATACTATTGAAAAATGTGGAGAAGTGTGGGGTCAGAGACAGAGAGAGATAGAGAGAGAGAGAGAGAGAGGGAGCGAAAGAGAGAGAGAGAGAAAGAGAGAGAGAGAGAGAGAGAGAGAGAGGCGAGACAGAGAGAGAGAGAGAGAGGGAGTGAGAGCGCAGGATCATTAATCACTGGGAGTCTGGAGCCTGGAACACAGACACCGTTCACAGTCACGCTCATCTGTACACGTGGACACATGGTCACACACACACACACACACACACACACACAGACCTTGGGACAGCCACAAAACACAGACACGCATGCACATACACACAGACACACACACACACACACACACACACACACACACACACACGCACACACAAAACAAACCGATGACGACATAATAGAACACAGATTCGTACACAGGCTTGTTTTTTTCCTCTGTCGTAAATTGAGTCCCTCGATCATTTTCTGCTAAATATTGGCAGCCTCACAAATCACCAGAGATTTCCTTCCCAATTAAACGGCATTAAGACCATCATCATCAATCCCAGACTAGTGTCCCCAAACCAGAAGGATGTCCATCAGTTTGAACACGCCTCTATCTCTAAAAAAAACAGCTTGGTACCTATCTGCATAGAGATAAATAATAATTATAATACTTTGGCAAAATAAGCACGAGCAACAGAGCTTTACTACGAGCACCGACGCATTCCACTGTGGAGCCAAGGTCGTGGATGGCCCTTGTTTTCCTCCTGTGTTTTTTACACAACATCTGGATGTCTGGGGACCCCTGGGGTGCGCCAGGACAACACAGGATCACATGAAGGTGGTGTGTGTGTGTGTGGTGTGTGTGTGTGTGTGTGTGTGTGTGTGTGTGTGTGTGTGTGTGTGTGTGTGTGTGTGTGTGTGTGTGTGTGTGTGTGTGTGTGTGTTGTGTGCATGTGCGCATGTGTGTATGTACTGTATGTGTGTGTGCGTGTGTGGTATAGCAGCCAGGGCCGGGTCACCTTGAGATGTCAGCACATCTATAGAAGTATATATATATGTATCTGCTTGTCTGGATACACAACACACACACACACACACACACAGACGCACACACACACACCACACGACACACAGATGCACACACACACACACACACACACACGCTCTTCAAGCTGCAAGACAAAGTCACTGCTAGAAGGTTTATTTCTTCTCAACATTTTCATAAGCTTTTAATCTGAGACCCAAGGGGCCGTATAGAATCCCAAATATCATTATGTGTTTAAAGCGTCATAACTTCTGAATGGTTTGAGACATTCATGTTTTTCCTGTTAAACTACACAATCAGCGCTTTCCAAAGAGCCCTTGTTTGTCCATTTACTTCTGTCAACGACACTAAAGCGAAAAATTATAAGATACGTGGATAGTCTCACCTTTTACCTGGAACTTTGCGCTGTTCCTTCTGCATGTATAGATATCTTTTTTCAACCACCATCCTGGCTGTTGACAGGTCGGTCCTATCTCACTAATAATAGAAGCTGGAGCACAATCTAAATATGTGTGCAAATTTGTACATTGATGTTTTGTTTTGAGATTGTGGTTTTTCTAATGAAATAAGTAAACATTCAAGTTCTGTTTTGCTTTTTAGTTTCATGGGCTAATATATTATAGTGTATAGAAGTCTTTATTGGGTTTAATACATAACCATCTGAGGTTGTGTTGAGTCTGAGATGTGTAAAACCTGATAATACTGTAAAAAAAGTATCATTTTAGAGTGCAAAACACAACGAAATGCAAACACGGAAAAGTCTCTATGTGGGTCTCAGAGGGTACACACACCTGACAATGTTTGTTGGAACTACTCCAAGAACAAACATAATCAACAATAACATAGTAGTTAGTATTTTAGTTCAAATGTATTTCATTGGTGAACACTTAAACACTGTATCAATACATCTGTCATTATCCACTGAATTTAAAATCCCTGTATGCTGAATAAATAACACATTAAGTGTTTTAGACTATCAATGCACATGCTTTCAAATTAATTAATTTTCCATCATTTTAATTGAAAAGAAAATTAAAAACATTATCATTGAGGACATATCTTCATACTTAAATTACTTTCAACTCGACCACTATATTGCTTAATGCCATTTGTGTCAACACTAGAAGACAATAAGATTTATAATATATAATCATTGCTCAAGCTTAAATAGGAATTTCTTTGCATGTGTTAAAAATGTTTAATTATTGATGCACTACAATATCCTGCACAGAGCTATGCAGAGCTATGGTTTAAACAGTGGATTGCCTTTTTAAAAAATGATGAAACACACAGATATGGCTCACGACCAGATGCTCTTCAAACAGGACAAATTTTAGATGAGCTCTTGTGTGTGCGTGTGTGTGTTGTGTGTGTGTGTGTGTTGTGTGTGTGTGTGTGTGTGTGTGTGTGTGTGTGTGTGTGTGTGTGTGTGTGTGTGTGTGTGTGTGTGTGTGTGTGTGTGTGTGTGTGTGTGTGTGTAAAACACAGCGTGAGGGAGATGAGGATAGGCAGTGCAATAATGTGTAGATGAAGGTGAACACGGCAGAACTACACCTTTTATTGATTTTCAACGTTGAATTGAAAATGTACGAGTTGAGTGTTCCACACATGCTCCAGTTTCTCAAACTACAACTTCATAAAGGCTATGTTGAGAAGGGGCCATACAGTACATTCATTTGTATTATATACAGTATATATATATATATATACTACATACACTATATACACTTATATGATATTATATCTATGCCTATATATCTATCTATCAATATATATACACTGTATGTATCTCTATATCTCTCTATATATACTGTATATGAGATAATGACAGAGAGTGTGATAGATATTGAGAGAGATAGTGTGATTGTGCGATAGAATAGATAGAGAGATAGATAGATAGAGATAGAGAGATAGATAGATAGGATAGAGAGATAGATAGATAAGATAGATAGATAGATAGATAGATAGATAGATAGATAGATAGAGAGATAGATAGATAGAGAGATAGATAGATAGATAGGATAGATAGAAAGATAGATTAGATAGATAGATAGATAGATAGAAATAGATAGAGATAAGATAGATATACTGTATCTAATTTAGATACTATCTATTTGAGAGCCTGCAATATGAAGGAGTTTTCAGTACTTCTGAACTCCAGTAATAGTAAAGAGGTTAAACAAGGACTTACAGTGGTTGGCTGGAACACATCTACTTTAACAGAAAAGAAGAGACGGCTTTGTCTGAGGGCCCATGTGTGATGTGTGTGTGTGGTGTACATTTTTTTTATTCTTTCGTGTCTTTGTAGCTCCTTAAATTGACAGTTTATGTGTAAACGCCTTGTACAACAATATTGCTCTTAATTATGTCTGCACGGGAGAATACAATCAAAATATATATATTTGTTTTCTTTTTTTCTCTTTTTTTTAATCTAACAATGTTATTTAGACGTTTTCTGGTTTGTGGATTTGGATCAGGGCCATTGGGACAAGGCAGTTTTAGAGCATATAGCCTAAGCCTGGAGGAGCTGTCTACGTTTAAATAACATAACATAACATTACATAAACATAACATAACATAACATAACATAACATTACATAACTCCACACCATATAGCCTACCGAGTTATTATCAGGCCAATTATTTGCGCAGGTGTCAATGATATTAAGAAGAATAACTCAATCCACACGTAGAGAGACCCTTCCTGGTCATGCATACAGACATGCCGAGCAAGTCAGTGTAACCTGCTGCTGACGAGCTGTGAACACATTACATTACATTACATTACATTATATTATATTATATTATATTATATTATATTACATTATATTATATTATATTGGCTTCTTGCGTCTTTCAGAAACACGTCAAGAAACCCGCGCGTCCGACCAGCTCGCCTACGGACACCCGAGCGACCAGGAGGAGACATAAGATAACTATGAGTGTGTGCGTGTGCGTGTGTGTGTGCGTATGAGTGTGTGTGTGTGTGTGTGTGTGTGTGTGTGTGTGGTGTGAGTGTGTGCGTGCGTGTGTGTGTGTGAGAGAGTGTGAGTGTGTGTGTGTGTGAGTGTGTGTGTGTTGCTCCTCGTTTGTTCGTCAAATATTAAAACGCGCGTGTATGTGTGTGTGTGCGTGCGTGCGTGTGTGTGTGTGTGCGTGTGCGCGGTGTTACTATTATTACTATTTTTTAAAATAAATGGTGACGTGTGATTAACGTGTGCCCCCCCCCCCCTGGTTATCGAGGGGGTCAAAGCGCACGGCTCAGACAAGAGGCTTAAAGCGGAGACGAGAGACTCGAACACGTAATAAACCCGTCAGAGTTCACCTCTAATCCCCGGTGCCGCGGGTACAGATGACAGGTGCAACACGCCGAGGGAGGAGAGGTGAGCGGGTGGATGCAGGCCACTTCATTAGAGGCTCTCCAACACAAATATCAAATAGGCTGTAAATAACTGTAAATATATATATATATCAAATAGGCTGTCAAAATGTGTTTTGTGATAATGACACAACTTGCTGTTCTACAGAGAGGAACAATGAGGAACAATCCATAAACATTCATACCAAATAAATATGATGAGAAACATCAGTAAGAAATATGCGTATGATCGACTAAAACCCAGAACATTCCCCTGGCGTTTATTTCATAATTCTAGAAGGAATCAGGCACAAATACAGGTAACCCATGTTAACCAAGAACATTTACTTTCTTCCAACAATGTCTACGGGGATAATTATTACAAGATTGTTAAGCCTGTTCATTTAGGCCTTCCGTATTTTATACACGCGTTGTTATGTCTATAGGTCCGTTTCGCATCGCCTCCCGAAATGTAAGTAAAGTAAACACACACACACACACACACAGACACACACACACACACAGAGACACACACACACACGCACACACGCACACACACACACACACAAACATATCGTGAAACCTCACAGTTTGGTATTTTGAATGAAGTTTCCATTTCAGAACCGTGGACAGCTCTCGTCAGTCTCGCAACTTCCACTTGAAGAGGCTTGAAGAGGCTGCTGGGTTTAGGCAAATCAATTGATTTAATCTTAAATCAATTGATTAATCTATAATCAATGAATTAATCAGTGCACGGTAATGAATGTTAAACCCCACAATATAAAACTTCGCTGTGCAATAATAATAATACTAATAATAATACTAATACTAATAGCAAACGCAGCCTGCAATATTTCTCAGGCGCAAGAGATAAACGCAAATAGGTTTATGAGTTAATTAAGTTGTGTGTGTTCACCAAATATATGCTCAGAAACATGATTTGACACAATGGGTGCAAGCAGGTACTTTCTGCACGTTTTCTTTAAACGACTTTCCTTCATTATATTGACGAGAACAATATCTGTTCAACAGACGGCCAATGTTAAGGTGAGAAATACGACAGGCCTGACATGGAGGACACGACACGTTTACTTTGACATGGCCCTAATTTAATGTCATTATAATACACTTTTTATTTCTATCGAAACCAGTGACGAATTTCATTCACTTTTGAACGGATACGATTGACTGTCATCGAAGAAAAATCCTATGTTGCCTAATTGTGTGGAAACAGAAGACCTTCAATATAATAAGCTGATAAAAAATAAGAATAATTGGGAAAGTAGTATAGGATCAAGTTGTTACTTGGAGGATAGGCCTGTATTTAATGTCAACATTTGATAGAGAATGTTGTGAATCATTTAAAGCAGGTTATCGTGGTAAAGAAAAAAGTAAACCAATATGCAGCCTAATAACTCAAAGCAGACGCATACACATTAAATAACATAATATAGCAAAATATAAGACTAATATCAAGACTACAAAGACAAGATGAGCAACACTACACACTGCAGCCATGTTCATCCTTGCGATGATAAAAGTTATAAAGTTGTTTTTGCTTTACAGAGTATAAAGAGGCGACTTTACGAGGGCATTCTCTGAGACCAGTTGTAATGGTTTCAACTCACGGCTTGTTTTCCAGAGGCCCTACTGACGTCTTGGAGCGCCATCATGAGGTGTGTTTCTGAACTGCATGCATCTCTCTACCGGCTGGTCCACACATATTGGTTTAAATCACATGTGTTTCCACATTGGACAGTATGGTACACGAAATAAGTATTCGTACACTTAAAAACTAGCTGACGGTGCATTCGCCCTTTATTGTACACGTGTATCCTATGAATATAATTTACTATTGTTTTTAAACAACAGTAACATTTCAGTAATCACAGTCGTAACATTGAACCACATCGGTACATATCGGTGGTTATTCAGCACAAGTTTCCCGGTGAAACAATTGCATATCAGTACTGAAAAGGCGCTCGATGTTGCTTTGAATTCCCCAAGTTTTGGGAACGCGTTACGCGCGTTTACGCGACTTAAACAGACGCCTTATTCTAAGGAACAGAGAAGCCAGAAAAACTATGAGAAAAATGATCCAAATCCAAAACATTTGGGGCTGCAGACAGGCTCAAACACCCCCACGTTAATAACCGTGCATGGTTCAATAAAGCGACGCGGTGAACTCACCAGGTGCAGCAGCGCTGGCGTCAGGAGGAGCAACACGGCGCACCAACACGTCCCCTGCATCCTCCCGGATCTCAACTCCCACCTCCTCTTATTTCCCTGGTCTGGATCTGCTCTGCTCGTTGCGGACCATACATCCACTCAAGCCATCCGCTTAACAGCCTCGGTCAAACAACACCTTGGAGCAGTCAAGCGGGCAATCGTGAAGTCTCCCACCCCATGGCCAACGGACCACCGCTTATTGACTTGGAGTCCTGCGACCAGACAGACTACAGCGGCGCGGCTACCAGAGAGAGAGTTAATCCACAGCAATTAAAGATTACAGCGGAGTCATATTGAAGGGAGAGTGGATGGGGAAAGAAGAGCAGATGTCCCGGCGTGTGTTGATTGTCTTGCTGTGTGGAGTCCGTTTGAGGGGGGCTGACGGTGCAGTAAGGGGGGGGGGAGAGCACCACGAGTGTGTAGCGTGTGCGCCGAATAAACCCGCGCTTTATACTGGGAGCGCTCCTCTCTCTCCGACGCGCAGCCCAGAGGGCCCCCCCCCCCTCCCCCCCCCCACCCCCCGCGGCCCCCGCCCCCCAGCCCCCCCGCCAGAAGGGCCCCGCCCCCCATCCCACCCCCCGGTTCACTCACCTCACCAGAGTCTTTTATGTAGACGTGAGAGAAGAACAAGTTAAAAAAAACACAAAACGACAAAACATGTCACCTTGGTTATAATGTGTGTGTAAAGTGTGTGTGTGTGTGTGTGTGTGTGTGTGTGTGTGTGGTGTGTGTGTGCGTGCGTGCGTGAGTGCGTGCGTGCGTGCGTGCGTCCGTGCGTGCGTGCGTGTGTGTGTGTGTGATAAGAGAGGAATGGCGTTCAGAGGCTGTTTAACGGAGCCACGAGTGCTCTGCTCTGGGACGCCATCAACGCAGCTCCAAGCACACACTGATGATGTCTCAGAAGAACAAAGACACGGTTAAAAATGAAAAGAAATGGCAATATTTTAGAATCAAATTGTGTGTGTGTGTGTGTGTGTGTGTGTGTGTGTGTTTGTGTGTTTGTGTGTGTGTGTGGGGGGGGTGGGGTGGGTTAGGGTGATGCATTGAAAGATAGCTGAATGGATAGACAGAAGCTTTTTATTTATTTTGCTGAAATAAGAAAGGCAGCGGGCTAGGTGGGAAACGATGAGGAGAGAGAGAGAGACAGAGAGAGACAGAGAGACAGACAGAGAGAGAGAGGGAGAGAGAGAGACAGAGACAGTGAGACAGACAGAGAGAGAGAGAGAGAGAGACAGAGACAGAAAAGAGTGAGGCAGAAAAGAGAGAGAAGAGAGAGAGACATTTGTGAGAGAAAAGGATAGAGAGAGATAAGAGGGAGAGGGAGACAGAGACAGAGACAGTGAGAGACAAGAGAGAGAGGGAGAAGAGAGAGAGAGACAGAGAGAGAGAGACACAGAGATACAGAGACAGTGAGAGACAAGAGAGAGAGGGAGAAGAGAGAGAGAGACAGAGAGAGACAGAGAGAGCGAGACAGAGGCAGAGACAGACAGAGGGAGACAAGAGAGAAAGGGACAAGAGAGAGAAACAGAGAAGGAGTAGAGAGGCACAGAGAGAGAGAGAGAGAGAGAGAGAGAGAGAGAGAGAGAGAGAGAGAGAGAGAGAGAGAGAGAGAGAGAGAGAAGAGAGAGAAGAGAGAGAAGAGAGAGAGGTGGGGGCCGGCGGTGTTGGGGGACGGTGTGGGCTTTAATAAATCTACAGCGGTCTCATTGCTACAACATTGCAATGGTCTGCCGTTGTCACCATAACTCAGGCTGCCTGCGCTGATGGAGCTCCTGCTGAATAGCTCGCCGATAGCCTTCACCGGAGCCCCGGCACGCCGGCACGCAGCCGCCGGTGGCCCAGCTCCGGATAAATCACCAGAAGGTAGGGGGGGTGAGTCGGTGAGATAGGAGGCGGGGGCACGGAGAGGACGGGGTGGTGGGGTGGGGGGGTGGGGGGTGGGTGCTGAACTGAACAGCAGCACCCCACTTGAATTCCATACAGGGTGACTATACTTACAGCCCGGGTGTCACTTGGTCTGTCCTGTCACCCTAAAAATTAAAAGACTATTCATATGAATAGCCTGTTCTGTGTTATGCAGAGGGCTCCACACACATACACCTTATTAAAAGCAGGATGGAAGCAGAATAGTTATCTTGACATCACCTCCATCTCTTCACCTTGCACCTGAGCTGGGCAATAAAACAATATTAGGCTTATATGGATATGGTGATATGGGACGAGATATCATCTTAGATTTTAATACCACAATATGGCAATATGGCTGAGTGTCGTCTTTTTCATTACAGTAAAGCAGAAGCTGAGGAAATAGGCTTTACAATGTGGTTATTTTATATAGACCATATATTTGATAGAAACGTGCTATATTGTGAACTATATCGGAAGAAGATAGAGATAGAAATGTTGGCCACATTGCCCAGTCCTCGCTGGGACCCTAAACTGCACTGTAAACTCCAAACTGTATTGACCCTTGACCCCTGCCTAACCCCACCCACACCACAATAGACCCATAGTAGGACAAACACAGGTGTTGCTTTTAACATGAACGATGGGTCTGCTCCTTTTAAGTACCACAGCAGACTTACCTTCACTAGTTTAGTTTAAGATAATGATCTTTACTAAACTAGTAAAGGTCTGCAGGTTTCCACAGTGAGACGACACTTTAACCCACCAGTCCAAGTACATTAGCAAGTATTAGTATTAGTGGTGGCAGGTCAGGAGGTCCATCGGAAGAGCTGTGTGTGTGTGTGTGTGTGTGTGTGTGTGTGTGTGTGTGTGTGTGTGTGTGTGTGTGTGTGAATGCAGAAAAAAAGCTATTTTCTAACCAAATAACGCATGACCCCCCCCCCCCCCCCAACACACACACGCACACAGACACACACACACACACACACACACACAGACACACACACACACACACACACACACACACACATACACACACACACACAGAGCAGCTGCCAGTCGTCCACACAGCAGCCAGTATGATGCTGATTACTAGGCTTGCATTCACCAGGTCAAGTTGCTAATTTCCGAAGCGCACCTTTAGTGCCTATTGGTGGCTTTTTATAGGGAATCATTAGGGGGAGGAAATGACAGGGTTACCACTTCCTAATAGCTCGCCATTGGACCGCAGAGGAGGAGGAGGGGAGGGAGGGGCGGAGGGAGGGGGCGGGAGGGAGGGAGGGATGGGGGGAGGAGGACGGGAGGAAGATGAGCACAAGAGACAGGAAAAGGATGATTGCCCAGCTGAGTGACATTGGCAGCCTGTGTGTGTGTGTGTGTGTGTGTGTGTGTGTGTGTCTGTGTGCGTATGCATGTGTGTGTGAGGCTGTTGGTTGCATGTTTCCAATGTGCACACGTTGAGCGTCCGGTGGCGGATGCCATGAATATGCTCAGTTCAGTTGGCATGGCTCCATTCCATTCCCCATCATCCCCACTCCCTCGTCCCCTCCTCGATTGTCGGGGCAGATGTTGCCGGCAAGACCCCCCCCCCCACCCCTACACCCCCCACCCTCCGGCACGGCTGTGATGTGTGTGTGTGTGTGTGTGTGTGTGGCAGATTTCTACGGCCACCACACACACACCCCCCACCCAGCCACCCAGCCACCCAGCCAGATGCCGTCTCCTGTCACTCATGATCCACAGCGAAATACACACACACACACAGACACTCACACACACACACACACACACACACACACAGACACACACACTCACACACACAGGAGTCCCCCCCCCACCCCTCATCCAACCAGAAGGAGGAGGGGGAAGGGGTCGGTTGAAAAAAACCCCAAATAGACAGAAATACAAAAATAAGAGAAAAGAAGCCAGGAGAGTTTTTTTCTCTTTTCTTCCATCGGCTGCCAACATGGTTCATGTGTGTGTGCAGCCAGCAGCACGTGGGGGTGGGGGTGGGTGGGCCAGGGGAGGGTCCGAGGAGCGGCAGCCTGACAGAGATAAATGCACGGCGAGGAGCCGCGATCAGCCCCTCGGTCTCAGGATGCAGCTGGCGGCGACCGCCGGCAAGTGCTTCCTGTTCACCCCCCTCCCCACCTGGGTCATCAACGACGGAAAGGAAACGACGAGTTTGTCACTTTGTGTACGAGGGTCCCTGCTTTTTCCACCTTTCTTTTTGGCAACGTTTTTTTTGTCTCGTCGACGAACTGAATGAGTGGCGGTGGTTCTACTGGTGAGTGAGGCTGTGGGCGGGGCAGCAGTGGGCGGGGCAGGAGATCCTCATCATGGACACAGAAGAAGCAGAGTGAGGCTCTCAGGGAGCGGGAGACGATCCGATCAGAAGAGCATTCTTTTATCTTGAGGCTGATATGAGGGATAGGATCACTGTACTCAATGCAGGCCAGGAGTGACCCAACCTGTAGTCGATTTTCTTTGACCCAATAACATCTAGATCGGCCGACTACATCGGAGGTCATGTCAAAGTCATCCATTTGAAAGTGGGGTTTTTGTGTGGTTGTTGTCGGAGACATAATTGATTAGGTCAACCCCTGTATGACTTCCCTGCCAGATTTAATTGGAAGACACAGACATGATTATCAGAAGTGCTGATCGAATGAGCGATACGACGAAGGCCATCAGGACTCTCCTTTAAATCTGCTTTGCTTCCCAAAACCTCCATTACACTTAGCGCCACAAGATGAGCTCTGCTGATTTGTGTCATTGCATTATTCTAAACAAGCCAGGGGGACAAATGACTGATGCTCAATGGATGAATATCACAATTACTCACCTCAGCAAAGCTATATGTAACAAATGTACTGTACTACATCCTAAAATGACCATGAAATGTCATCAGAGATTAAGGAAATATTCTTTGAAATACTGGCTTCTTCCAATAGCAATGTTACAGCCAATATGTTCCCCTTTGGAATGCCAATTCTGGTTCGAAACATTTGTTTTAGTTTTGGTCTTTTGGTTTGATTCACTATTCTCCGAGTAGCCGTAGATGCCCAGTTGGCAAATTAAAATGTGATCCTGAACATTCAAGCATTGAGCTTCAGCTAATGGTATCTGTGGGACCAGAAATACAGCCAGCCATGCAGCTAGCTAACATTGACATATGTCTAAATTCACATGAGCAAGTTTAGAAATTGCAAACAATAAATAAATTGCAAAACATAATTTTAGCCGTCGTCTTTTGTCAAAAGACAAATGTCTTCTCAACCCTGGCAACACGAGTGGCAGAAGACAACCCTCTCCACTGTTGTGACTTTGGACTGCAGTACCCAATTGAAACCCTTGGTGTCAGTGTTACATACAGCACCTTTAATTGTCTGCATCAGACCAAATGATGCAGACAGACCGAGGGAAAAGGAGTCTGTCTCTGTGTGTGTGTGTGTGTGTGTGTGGACCCAAGAGTCTTAAACTAACAAACTAACCAAAGTCCAGCACATGACCTTGTTAAACTGTTGATCCTCTAAGAGTGACTCTCTTCCAATGCGTTGGAGTTTTTTTGAATTTGAGTTTGGTACAAATGCATGAACAAATGGCAGTAATAGTATGGTTGATAGTGCAATGTGTATACAGTATCTGCATTCTAGTTGATGGTCAAGCATTTGACCATTCAGTTTCTTTAGATTCCATCCACTTTGACATTTAAACATACATCTCACCCTACCTGTTCATATGTGTTGCACATGTACTGTGACCTACAAACTCACAGAATGTCCTCATATACTTGTCATGGGTTAAAGAAACTGCTGCCCTAATATTTTACGGTCTTCTAGCAGCATCCTGTGGCTGAAGATGCAATTACAAGTGTATGATTTCGCTCATTGTTACTTACAGTTTTTGCAGAAGTTAAACACTAAATCCCATTCTCTGAACCAAATGCTGGCCTAAACCCATTTGTCAAGTTAATCACTCTTTTGACAAAACCTTAAACATTTACTGTGTATACATGTTACTGTGTGTACATGTTACTGTGTATACATGTTACATGTTACTGTGTATACATGTTACTGTGTGTACATGTTACTGTGTGTACATGTTACTGTGTGTACATGTTACTGTGTGTACATGTTACTGTGCATGTACGCACAGTACATGTACGCACAAGTAACATGTACACACAGTAACATGTACACACAGTAACATGTACGCACAGTAATGTTACTGTGTATACATGTTACTGTGTATACACAGTAAATGTTACTGTGTATACATGTTACTGTGCGTACATGTTACTGTGCATACATGTTACTGTGCGTACATGTTACTGTGCATACATGTACTGTGCGTACAATGTTACTGTGCGTACATGTTACTGTGCATACATGTTACTGTGCATACATGTTACTGTGCGTACATGTTACTGTGCATACATGTTACTGTGCGTACATGTTACTGTGTGTAACATGTTACTGTGCACATGTTACTGTGCATTACTGTTAACTGTGCGTAATGTTACTGTGCGTAACATGTACTGGTGCGTAACATGTTACTGTGCATACATGTTACTGTGCATGTACCCATGTTACTGTGCATACATGGTTACTGTGTGTACATGTTACTGTGTGTACATGTTACTGTGCGTACATGTTACTGTGCGTACATGTTACTGTGCATACATGTTACTGTGTGTACATGTTACTGTGTGTACATGTTACTGTGTATACATGTTACTGTGTATACATGTTACTGTGTGTACATGTTACTGTGCGTACATGTTACTGTGTGTACATGTTACTGTGTATACATGTTACTGTGTGTACATGTTACTGTGTATACATGTTACTGTGTATACATGTTACTGTGTGTACATGTTACTGTGTGTACATGTTACTGTGTATACATGTTACTGTGTGTACATGTTACTGTGTGTACATGTTACTGTGTGTACATGTTACTGTGTGTACATGTTACTGTGTGTACATGTTACTGTGTGTACATGTTACTGTGTGTACATGTTACTGTGTGTACATGTTACTGTGTGTACATGTTACTGTGTGTACATGTTACTGTGTATACATGTTACTGTGTATACATGTTACTGTGTGTACATGTTACTGTGTGTACATGTTACTGTGTATCCATGTTACTTCCTCTGGTCGGATCCCAAACAAAGATCTCATTGACTTTGATTATTGTAGTTACACAACATTTAGTGTTCTGTAATGTGTGTTTCATTGAGAGTGTTCTTTGGGCTTCCTGTATTTTTCTGCAAGTGCTTAATATACAGATATTAAATACTATACTACTTTCCTACAGTATGATATGAGCAAGTTGTGATTACTATACTTTTGTGTAAATTCATATACAAAAAAACATCTGTGACTACAGGCCTTGGATGCTGTGTTCTCTATTTTTTTTAAATGTTTTATTCTTTTGATTAAGTGTCTCATGAATTCTCTGTAGATGTTATATATTCACTGGCTGTGTGTATGATCTGAAAGCATTGTTTGATTTTGAGCACAGATTCTATATTTTTGATTGTTTGATTTTGCTAGAAGATTCAGGGGGTCGTGAATGAAGTTTGAATTTTGTGCTTTGTGTTTACAGTTTTGAGAAAATGGGTGAAGGTTCAAAAAAATGTGTCTTAGCAACAGTAAAAAAAACTGTAACATAGACCGGCCGGCAAGACAATATGGTTCAGCTTGTGTTTGTTGGCATTGTAGACAAAAAAAACAAGTTCTTAAATAGTTGTCCTGTTTACTATCAGCAATTAGTCAAATACATATAAACAAACGGTAGGAAAAGGACAGTTCTCCAGCGACATTTCAGTTATTTTCAAATGGTAATCCTTATCGCTTTAGACACACTCACATTCACACTTTCTTTTTTCTTGTTTTTTTCTTTTTTGCTTAACATCTTGTGCAATAAAAAAACATGGTTCATAAATAAGAATTAAATACAAAAAAGAATTAATTTGCATGTTATTTACAACTCATATCCCCGCCCCCCCGTCCCTGTTAAATATAAACAAAACATTCCTTCAACTTACAAGCAACAAACTCCACAGAATAATAATAGCCGATCCCTATCCGTGATATGATGCCCCTGCAGATACAAGTGGTGGAGAGACAGATGCTTCTACACCACACACACACACACACACAGGTTTATTTGGTAATACTATACATGTTAATTCCTTGATGCGTAAACAGCTGTACCTTTAGAATCATCTGCAGAATGCCGACCAGAAACAACCAAGAAAGAAAGAAAAAGACAAACATTGCAAAGTGTCTCTGTTGCAAAGGAGCACGCTTCACTAAAGTGACTCGGTCGGCATCAGCAATCTGAACGTCGATATTCGCAAGACGGGGAGGAGGGGCACACGATCCGAGGCCTAGTGACAAGGTACGAGCGCTTCACGGGGGGGTGGGTTCCCAGAGTCCAATAGTAAGAAAAGAAATCAACAACAATGACGACAACATTGCACTCTCTGGGAGTGTTCTGGGAGTTCGCTGCAAGACGGGCATGTTTGGCGGGATGTGGACAAAAAATGGCCGCTTGATCAACCACGTGTGATCGCTTCGGTAAGCGAAGGCGCTCGTGGGTGAAATTGAAAGCGCACTCAGCACGTGGGCTAATTGTTCTTTTAAAATACTGGATTGTAGTCAAAGAAAATGTGAAACGTTCCCCCTGCTGCTTGCAGTAGGAGGTCAGAGGTCACACGCAAAGCTAAATTAAACGCGTGGTTTCAGGCTAATCAACCGTGAGAGAGACAACATAAGGAATCGCTATACAGTGACTAAAAAGATAGCAGTGGAGAGCAGAAGACAACAACTCTATTTACACGTGTGTCCCACCGAATAACATACAAGAGGTAATAGAAGAAGAAATAAATATTCACAAACGGTCGGTGAACTTCTGCTGTTGCAAAAAAAGAAAGAAAAAAGAGAAAGGAAAATTCAGAGCACAAGAATGTAAACCATCTTGTATTGAGAGAGGCAGTTTCCTATGGCAAAAGCTAAACCTAATCAGTAAATATCATGCTGCACTAATATAGTGCAAAAATATGCCAACAGAACAGAGACAGAAAAGAGACAAGGAGACTTAAGTAAAAACCGGATCTGAGACGTAATGTACCCTTGTGTACTCTGGTCGGAGTCCACTCCCAACTGTGGGTTATTTTCGGAACAAAGTAAAGTCCAAAAAAATACAAATTAAAATAAGAATAAAAGATTTGTGCTTTCGAGCAAAATCTTTGCATTTTGTGGCGGTCACCTTCTCCAGCAACTGCTGTTCAGAAAGACGGTCGGAGAAATGGAAGAGAAAGAAAGGCGGACTTCCATGAGAAGATTTTCTGAAGGCTCTTGTGAAACAAAAGTATCAAAATGTAAAGAAAATTGAAAAAATATCTCGATCGCAAATCAGAAATGGTGTTCCATTTATTGTCCTTGTATTGTTCTTTGAATTGTTGCCTTTATTTTATTACTGCTGACGTCACCCGGTGGGTGATTCCAAATAAAAGGAGTAACGCTGAATTGGTTTCCATGGCGATCTCCCTGCCAAGACGCCGTCGTCCAGGTGACTGGGCTTTTACATGTCGGCGTCACCGTCGTAGGCCAGTGTCAGCGGCTTCAGTCTGTTGTTCATCTGTCTCCGCTGGGGTTTCTTTGGTTTTTTACTGCAGACAGAACACGAGAAGAAGACTGAATGAATGAGTGAATTGAATAATTCACACTTTTGCCTTCTTGTGTGTGCGTATACATCAATCTTGTCTCTCTAAATTTGAATTTAAATGCTGATTTTGTATTAAAAAAAAAAATTTATATGAAGATGTTTATTTTAATGTATTGTATGTCACTTACTTTATTATTATCTGACTATTGTGTGTTTGATGTGAGTACCTAGTACTGTACCTGTGTTGACCTGTCCATCTACCCATGTCTGGAGGAATGACATGGGTAGATGGACAACCAGTAGTTAGCCAACAGAACAACGACAAAGAGCTCCAAAATCAACAACAATTTAACGAGGATAAGGATCAATATGTATGTAACCTCTATTTTTTCCAAGAGAGGGCAGCATTGTGTTAAGAATGTCAGGAAAAAACTAAATGCATAGGGGCTGGTGTTTGGATGAATGAATGAATGGATGAATGAAGTAATGAATGGATGAATGAATGGGTTAATGCAAGAATAAATGAGTGCCACAGGGCACCACTCAACATGTACTTGGGCAAAACATGATTCCTGCCGGTCACCAGCCGCTACAAAATCACAGACCTTCTCACCTACAGTCCAGGGATCCCAATGAAAGTGAGAGCAGGTGCTCTGGGGGCGGGGCTAAGGCACAGGTTGGAGGAGCAGAGTGACCTTAGGCACTGAGGTGATCTCAAGAGAGAGAGAGAGAGAGAGAGAGAGAGAGAGAGAGAGAGAGAGAGATGGGGGCCCTGCTACGTGATGAGCGTCTCGATACGGGACGCTGCTGATGACAACAACGTTGAGCTCAGCCGCGAGGAGAAAGCCCCCCGGGACCGCTGCCCCGTCATGCAGGGCTGTGCTGCTTGTTGTGGTGTCTGTGCGGCTGCTTGTTTGGACGTGTGGTGCGTCGCTAGCGGCCGGGGGGATCGCTGCGGCCGGACCACCAGCAGCGACTGCTTGCGCCGCGGCCGCATGTCAGCGGCGGCGCTCTGGGTGTGGTGGGGGGGCGCGGGGCCACGGCGGTCCTGCTCTAGTCTCTGGCAGTCGGGACAGGTATAGGACAGTGACAGGCTGTCCCGCGCCATCCAGTACATCTCGTCCGTGGAAGACTTGGGACTGGTCGTCGCCGCAGTCGTGTCACGGCAGCGACGAGCGAAGCTTGAGATACAGTAGGTGAGCGAGGTTGGGCGGTGATGCAGGGAGAGAGAGTGATGAAAGGAAAAGATGGAGGGAACAAATGAGATGAACTTAAATTAAATGAAATAAGAGGATTTGATAAATGAAGCAAAACTGGATAAAAAAAACTAAATGGTGAGCATTAAATGAGATGACTTCAAATGAACAGAAATAAATGAATGAAGGAACAGATGGATGAATGAAAGGTGAATGGCTGGCGGCTATCTTACCATGCTAAGTATGAACACCAGGGGAACTAAGGGCTATCTTACCATGCTAAGTACGTCATGGAGATGATGAACACCAGGAGAACTAGAACTCCCGCTGCCACTCCATAGACCCAGGTCTTCAGTTTGCCATCTGAAATAAAACATAACATATCTAAATGTCTTGCCTCAACCAGTCACAAGACAAACGTCTTCGCTTTCCAAATGTAATGTTTGTGTTGTGTGTTAGTGTTGTGTGTTAGTGTTGTGTTTTTGTCGCCAACACAACAACATGGCGAGCACATACATCAGCAAATCAACTGTAGAATCATGCATCCATAACCCGTGGTGGCTCGTCAATAGGGGGCGCTGCCACCACTGCCATTTCTAGAGAAGTCTACATGTTACATAAAGCAAAATAATTATAAAATAGATGTGTTTACTTCTACAATGCACTAGTATTGTAGTCTGCGTTCATTAAAAAATCTTTCCAATTTGTTCCAAATTGTTATTAGTTTATTTTTGTTTCAATACAAGACATACTTCAGCTCCTTCCTGTAATGATGTCTGTAGCTCAGCTATATATATCATCCACCTGTAGGTGTCACTGTGGTTCTTCAGCCATGATGGGAGTATGAATCATTTGGAGTACACAAAGGATTATGGGTCAATTGGTGGGAAATTGATGTGTGTGTTATGTTGTGTTCTTAGTGTTTGTTGCTTGTGTGGGGTGACTAAGAGTACGTAGACTGACCAGACAGACTGAATGAGCCAGCCGTGGCCTTGTGGTGTCGATGACACTGAGTACTCAAACAACTGTTCCATAATATATATTGTATTGTCCTGGAGTCATGCGGTGTATGGGGCACAAAACATACATACTCCCGTGGCCCCAGTGTTGGCTGTTCTGTGGCGCTCGTCACAGTATTTTCAGGAGATGTTAAAAGGATCAGAGCTGGACAAATGACAGCTTCTGCAGCTAGCTTGTGGCCACATGAAGTTAGAAGTAAAGTGACTTTGTGTTAAATATTATTGTGGAGAAAGTCTGTAATTGTAATATTTAAACAGGCAAAGTGTTTTGATCTCACAGTATCTCTCATCAACAGTGTTAACTATTCAGACTTCAGCAGTTATTATTTGTAAATCTGGGGTATTGGAAAGTTTAAGCAACATTACAATGGTGTTATTTGGGCTGTTTTTTTGCACCCCCCAAACATTTTATATCACCAGCCGCCACTGTCTGTAACTTACTTAAAGTAGTACAAGTGGTGACAATTATTGAAGTAAGTTAGTGAGTTAAAATAGTAAAAATTATATTAGTTAAGCTAAACTAATGCTTGTGTACTATTTTAACTTAAGAAATTATGTTTCAACAGTACAAGAAGTTCACATTGATTAATGTACAACACTGCATACTAAAGTGAACAGATGTATGAACTACGAATGTAGTTATTGTTCTTAGCGGCAGGGGTCAGTACAGCCACACGGGAACATGAACCACGTGTCCTACGGTTGATCAACGGTCTTGCAGGCACGCCGTCCCCCTGACCCTTGGAGCAAAACCACACGTCGACATATTCCTCAGCAGCGGCGCCCCCAGACAAATATTCGGTGCCAGACAGGACCGGTGTATGATGGTTCAAGAGACAAGACAATGGTAATGTCTCAGTTCAATATCTGAAGTAGCAGGGTGTAAAGAAATAAACAGTTCATCATCATTACATGGACTCTGTTCAAATCGTATTTTTTGCTCAGGAGGTTTCCTGACTGAGTGAATGACACGGCAGTACCTAAGCTGCAGACATAAGGTCTGTTGGAATTCTCTAAATGCTAAGGAAAGGTGCTTCAATGATTCCTTGGACCTTCCTTTACGAAAGGAAGGAAAGGCGTCCCACAATTCCTTGCATTTCACTTTGTGACTGTTATACTGGTCTACTATATTGCTTATTTATGTATATTCCAATGTTGGGAATGAATTAATATATTTCTAATCTAAGATGCGCTTTTTGTAGTCCATCTTCACATGTAGTTTCACCACAGCAGACCCACGTCCATAACATGCAGCGTCGCATAATGATGTATCTTAGTGGAACAAAAGTTGAATGTGTACATTTTTACATTTAGGGCATTTAGCTTTTATCCAAAGCGAAAAATGTGTTACACCCAAACCCAGGCGAGAGTAGGAGGAGTGGGGCTCTTAATCAAGAAGAAATATGTTAATGCATACAAGTGTGACATGGTTGGATAAAGAGCTCATTATAACAAAAGTTGAATGTGTACATTTTTACATTTAGGGCATTTAGCTTTTATCCAAAGCGAAAAATGTGTTACACCCAAACCCAGGCGAGAGTAGGAGGAGTGGGGCTCTTAATCAAGAAGAAATATGTTAATGCATACAAGTGTGCAGAAAAGATCTCATAATTCATAGTTTCCTTCAATGGCAATCTGGTTACTGTTATTGTGGTAGCATAAGACCCAACGGAGGTGTCAGATGTGAAAAGGACAAATTCTATGCTGATCTAAAATGCTGTTTAAAACAAACCTCAATACATTCAATGCAACCTGTCTTGGGCGATTTTAATGCATGTGTTGGTTTGTATTGTGGGGAGACAAAACAAATACATGTGTGGTGTAATAAAGAAATGCATCACAAACTGGAAAGAGAAAGAGGGTTTTTACTTTATTATTATAACATCTCACAACATGAATTACACTTAATTAGCAGACAACCACATAAGGTACAGTAACAGTAAGAGCAATAGTAACATCTGCTACAAAGTGAATGGAAACAGCTTGCCTGTAAACATCTCAACCAAATGAATTCTACAGTGAGTAAGCATATTTAAAAAACTGAATGCCATTGTGTCTTCTTTTGTGTGACCTCTTCTTCTGCACAATGTGGCCTGACAGAGAAAACAGTCTCTCACATGGCTCTGTTGAAGCAGGTGTAGCTAAGTACCTTTGTGTGCCGACCACCACTGTAGTGGACATGCCTCTATGCTGACACTGGGCTCTGCCCTATACCTGTCTAGAGTTGTGTCTGTGGACGGTGCCTCATCATCAGACTCTGACTCCATCAGTAGGAGGGCCATCTTCTTCTTTGGTGGCTCAGATTCCATTTCCTCTGTGGAGGGCTGTGGTGCAGGTTCCTTGTCCATAAGCATCTCAGCCACACCTCTTCCCTCTCTGCTCTGGGCAGGCACCTGAAGTCCTTGAATCTGGGATCTAGAGCTGTTGCTACCTTAAGCCATGACATGTTTGTGTTCTCCTTTCATCTGTTTAGGTCCTCTGTGAATGCAGCCTTGAAGTGCACTACATAGGCAGGGTCAACATATGAGGCCTCCATTGTACGTAAGAAGTGGCAGAGTGCAGGCAGCACCACAGAGCACGACACATATGTGTCACCACCCAGGAGCTCAGTGACGCACCTACAAACACACAAGACAGAATGAATGACTACACTTTTCATTAAGATAACACCCATTTAGGGGACAGACCTACAATTATTTCTAAAATGCAATAATATATTATAACAATTGGATTTGTCATAAATTAAAATAGAAGAGGATAGGGAAATCACCATACCTGTATGGCTCCATCAGTGTTTCCAACTTTGCCAGTCTGTCATATTCAGCTGAGGTTAGCATGGTTAACTTGTGCTTCTGCTGCGCCAGCGTTGCCTTCAGTGGGTCTTTGTTGTGTTGGACCCGCTTTACTCACATTCACACTTTCTTTTTTCTTGTTTTTTTCTTTTTTGCTTAACATCTTGTGCAATAAAAAAACATGGTTCATAAATAAGAATTAAATACAAAAAAGAATTAATTTGCATGTTATTTACAACTCATATCCCCGCCCCCCCGTCCCTGTTAAATATAAACAAAACATTCCTTCAACTTACAAGCAACAAACTCCACAGAATAATAATAGCCGATCCCTATCCGTGATATGATGCCCCTGCAGATACAAGTGGTGGAGAGACAGATGCTTCTACACCACACACACACACACACACAGGTTTATTTGGTAATACTATACATGTTAATTCCTTGATGCGTAAACAGCTGTACCTTTAGAATCATCTGCAGAATGCCGACCAGAAACAACCAAGAAAGAAAGAAAAAGACAAAACATTGCAAAGTGTCTCTGTTGCAAAGGAGCACGCTTCACTAAGTGACTCGGTCGGCATCAGCAATCTGAACGTCGATAATTCGCAAGACGGGGAGGAGGGGCACCCGATCCGAGGCCTAGTGACAAGGTACGAGCGCCTCACGGGTGGTGGGTTCCCCAGAGTCCAATAGTAAGAAAAGAAAACAACAACAATGACGACAACATTGCACTCTTGGAGTGTTCTGGAGTCGCTGCAAGACGGGCATGTTGGCGGGATGTGGACAAAAATGGCCGCTTGATCAACCGACGTGTGATCGGCTTCGGTAAGCGAAGGCGCTCCGTGGGTGAAATTGAAAGCGCACTCAGCACGTGGGCTAATTGTTCTTTTAAAATACTGGATTGTAGTCAAAGAAAATGTGAAACGTTCCCCTGCTGCTTGCAGTAGGAGGTCAGAGGTCACACGCAAAGCTAAATTAAACGCGTGGTTTCAGGCTAATCAACGGTGAGAGAGACAACATAAGGAATCGCTATACAGTGACTAAAAGATAGCAGTGGAGAGCAGAAGACAACAACTCTATTTACACGTGTGTCCCACCGAATAACTACAAGAGGTAATAGAAGAAGAAATAAATATCACAAACGGTCGGTGAACTTCTGCTGTTGCAAAAAAAAAAGAAAGAAAAAAGAGAAAGGAAAATTCAGAGCACAAGAATGTAAACCATCTTGTATGAGAGAGGCAGTTTCCTATGGCAAAGCTAACCTAATCAGTAAATATCATGCTGCACTAATATAGTGCAAAAATATGCCAACAGAACAGAGACAGAAAAGAGACAAGGAGACTTAAGTAAAAACCGGATCTGAGACGTAATGTACCCTTGTGTACTCTGGTCGGGAGTCCACTCCCAACCTGTGGGTTATTTTCGGAACAAACTAAAGTCCAAAAAAAATACAAATTAAAATAAGAATAAAAGATTTGTGCTTTCGAGCAAAATCTTTGCATTTTGTGGCGGTCACCTTCTCCAGCAACTGCTGTTCAGAAAGACGGTCGGAGAAATTGGAAGAGAAAGAAAGGCGGAACTTCCATGAGAAGATTTTCTGAAGGCTCTTGTGAAACAAAAGTATCAAATGTAAAAGAAAATTGAAAAAATATCTCGATCGCAAATCAGAAATGTGTTCCATTTATTGTCCTTGTATTGTTCCTTTGAATTGTTGCCTTTATTTTATTACTGCTGACGTCACCCGGTGGGTGATTCCAAATAAAAGGAGTAACGCTGAATTGGTTTCCATGGCGATCTCCCTGCCAAGACGCCATCGTCCAGGTGACTGGGCTTTTACATGTCGGCGTCACCGTCGTAGGCCAGTGTCAGCGGCTTCAGGTCTGTTGTTCATCTGTCTCCGCTGGGTTTCTTTGGTTTTTACTGCAGACAGAACACGAGAAGAAGACTGAATGAATGAGTGAATTGAATAATTCACACTTTTGCCTTCTTGTGTGTGCGTATACATCAATCTTGTCTCTCTAACTTATAAATATTCATTTGTATTTGAATTTAAATGCTGATTTTGTATTAAAAAAAAAAATTATATGAAGATGTTTATTTTAATGTATTGTAATGTCACTTACTTTATTATTATCTGACTATTGTGTGTTTGATGTGAGTACCTAGTACTGTACCTGTGTTGACCTGTCCATCTACCCATGTCTGGAGGAATGACATGGGTAGATGGACAACCAGTAGTTAGCCAACAGAACAACGACAAAGAGCTCCAAAATCAACAACAAATTTAACGAGGATAAGGATCAATATGTATGTAACCTCTATTTTTTCCAAGAGAGGGCAGCATTGTGTTAAGAATGTCAGGAAAAAAACTAAATGCATAGGGGCTGGTGTTTGGATGAATGAATGAATGAATGAATGAAGTAATGAATGGATGAATGAATGGGTGAATGAATTAATTAATGCAAGAATAAATGAGTTGCCACAGGGCACCACTCAAACATGATTCCTGCCGGTCACCAGCCGCTACAAAATCACAGACCTTCTCACCTACAGTCCAGGGAATCCAATGAAAGTGAGAGCAGGTGCTCTGGGGGCGGGGCTAAGGCACAGGTTGGAGGAGCAGAGTGACCTTAGGCCACTGAGGTGATCTCAAGAGAAGAGACGAGAGAGAGAGAGAGAGACGGAGAGAGAGAGAGAGATGGGGGCCCTGCTACGTGTATGAGCGTCTCGATACGGGACGCTGCTGCATGACAACAACGTTGAGCTCAGCCGCGAGGAGAAAGCCCCCCGGGACCGCTGCCCCGTCATGCAGGGCTGTGCTGCTTGTTGTGGTTGTCTGTGCGGCTGCTTGTTTGGACGTTGTGGTGCGTCGCTAGCGGCCGGGGGGATCGCTGCGGCCGGACCACCAGCAGCGACTGCTTGCGCCGCGGCCGCATGTCAGCGGCGGCGCTCTGGTGTGGTGGGGGGCGGCGGGGCCACGGGCGGTCCTGCTCTAGTCTCTGACAGTCGGGACAGGTATAGGACAGTGACAGGCTGTCCCGCGCCATCCAGTACATCTCGTCCGTGGAAGACTTGGGACCTGGTCGTCGCCGCAGTCGTGTCACGGCAGCGACGAGCGAAGCTTGAGATACAGTAGGTGAGCGAGGTTGGGCGGTGATGCAGGGAGAGAGAGTGAAGGAAGGAAAAGATGGAGGGAACAAATGAGATGAACTTAAATTAAATGAAATAAGAGGATTTGATAAATGAAGCAAAACTGGATAAAAAAAACTAAATGGTGAGCATTAAATGAGATGACTTCAAATGAACAGAAATAAATGAATGAAAGGTGAATGGCTGGCGGCTATCTTACCATGCTAAGTATGAACACCAGGGGAACTAAGGGCTATCTTACCATGCTAAGTATGAACACCAGGGGAACTAAGGGCTATCTTACCATGCTAAGTATGAACACCAGGGGAACTAAGGGCTATCTTACCATGCTAAGTATGAACACCAGGGGAACTAAGGGCTATCTTACCATGCTAAGTACGTCATGGAGATGATGAACACCAGGAGAACTAGAACTCCCGCTGCCACTCCATAGACCCAGGTCTTCAGTTTGCCATCTGAAATAAAACATAACATATCTAAATGTCTTGCCTCAACCAGTCACAAGTCAAACGTCTTCGCTTTCCAAATGTAATGTTTGTGTTGTGTGTTAGTGTGGCGAGCACATACATCAGCAAATCAACTGTAGAATCATGCATCCATAACCCGTGGTGGCTCGTCAATAGGGGGCGCATGTTACATAAAGTCTACATGTTACATAAAGCAAAATAATTATAAAATAGACGTGTTTACTTCTACAATGCACTAGTATTGTAGTCTGCGTTCATTTAAAAAATCTTTCCAATTTGTTCCAAATTGTTATTAGTTTATTTTTGTTTCAATACAAGACATACTTCAGCTCCTTCCTGTAATGATGTCTGTAGCTCAGCTATATATATCATCCACCTGTAGGTGTCACTGTGGTTTCTTGATGGGAGTATGAATCATTTGGAGTACACAAAGGATTATGGGTCAATTGGTGGGAAATTGATGTCTGTGTTATGTTGTGTTCTTAGTGTTTGTTGCTTGTGTGGGGTGACTAAGAGTACGTAAACTGACCAAGACAGACTGAATGAGCCAGCCGTGGCCTTGTGGTGTCGATGACACTGAGTACTCAAACAACTGTTCCATAATATATTATTGTATTGTCCTGGAGTCATGTGGTGTATGGGGCACAGAACATACAGACTCCCCTGGCCCCAGTGTTGGCTGTTCTGTGGCGCTCGTCACAGTATTTTCAGGAGATGTTAAAAGGATTAGAGCTGGACAATGACAGCTTCTGCAGCTAGCTTGTGGCCACATGAAGTTAGAAGTAAAGTGACTTTGTGTTAAATATTATTGTGGAGAAAGTCTGTAATTGTAATCCATTAATATTTAAACAGGAAAAGTGCTTTTGATTTCACAGTATCTCTCATCAACAGTGTTAACTATTCAGACTCAGCAGTTATTATTTGTAAATCTGGGGGATTGGAAAGTTTAAGCAAACATTACAATGGTGTTGTTTGGGCTGTTTTTTTGCACCCCCCAAACATTTTATATCACCAGCCGCCACTGTCTGTAACTTACTTAAAGTAGTACAAGTGGTGACAATTATTGAAGTAAGGTTAGTGAGTTAATAAATAGTTAAAATTATGCTTGTGTACTATTTTAACTTAAGAAATTATGTTTCAACAGTACAAGAAGTTCACATTGATGAATGTACAACACTGCATACTAAAGTTGAACAGATGTATGAACTACAAATGTAGTTATTGTTCTGAGCGGCAGGGGTCAGTACAGCCCATGGGGAACATGAACCACGTGTCCTACGGTTGATCAAAGGTCTTGCAGGCGCGCCGGTCCCCCTGACCCTTGGAGCAAAACCACACGTCGACATATTCCTCAGCAGCGGCGCCCACAGACAAATATTCGGTGCCAGACAGGACCGGTGTATGATGGTTCAAGAGACAAGACAATGGTAATGTCTCAGTTCAATATCTGAAGTAGCAGGGTGTAAAGAAATAAACAGTTCATCATCATTACATGGACTCTGTTCGAATCGTATTTTTGCTCAGGAGGTTTCCTGACAGTGAATGACACGGACGTACCTAAGCTGCAGACATAAGGTCTGTTGGAATTCTCTAAATGCTAAGGAAAGGTGCTTCAATGATTCCTTGGACCTTCCTTTACGAAAGGAAGGAAAGGCGTCCCACAATTCCTTGCATTTCACTTTGTGACTGTTATACTGGTCTGCTATATTGCTTATTTATGTATATTCCAATGTTGGTAATGAATTAATATATTTCTAATCTAAGATGCGCTTTTTGTAGTCCATCTTCACATGTAGTTTCACCACAGCAGACCCACGTCCATAACATGCAGCGTCGCATAATGATGTATCTTAGTGGAAGTGGAGCCGGATTCTCTTAACAGCGCGGTTGTCTTTTCCTAAGTCCTTATGAATCCTCTTTTCCATCTTTCCTTTACCTCACGACAGGGTTAAGGTACAGTAGTTAGGAAAGGACTTAGGACCTACTTTTTTGAGAATTTGAATGGGGTCATGACATATCATGGCCAAGAGTTTAATTCCTTTTCTAGTCCACTAAACGAAGAATGACAAATTCAAAGTAGACACTGAAGTAGACGCCTTCCTCATATATAAGTCTGTATCTCCTCAAAATGTTAGCCAGGAATTGGACTTTGGATGTGCCCAGAGATGATGCATTATTATGAATTGATTCCTCTATTTCTGATTGGGTGGGCAGACAACAGGCCCAGGCTGCTGGCGCCTACGAGGCTTATTCTGATCCAAGTCAATGTGCCTTTGGTGTTGTACTCACTTGGTGTTGTACTCACTTGGTGTTGTATTCACTTGGTGTTGTATTCACTTGGTGTTGTATTCACTTGGTGTTGTATTCACTTGGTGTTGTATTCACTTGGTGTTGTATTTACTTGGTGTTGTATTCACTTGGTGTTGTATTTACTTGGTGTTGTATTCACTTGGTGTTGTATTCACTTGGTGTTGTATTTACTTGGTGTTGTATTCACTTGGTGTTGTATTCACTTGGTGTTGTATTTACTTGGTGTTGTATTCACTTGGTGTTGTATTCACTTGGTGTTGTATTCACTTGGTGTTGTATTCACTTGGTGTTGTATTCACTTGGTGTTGTATTCACTTGGTGTTGTATTTACTTGGTGTTGTATTCACTTGGTGTGTATTTACTTGGTGTTGTATTCACTTGGTGTGTATTTACTTGGTGTTGTATTCACTTGGTGTTGTATTCACTTGGTGTTGTATTCACTTGGTGTTGTATTCACTTGGTGTGTATTTACTTGGTGTTGTATTCACTTGGTGTTGTATTCACTTGGTGTTGTATTCACTTAGTGTGTATTTACTTGGTGTTGTATTCACTTGGTGTTGTATTCACTTGGTGTTGTATTTACTTGGTGTTGTATTCACTTGGTGTTGTATTTACTTGGTGTTGTATTCACTTGGTGTGTATTTACTTGGTGTTGTATTCACTTAGTGTGTATTTACTTGGTGTTGTATTCACTTGGTGTTGTATTCACTTGGTGTTGTATTCACTTGGTGTGTATTTACTTGGTGTTGTATTCACTTGGTGTGTATTCACTTGGTGTTGTATTCACTTGGTGTTGTATTCACTTGGTGTTGTATTTACTTGGTGTTGTATTCACTTGGTGTTGTATTCACTTGGTGTTGTATTCACTTGGTGTTGTATTCACTTGGTGTTGTATTCACTTGGTGTTGTATTCACTTGGTGTTGTATTCACTTGGTGTTGTATTCACTTGGTGTTGTATTCACTTGGTGTTGTATTCACTTGGTGTTGTATTTACTTGGTGTTGTATTCACTTGGTGTTGTATTCACTTGGTGTGTATTTACTTGGTGTTGTATTCACTTAGTGTGTATTTACTTGGTGTTGTATTCACTTGGTGTTGTATTCACTTGGTGTTGTATTCACTTGGTGTGTATTTACTTGGTGTTGTATTCACTTGGTGTTGTATTCACTTGGTGTTGTATTTACTTGGTGTTGTATTCACTTGGTGTTGTATTCACTTGGTGTGTATTTACTTGGTGTTGTATTCACTTGGTGTTGTATTCACTTGGTGTTGTATTCACTTGGTGTTGTATTTACTTGGTGTTGTATTCACTTGGTGTTGTATTCACTTGGTGTTTCACTTGGTGTTGTATTCACTTGGTGTGTATTTACTTGGTGTGTATTTCACTTGGTGTTGTATTCACTTGGTGTTGTATTCACTTGGTGTGTATTTACTTGGTGTTGTATTCACTTGGTGTTGTATTTACTTGGTGTTGTATTCACTTGGTGTGTATTCACTTGGTGTTGTATTCACTTGGTGTTGTATTCACTTGGTGTTGTATTCACTTGGTGTTGTATTCACTTGGTGTGTATTTACTTGGTGTTGTATTCACTTGTGTTTTCTTGGTTGTTTATCATCTCGAGTTTTTAATTCCAGCGTTGGTACATCCTGGAAGAGTGACTCCTCTTCTTGCCCATGAGAGGCTTGCTGAACTGTCAGCTCTGTGGTGTTTGCTGGACTGCGTTTGAAATGTCTGACAATTTTCTGCCACTTGGCTAAAGCATCGACAAACCCGCTATCACAGAGAGCCACTGAGATTACCCTCTGTATAATGTGTGCTACACAGGCATATGGCTAGTATGGTAGCATTCTTATCATTCTTATCATATTGCGAGCACTCTGTGTTCCTACAGTGGTGATCTTGTCTGCAATCTCCCACTCCCGTGCAACTTCAATAAACTGGCTCGCGTATGCTTCGGCAAAATTCAGTTTTCACCACACCTAAGGCGAACGAGTGCAGTTGCCATTTGTAATCGATGTGCCGTTACACCGAGGTAGTTATGGTTGCTTACTGATGTCCAGTGGTCTGGTTCTGGATAATGCCTTGTGACACACTGGGGAATATCTCTTCAGTCATCACGTTAGCTGTGTTTGCCATGTAATCACAAAAAAAAAATCAACGTATAAATCTGCCGCTGGAAATGCGTGAGGACGTTTGGGTCAAACTTGGAAATGTAATTAATTAGCATATTTTTTTACACGTTTAGGTTTCCAGATTAATCGCAAGAGTTAACGCGTTAATGTTGACAGCCCTGATATATATATATATATATATATATATATGTATGTGCACATGGGTGTATATATGGGTGTATATTTTTTCATGTGCGTATTATGTATATCAATCTCTCTTCTTGCTGTTTTATCTTTTATCTTTTTTCGACTACGCTTTTGCGTACTGTCGCCTGCAATGTCACAAGAATTCCACTGTTCAGAATGGCCCTGTGTTATGAACAACATGACAATAAAGCACTTTGACTTTGACTTGATTAAGAGTGTTATATACTGCTGTGATGTTATTAAGAGTGTTATATACTGCTGTAATAGAGTTAAGAGGGTTATATACTGTTGAAATGGTATTGAGAGGGTTATATATATTGGTATTAAGAGTGTAATATGTGGCTGTGATGTTATTAAGTACAATATATACTGCTGGAATGTTATTAAAAGTGTTATATACTGTTGTAACGGTATTACAGATTACAGATATCTTAATATTATAAATTATCTACACATCTATCTTCTCTGGCAAGTGTAGGCAACGTCTTTGTCTTCATCCACCCCCACCTCCTCACATACTCTTTTCTCTCTTCCCCCACCCGACCCCCACCATCTACTCCTCCATAGTCACCATGGGGAGTCCCCAGTGCATTATGGGTAAACCCTGCAGGGATAATAACCCCCCCCCCTTCCCCCCTGCATCCAGAAATATGCATGCAAATAGAGGCTGTATAATTCAGTTGCAAGCAGAAATTGCGTTTTAATTCTTTTGGGTGCAAAGAGAGAGAGAACAGGGGGAGAGAGACAGAGAGGGAGAGGGAGGGCTCCTATAATAATAAACGCAAGCCATACGTCAAATCAGCGTCATCTTTTATATCCTTGCTTTTATGATGTCCGTCTGTATTTATTCGCATTTCTTAAATTCTGAGTGTGTGTGTGTGTATTACACTTCATGTATGGTAAATACAGCCATATACAGTATATTGAATCTGTGGTCATATGTTTTGCATCCTTGCTTTTTGCTGATATTTATTGAATGAATATTCAAATCCTAAAACAGCTTGTAGAGAGAGAGAGACAGAGAGAGAGAGAAGAGAAGAATGTATCGCAAACTACATTTTCAGAAAATCGGTTTCCAACCACTACTGTGCTAATATTAGGAGACGGTTCTTCGAGATAAGCAGTAGGAGGCGCTAATTCTCCAGTCAGGTGGCATTATACTAGTGATGGGAAGTCCGGCTCTTTTCAAAGATTCGGCTCTTTTGGCTCGGCTCCCTTAGAAGAGCCGGCTCTTACGGCTCCCAAATGGCTCTTTTATGCAGGTTTTAGTTCGTATACCAAAAAAAAAGAAATTTTAATCAAACCTTTAACATAAACCAAGCTGAACACCAGAACACAGCAAACCCACAAGGCAACCACAAGCAAACAAATCAAATAAATAAAGGCCAAGTACTAACATTATGACCCACTTTAGTAATAAAAGGATCTTTAGTGCAGGTTTGGCATTCAGAATAATACCAGATGCCTCCAGCTCTGGATCGGCTGATGTTGATTTCTCCTCTCCTGAATTATTTTGTCCTGTTTTTGAGAAGACTCTCCTGAGGGGGACTGAGTGTTGCGACGATTTGCAGAGTCTTCCTACCATTACCTTACCAGGCGTGGGTAGACTGAAGCCTTGGTCTCCCACCAAGTTCAGTGGGTCTTCTTCACCTCTTCGGATGAGGGGCTCCTCAAGATTGGACGTCACCTCCAAGCACAGCATCAGGCTGTGGGATTTCTCCTTGGCAGTGGTCTCCTGTTGCTCTTTTCGTCAAAAGTGCCTCCACACAGCAGAAAGCTTGTGGTTCCTGTGAACCTCGGCCCCTGCTCCAACTTCCTTCCTACTTGCCCTCTGCATGGAGGATCTGGACAGGCTGCTGTGGTTGCATTCTTGCCGTGCTGCTGCAGTTATTCTTTGGAGTGCCTCATCCACAGCTTCTGTTTTTTTTTTTATCGCTAAATGGCTAACTTTTTAAACTGTGGGGTCCAGTCCAGGTGTTTGGGGACAAGGTTTTTCTATTCTTGGGGGAACCTATACATGGGGTTAAGGCCTGGACACAAGTTTTCCAATCCTTTGTCCTACCACAATGGAAAATGGCTGAAAGTCATTGGCATCATTTTAGCCAAGCTCCTCATCAAACACTTATCCGTTTAGGCTGGCGGTCCATTTGTTTTTGGAATAATGTGCTTATTTTTGGTTTGGAGTTGCCAGGAAGGACGTGGTATAGGCCTACCTGCAGTTTCGGCAAGACAGTGGATGCTGCAGCAGAAGTACTTGGCTCAAAACAGGACACTTTTCCAGGGTCAGTGTAGGAGAGAGAGCTTGCCCCTCTCCAGCTGCACGGTCGGGTGGGCGGTTCTTAGATGTCTGTGCAGGTTTGTTGTTGACTCGCTCTGAAGGATATTTACAATTTACAAGTTCTGCACTCAGCCTGCATTGGATTCTCAGCAGAGCTGAGCAGGAGCGGCTGAAGATTCAGCTCTCATCGACGGGAGTCGGCTCTTCTCATTCCCTAGAAAGAATCGGCTCTTAGAGCCGGCTCGTTCACGAAGGACACATCACTATATTATACCACTGCAGAAGAAGAGAGCACATGTAATTGTGTGTGAAGTGTGTTTGTTTCTGCAGCTCTTGATACATGGTCTTGGTTTGTTCTGCATTTCCTTACTTTGTTTCTTGTATTAACTCATTACTCATCGGCCCACACAGGCCTGATGTTTTTGTCTGCCGCCATTTCTCTCCAGTGTCTCTGTCACTCAAGTATAGTGACATCTAAGTCATGTGATTTCCTTTCTCTTCGTTATTTTATTCACATGTATTCTCTAAATTGGTTTTCATAGCACTTTGTCACATTTAACTTTTATCGATACACCAACCTTTTCACATACCTCAAGCGTAAACACATTTGATATATTTCAAGATTTTATTTTTAACTTTGGATGGAAACTTACCTAGAGACAGAGAGAGAGAGAGAGAGAGAGAGACAGGGCGACAGGAAAAGGACATCCAACGGAATACAACCTCCATAAAGATTGTCAATCACCTGTCAATCCCCCTTTATTATTATCATCATTATTTGTATTTTATATATATATATATTTTATATATATATCTTTTTATTTCATTTCATTTTCTTCTTTTTTTTATTGTATCTTATTTTTGAATTTTTTTATTTTTATATTTTTCTGTATTATTATTTTTTTTACATTTACTGTATATATTTAGTTCTTTATAAGTATACTTTTTATTTACCACTCGGTTTGGCAATGTAAATGTATGTTTCCCATGCCAATAAAGCTCTTTAAATTGAAAAAAATTTAATTGAAATTGAATTGAGACAGAGAGAGAGAGACAGAGAGAGAGAGAGAGAGAGAGAGACAGATATGATTCCCTTTCAATATGTAAACAGCCATGATTGCTGGGCTGCTGGCTCCCATGGCAACCACCAATGTGCTGGGGGGGACTCACCTCTGTGCAGAGGGAACGTGGTTTCTTGCAAGGCGGGGAACACGATCTGTCAGACATGGGCTTGGTGCTGAGGGGGCATCCGCCTGGGAGGGGGAGGAGGAGGGGTGAGGAGATTGACACAGTGAGATTCCATCGTCGGCATGGTACAGCAAACAACCCCCGACACACGCAAGCACACACACACACACACACACACACACACACACACACACACACACACACACACACACACACACACACACACACACACACACACACACACACACACACACACACACATTAATTTCATTAAATCTTACAATGATAGCAGCAACAGCAGTGATGAATACACTCGCTGCTAACACACAACAATCTAGAGACGTCCATTCTGTTTTCCTCTCTCCTACTCTTAATTGTTTGACCACCTCTCTCTCTCTCTCTCTCTCTCTCTCTCTCTCTCTCTCTCTCTCTCTCTCTCCACGTCCCTCCCCCCCACCCCCCCCCCCCCCAGCTTCATTATTACTCTTGTTTTTGTTGTGTGGCTGAGAAACACAACTGCTTGTTAATTAGCCCAGTGTGAAACGTAGAAGACAATACTCTCCACTCTAATCCCTGGTCGGATCCAAACCTCGGCTGTTGTTTCCATGTTCTTCATCATCTTCTTCGACTATCTAATTTGTGGTTCAGCCGGCATGAGGCCTGGGCGTATATACATGCGAAAACATGCAGAAGCAACTCGAGTAATGCCGAGTAGGCAGAGGGTGTTTTGAATTGTCTGCATGGTTCTGCTCTATTACGGTGGGAAAAAAACAAAAAAACATCTTTTCACCCGCCCCCACCCCCACCCCTCCCATCTCATATCCATGATACCACACAGCTCTTGCTGTAAAGACAGAAGAGAAACAGTAAGAAAATAGTAAAAGAAAAAACCAGTGGGCAGGACATGGTTGATGTGAGGATGCACCCTGGGGGAGAGAACCCAACCTCTCTCTCTCTCTCTCTCTCTCTCTCTCTCTCTCTCTCTCTCTTCTCTGCTTGTGGGAAGAACTGGGCCGGAGCGCTCTGTGAGTAAAGATCTACTGATATGCTCCCGTTCTCAAGGAACTCCAAAGTGGGCTGAATCAATATGTATATATATGCTGCCCGGCCACAAGAAGAGACACACACACTGCTGACTGAAGGCGGGAGGAGAGGAAGCACACATAGGTTTTTATTTAGCCAGTTTTTTCCCACCACTGTTTCACACAGTGTTTTGTTTGTTTGCTATGAAGGTGTGCCTAACTTGAATTAATCCATCTCTATGGATGGATTGAGCGTCAGAGTGTGTAGCTCATAGTAAGCAGGTCAGAAGGAAGAAACAGGGGCACACACATAGGGGGGCGGAGGGGTGACAAATCCATGCAAAAATGCAAATGCACCACTTGGGCCACCTCTGCTACATGAGTCTGGAAACACCACTTGTTAAAAGCAGAACAGACAACCAGTGATGCGGTTGTGGCTCGGTTGTGGCTCATGGTAGTGACAGCTATATCAGATACACACATGAGACGCTGAATATAGTGGCCCCCCACAGTGGCTGACAGATGCACTGGGCAGGGTATGACAATATTGACCACGGTGTGCGTTATCTACAACCCACCGTTTTTCCTTCTTCAAGGCCGTGAAGCCAGTGTCTGGGTTAGCAGTGTGTCTTTTAGCAGTACGGCTCGACAGCAATACAGTAATTCTACGATGAAGAAATTAAAATGGGGTTCCATGTACGCAGGAAGAAATCTGAGTAATCCAAGTGGAATATTTTCCCGGAAATATGTATGTTTGCAAAAGAATGTGAAATGGTGGTGCATTAGAGAGGATTGTTGAATATTATTATGATGAGCGCAGAGACGGTGGGAGAAAGTGTGAATATGCATGTGGGGGAAGCCGCTCATGGGATCATCTGCAATGAGGCATTATACACGCACACACACATGCACACACACACACACACACACACACTACCACACAGCATACACACACACACATACACACACACTACCACACAGCATACACACAAGCACCATTTGCAATAACATGCACACACACACACACACACACACACACACACACACACACACAGACACAGACACACACACACACACACACACACACACACACACGTCTATCAGTGCCCTGCAGCATGTGTACCATCTGGAGGATTGGTGGGTCTTGCTTGCCGTGTGTGTCTAATGAAAGCTGCGAGCTAGACGCTGCATGCTGGCCTCACAGCCACAACACAGCAGCACATGGCTGTAAATAAACCAGTCCTCCAGGAGAGGCTAACCGACTGATACACCTGTCCTGTGTTCACCCTGGGAGGCTAGAGGAACACAAGACAGACAGACAGACACCGGAGACAGAGACATGTAAGAGAAGGAGAGAGAGAGCGGGAGAGATGTCGAGAGAGAAATGTAGAGAGAGAGAGAGATATGTTAGAAAGAGAGATATGTAGAGAGATATGTAGAGAGAAATGTAGAGAGATATGTAGAGAGATATGTAGAGAGAGATGTAGAGAGATATGTAGAGAGAAATGTAGAGAGATATGTAGAGAGAAATGTAGAGAGATATTGTAGAGAGATATGTAGAGAGAGATGTAGAGAGATATCGTGAGAATGAGAAATGTGGGGAAATGTGAGAGATATGTAGAAGAGAATATGTAGGGAGAGAATATGTAGAGAGGAAATGTAGGAGAGAGAGATATGTAGAAGAGAGATATGTAGAGAGAAAATGTAGAGAGATATGTAGAGAGATATGTAGAGAGAAATGTAGAGAGATATGTAGAGAGAAATGTAGAGAGAGAGATATGTAGAGAGAAATGTAGAGAGAAATGTAGAGAGAGAGATATATGTAGAGAGAGAATGTAGAGAGAGAAATGTAGAGAGAGAGATATATAGAGAGAGAGATATGTAGAGAGAAATGTAGAGAGAAATGTAGAGAGAGAGATATATAGAGAGAAATGTAGAGAGAAATGTAGAGAGAAATGTAGAGAGAGAGAGATATAGAGAGAGAGAAAGAGAGAGAGAGAAAGAGAGAGAGAGAAAGAGATATTAGAGAGAGAGAAAGAGAGAGAGAGAAAGAGAGATCAGAGAGAGAGAAATAGATATTAGAGAGAGAGAGAAAGAGATATTAGAGAGAGAGAAAGAGAGAGAGAGAAAGAGAGATCAGAGAGAGAGAAATAGATATTAGAGAGAGAGAAAGAGATATTAGAGAGAGAGAAAGAGAGAGAGATATAGAGAGAGAGAAGAGAGAAGAGAGAGATAGAGAGAGAGAAAGAGATATGTAGAGAGAAATGTAGAGAGAAATGTAGAGAGAAATGTAGAGAGAGAGATATATAGAGAGAAATGTAGAGAGAAATGTAGAGAGAGAATGTAGAGAGAGATAATGTAGAGAGAGAGAATGTAGAGAGAATGTAGAGAGATGTAGAGAGAATGTAGAAGAGATGTAGAGAGAGAGATATGTAGAGAGATGTAGAGAGATGTAGAGAGAGATGTAGAGAGAGAGAGAGAGAGAGAGAGAGAGAGAGATGTAGAGAGAAAGATAGAGAGAGAGAAGAGAGAGATATGTAGAGAGAAAGTAGAGAGAAGAGAGTAGAGAGAGAGATATGTAGAGAGAGAAGATATGTAGAGAGATATGTAGAGAGAGATATGTAGAGAGATATGTAGAGAGAAATGTAGAGAGATATGTAGAGAGAAATGTAGAGAGAGAGATATGTAGAGAGAGAGATATGTAGAGAGAAATGTAGAGAGAGAGATATGTAGAGAGATATGTAGAGAGAGAGATATGTAGAGAGAAACGTAGAGAGAAATGTAGAGAGAGAGATATAGAGAGAGAGATGTAGAGAGAAATGTAGAGAGAGAGATATGTAGAGAGAAATGTAGAGAGAAATGTAGAGAGAGATGTAGAGAGAGAATGTAGAGAGAAATGTAGAGAGATATGTAGAGAGATATGTAGAGAGAGATGTAGAGAGATATGTAGAGAGAAATAGAGAGAGATATGTAGAGAGAAATGTAGAGAGAAATGTAGAGAGAGAGATATATAGAGAGAGATATGTAGAGAGAAATGTAGAGAGAAATGTAGAGAGAGAATGTAGAGAGAGATGTAGAGAGAGAATGTAGAGAGAGATATGTAGAGAGAAATGTAGAGAGAAATGTAGAGAGAATGTAGAGAGAATGTAGAGAGAATGTAGAGAGAGATATGTAGAGAGAGAAATGTAGAGAGAAATGTAGAGAGATATGTAGAGAGAGATATGTAGAGAGAGATATGTAGAGAGAAATGTAGAGAGAAATGTAGAGAGAGAGATATGTAGAGAGAAATGTAGAGAGAGATGTAGAGAGAGATATGTAGAGAGAAATGTAGAGAGATATGTAGAGAGATATGTAGAGAGAGATGTAGAGAGATATGTAGAGAGAAATGTAGAGAGATATGTAGAGAGAAATGTAGAGAGATATGTAGAGAGAGAGATATGTA
>PIJE02000491.1:308978-319347 GCA_002895965.2 Coryphaenoides rupestris
AGGGTCAAGGCCTGGAGGTTTTAGATCCCCTACACAACCTGTTCAGTCAACAGGGAAAAACAAAGGAAGGAAGAATGAGAAGAAGAGGAAGAATGAAAGAACAAAAGAAGGAGAAAGAGTAAGAAAGGAAAGACAGAAAGACTAAGACTAAAGAATCAAAGACAGAGACAGAGAGAATGACAGAGAGACAGGTACAGAGAGAGAGATGCAAAGAGACAGAGTGAGAGACAGAGACAGAGAGAGTGAGAGACAGAGAGAGTGAGAGACAGAGACAGAGAGAGTGAGAGACAGAGAGAGTGAGAGACAGAGAGAGACAGAGACAGAGAGAGTGAGAGACAGAGAGAGTGAGAGACAGAGACAGAGAGAGTGAGAGACAGAGACAGAGAGAGTGAGAGACAGAGACAGAGAGAGACAGAGAGAGTTAGACAGAGGAGATAGACAGAGAGAGATAGACAGAGAGGTGAGACAGAGAGAAATAGACAGAGAGAGATAGACAGAGAGAAATAAATTTAAAAAAGAACCAAATGACAGACAATACAACAAGTGTGAACCCCAAGAAGCAAGCCAGGGTGCATGGAGGCTCACCTCGGAGGTGCACTGGGACCAGGGCGAGTAGCGCCAGCGATAGCAGGGCTTGACGGGGCAGGGCTTCCCACTGCTCCATCTGGGGTGGGCAGGCCGGCCGTCCCCCTGAGGCGCCTGCACCACCGTGCGCCTGCGCCCACAGCTTGCCTGCAGGACCCACACACGCTATGGATTAGTACTTCATTATTAACATTAGAGGTGAAATGGTTCACAAAACTTGGTTCAGTATAATACGGCATGATAGTGTCATGGTTCGGTATGTTTCGGTATGGTTTCGATACATTGACAAAATAAATGCCTATATTATTCTAATTTGTATTGAGACTAATTCATTATTATAACAGTAAACAGCATGGATAGCTTGTTCAGTTTGCAGTGCGTACCGAACTGTGCATCAAGGACCCATACCGTTCAATACGAATATACTTACCAGTTAATCCCTAATAACTAAATTCATTAATAAAGAAATTCTCAATAAATTAAATGGTGTATTTTATCATGAGATCCATGTTTAGTTAGATTATACAGAATTATGCATATTCTCATATCTTCATTTATAAACAAGTTTATATGCTACACAAGTTTGTGTAAATACAATATATGCATCCACTACACATGGCGGAGGCAATATCTCAGGAGGTATGAGCGGTTGTCTGGCAACAGGAAGGCTGCTGGTTCGATTCCCGGCGTGCCTAGCGCAGTGTGGAGGTGTCCCTGAGCAAGACACCACCTAACCCTAACTGCTCCTGACGTGTTGGTTGTTACCTTGCATGGTTGACACCGCCGTCGGTGTATGGAATGGGTGAATGTCTGGCAAATGCTATCCACTGACATAAGAGTGCATATTTGCGACGTCACAGCATGTGTAGATACTGCATCCGGTCTTGGGAGATGCGTCTCGCCATCTTGCTCAGGGGTTCTGTCCCATTCCAATAGCTTTTCAATGTAAGAAATCTGGACCTAGTGACGCTTACAAAATGGTGGACGCAGAAGAACCTCTGCAGTTTACAGGAACTCACCGGAGACACTTTAATGCCTGTTATTGATGATCTGGAAGTCTGATTCAAAGACATTTTAATGCTTGTTATAAGACATTTAATGGTTTAGGGTTAACCCTAATCACAACGTCAGATGCTAGGTAACGTTAACGTTAATATCTGACCAAGTCAAGTAGGGCTGCACGATATGAGGGAAATATGCCTCATGCAATAACATTGTTGGATATTGCGATGGCGATATGACTCACAACTAATTTTGCACAGTTCTAATGTATTTATTTAATGTATTATTTTTATATGTGTGCATCCATTTGAAAAGATTCATAAATGTTTGCATAGGTCTTTTCTTTACCGCCATTCCCTCGACATCTTTCCTCACGAACCCACTCTCCTCCTCCTGGTAATAAATTACATTTATGGCATCTGGCAGACGCTTGTATCCAAAGCGACTTACAATAAGTACATTTGTAGAAAGAGACAACAATATTTCATAATTGTTTCATAATTGCTAGGTAGCCACCATAATAGCTGGGATAAGACCAGAGGTGGAATTCGGAGTGCATTACCAACATCTAAGAACATACAAGATGCAAGTACTATTATTTAGTGCCAAGACGTACAAACACGAAAGTTAGTACTAGGGTTAGGAGAGGGTGGGGGGGGCGTTACACAGAGTCCAGATGATTTCTGATCCGGTGGGTCTTGAGTCTCTCTGCAGAATCTGGTGAGCGACTTATGTCCTGACGTCAGCCCGGGAGCTTATTCCACCCACTGCGGTGCGAGAACAGAGAAGAGTTGAGACTTGGCGATGTTTGCCTTTTATTACAAATATTTTAGGTTCGATTTCTATTTCCATCATAACCATACTAATGTTGATGGAAATTCAACACTATCTGCAGCTGGAACTGCAGCCTGTTGTTCTAGGTACTGTAGCTTCACCCCTCCAGGGCCGGCTGACTCCTGTGTTGCAGGCTCTGCTAATAGAAACCGTATTAGGTGCAAATATAGAGTGACAGCTAAATGAACCATCAGAATTAGATGTGTGGGGATGTTTCCAACCCAGGCCCTTCTAGCTGGCCCCAGGTGATGTCATCTAATATCAACTAATCAAAGTGGAGTTATTTATTACGCGATTAGCTAGTTAGCCTTGCTGCAACTTGCTGCAATAGAGGAGGGCGGCTAGTAACGGAGAGATCGATACCGTCGCAGATTTGATTCAAATTCCTTTTTCAAGGGAAAGTTTCCAAGAAGAAAAAAGGATATACGTGAAAGGGAGAGGCCAAGGCCTAAGCTCGAAGTGCTCACACAGGCAGACACAGGATTTGTGAGGCATTTTAGTGAAGCTAACTATGGCCGCTACTGTTGCCTCACAGCAAGTGCAGAAAACTGTTTTGCTGGCCATGCTTGCTCTTCAGCACAGACAGTGGTCCATGGAGTAGCACTGGTTTAACTAGTCTGAACATCTTCACCAAGGTGGCCAACAAACACCAGAACTCTAGACGTTTGATAGCAACGGTTAATTTGAAGACATTTGGGGACACAAGAGTGGATTACAGCTGGATGAGCAGAGGAAGAGAGAGACAAGCATGCACAATGAGAGGGTGAGGAAGAATCAGGAAATACTGAAGGATCTCATTGACTGTGTGGTGTTTTTGGAACAACAGAAATTGCCTTTTAGAGGAAACAACAAAGGCACGGATTCGTCAAATCGGGTGGAATTACCTTCCTTGCTGTTGGAATATGATGCTGACCTACGTTGTCACCTGGCCACAGCTACTGTTTTTACTGGCACATCTGGTAAGATTCAGAACAACCTCATCAGTGCAGTTGCTGATGTACTGAACATAATCAAAGAGCAGATCAGCAAAGCCAACCACATCTCAGTCATTGTCCACAAGAACATGGACGTCAGCAATGCTGCCCAAATGTTACTCATCCTCAGGTATGTGACTGACAATGGTGTCAAGGAGAGATTTTTTAAATTTGAGGACGTTAGTGAGAACAAACTTGCACGGGACATAGCTCCAGCTATTCTTAACTTTTTAGACAGATACGATGGGGCTTCCGTGATGGCATCGGGGATTAATGGGGTGCAGGCTCGTATTAAAGAATTCATTCCCCAGGCGCTATTTGTGCATTGTTATGCAGATACGTTAAATTGTGTAATGTTGCAGGGGGCAACCAAAATGAGTGCAAGATCTTTTTCGCGCATCTTGGAGGGGAGGCTGCCTTTTTTCATGCTCACCAAAACGCACAAAGTTGCTGGATGAGTTGTGTGAGAAAAGACTGTCAGGAGTTGCTACAACAAGATGGAACTTCAGTTCGAGGTTAGTGGGCACAGTGTGAGAAAAAAGGACAGAACTGTTGGAGGTGCTCAAACACATTATGGACCACCCCGGTAACTTTGAGAGGGACTTTATCCATTGCACAACAGGCCATATCAATCAGCTGAAAAGTTTTGATTTTTGTTTTCTGCTTTTTACTTTCAACAGGATGTTCAACATTGCTGATGTGCTTTTCGGAATTATCCAAAACAATAGGTCTGGATGTACAGTTCTGCCTGTCTAGAATTGAAGATTTCCGCCCGAACATTGAAAGTGAGCAAGCAACATTTGAGAGCATCTTTGACAAAATGTTGAAAACCGCGGGGGAGCCAAAAGCATCCAGAGCGAGAACAACAGGGGATGCCCGCACACATTACAGAGTATCCTCTCACAGATAACCAATCAGTTTGCAACTGTTTGCGCAGTACAAGCAGTCCTTCCCCGAAAATGCAGAGTCTAGATGAAAGCTATGGAGCACACTTTGACCTGACTAGACTCAGGTCAAAGTGAACTGAGGATGATGTAGAGCATGTCCGATTTTCAGGGGAAAAGTCCAAGTGATCTACTCACCTTTCTATGTCTGCATGGAGATATCAGAAATGAATATTCAAGCATGCATATTCACAGAGAACAGAGACCTTGCAGAGATAAAGGATGCAGCACTAGGTTTAACCAAGTTACCGTCTGGGGCATATTCCACCACAATTTGTTCTGTGGTGGCAGGGTTTTTTGGTTGTTTTTTTCAGTTGGACATTTTCAACCGTCACCGCTTTCATTTTGGTTGACTTCAGTCCAAATGGAATATGTTCTGCTTTCAGTGCCGCTGCTTATCACAGGAGACACAGAGGCAAAGGTCCCCTGTGGCTTTGTACTTTTGGGTTGCGGAAAACCCGAAATACACATGTGCTTGAATCTACCACCGGACCATGAACTTTCAAGGACGCCCAGACGAAGTGAGAGAATCTTTACACACTTTGAACCGGGGGGATATAGCCTTCTGATCTTTCACATGTTAAACATCCACCCCTGAGCTCTGTGCTGTACACTACGTCCGTGAGTCTCATCGGTGCTGAACATGTGAGTACCGTGGGTGTGTCCATGGAAACCGTGGTATACACGGTGCCACTCTTGGCCGGAGGGAGAGAGGGGGGTGGGTGCGGGGGGCTTGTAGGGATGTTAGGAGCAGCGGACGACAACTGCTGGGGGATTGTGGGTAAAGGGGAGCCTTTAGCCAGCTGTCAGCTAGCTAGAATTTGGCTGCAAGAACACATACACACACACGCACACAACACACACACACACACACACACACACACACACACACACACACACACACTGGCACAATTATCGCAGGCGCAAACAACCTGGACGAGCCTGGAGAAAAACACCTGCATGATGACCCCCACCCCCACCCCCACTGTGGTTAGTTTCAGGTTGGTTCATTTCACATGTTAAAAATGTTACAGTACAAAAGCTATGAATCCTTCTCTTTCAGATTCCTGGCTCCAGAAAAGAAAGGAGAGAAAAAGAGAAGAGGAGGTGGGTGTCACTCTCTCTCTCTCTCTCTCTCTCTCTGTCTCCCAATGTTCCTACCTGCTGTTCCATCATCTGCCGCCCCAGGGAACAGATTAAGGTTTAGTCCAAATAGTGAGAGCCTGCCACAGGGTTTCTCTCTCTAACCCCCCCCCCCCCCCCCTGCCCCTCTCTCTCTCTCTCCTCTCCTTCTCATTTCTCAAGGACTCAGGGAGAAGCACAGAGAGAGAGAGAGGGAGAGAGAGAGAGAGAGAGAGGGAGTCTCCCCAAGGCGCAGAGCGCACGGCTGTAATGGACCGCCAATCAATAGGTCCGAGCCTATGGAGTTACATGAGAGGATATGGCTATTGCTCCCCCCCCCCCTCCCCGATTGGTAAATGGAACTATCGCATCAATCATTTCTCACATCATGAAAAAAAGCTCTTTATGGTTTTCAAGAGCCATATTTCTTATTAGTTTTCCCGCCTTGGCCTTTAGCAACGTCTTTATGACAACTTTGCACACTCAATGCAGCAATGCAGCGGTGTGAAGACACTGCTAGCCACGGTATTCAAAGCAATGTTAAGAAGATAAAGACAAGCTACCGTAAGAGGACAAAAATTAAGAGGTCGGAGTGGGTACTGAATCACGCCAGTGCCAGGGACTTCCAGGCAGTCTGTCAGTCTGTCTGTCTGTCTGTCAGTGTGTCTGTTAAACTCGGTCTGGGGAGAATCAGTGGAATTCACACACACCCTTACAAAAGGAACCCGGAATGCTTCTGAAGGCATACCTGCAAGACCGCAGGAGTGGCTGCACTCGGACCACGGGGACCAATCAGAGAGCTGGCAGTTGACGGGGCATTCCACGACACAGGAAGAGTTCATCTGCCACTTCCTCTCCAGGCCCAACTAGAGAGAGAGAGAGAGAGAGAGAGAGAGAGAGAGAGAGAGAGAGAGAGAGAGAGACAGACAAAAAAATGCTTTGTGGTCTGAAAAACAGGTGAGTTTTTGTGATACACCAAAACTCACGATTGCATATTATTTTGTCCATCTGAAAATTAATAATGCAGGATTTCCCCCAAAGAATAATACAACATCCTAGCAATATTGTGTCGAGGATTATCACAGGGATATGATGTACAGATATACTTAGTGTTTCACAACCAATGACATCGTCTCTCCACCTACCTCTTTACAGAACTTGAGGTCCACCGATTTCCCGTCGCTCCGGACGCAGTCGAGCATCCGCGTCTTCACGCCAACGCCGCACACCGCCCGCTCACTCAGCTGACAGGTACTCCAGTCTGACGGTACAAAGTGCACGATTAGGGAAAGCTGTCACAACCCCCAGCACACAACGACCGCCGCGGGAAACTAAACCCACAAAGTCGTGTGCGTTGACCTCTCACTGAACCTGTGTTACCGTGACTTTAAATGGACTTCTCTGGGTGTCAAATCAAATGAGTGTCCCTTGAGCTTCAGAGACAACTAGTGCGATGACTAACGGAGAACCAACTGGTTGTCCAGGCTGTCAGGGAACATCTCTGCTCTCCCAGAAGAACAACCTCTGAGGAGACGGAGAGTTAGGTAAGAAATCAAGTATGAGAATATTAAGTAGTAACGGGCTTTGTTCACTCTTCCCCTTCCACTTGGAACTGTCCACAGAGCCACCAGAAATCTGCCTGGCGTTTATTGACTGCCTAGGGACAAGGTGAGTAGATTTGAAAGATCCTGGGTCGTTTATTGTGGAGCGTTTATTGGCCGTTTCATGTTGTCCCGTATTTAACTTTGATTTGTTTGATTTTTTTTGTCCATCTTAATGTGACTTCGATTAATAAATGTGTTTCTGTTACGGCTGGGAAATAATTCAATATTATTCTTTATAATGATCAAATATGAGGTTTGAAATTAAGCTACTTTTTATCTGTTAATCTACCATGCATAAATTGGCCAATTACTTCAATATAATGACCCTCAGACTGTCAAAATGGTATTTTGAATTCGTAAGCCATATTGTGATATTTATTGATATTGTGTAAAATGACCCATAATAATCATGATAAAATGTCCATATCGCCCAGTCCTAGAGTCATTCATTAACGTTTTGAAAGCAAGCGGTTCTCCACCCACCGGTGATGTTGTAGGAGTAGTGGAAGCAGTTGGCATTGTATCTGCAAGGCTCCGCCTCCAACGTATCCGGACACGCCTTGTCCTGGCCGGGCTGGCGGAGAGGGTAGGCGCTCCTCTCACGTGTACGGTTCCCGCTGCACGGCTACATCAACACAGAAGAACAGAGTTTCAAGAGTTAGGGTTAGGTTAGCGTTCTCTGGTTTTCCATTGTCTTTTGAAAACGTGTTCGCACAAACCTCGTACCGCATAAGGACTCATATCACATAACGCATATCTTTTGTGGCTACGTGCAAACGCCTAGCAACGCCAAATTACTTCCACGCCCTTAATTGATCATTTGCTTGGCCATTTTCCCTTGAGAAGAGTGAAATAAACCCGCCTAATATATTCAGTGTCAGTCATTTACATTTTTAGAAAAAGGACTTCATGAGGGACTTATTCCATATCTGTGGTTAATTGCTACTCCCTACAGAGAGCTGGCCAAGCATTCTGGGAATCCCAGGGGGCAGCGTGTGTCACAGCTCGGTATCTTCGAATCTTAGACATCTTAGTCAAAGATTTAGTCTAATTGTACTGTTAAACACATCGTTATTCAATTCCATGTGACGTCGTCCATGACTCCATGACATGTTAAGTCATGGATCTGGTATGAGGCGTTGTACTGTCCACTGATGTCCATGTCTATGCTTACTATCTATGATCAATCACTACAATCACGTTCCTTTTACTAGAAAAAAAAAGCATGGCTTTTTTTATTGAGCTTTTTTCCTTCATTTTTTGTTACATTTTCATTTGGGTGGGCGCCAAAGTTGAACAGTTTTGACTACTCGATACCGTGTACTTCCTTTGTGTATTTTCAGAGCACGTTCTACCCTCAAGGTACATCGTTTAAAAATAAAAGAGAAGCTTCCTTGCTCTGGCTCTGCAAGAGTCTCATTAAAACAGCAGTGTAATAAAATAATAATTCCATGAAAGTGAGAACTTTGTTTAAACACAATTATTTTTGACTGACTTAACGCGCACACAAGTACAATCCTAGACAACTCCTGGCAGTCAGGGACCGATAGTGTGCATATAAAAAGCAGTCCGCGGGTCATTGCATTTCAACTAAAAGCATTTCCTTTGCAGGAGAACAGGCTGTTCCTTTCAAGTCCCAGGACACAGGTAGTAGACTTATCATCTCTCGTTTTAGTCTTGGTGCCCTGGTACATAAAAGGAGCAGACGCACATTTAGTGCTCATCATGTGCCCGCTCGAAGCATGCTCATTCCAAACTGTGTGGCCTCCTGAGAGCCGCTCACCCAAACCACTTTACACTCGACACTGCACTTCCTTGGGTCCGCCCATTCGGTGCCTGTTCGGAACGGGCCGATTGTTTGCAGCTTTCTGGAGAACCGCTCATCTAAACAAATTCACACTCGATTCTGCACTTCCTTGGGTCCTCAACAATAAACCTGCCAAGTGTGACGTCAATCGGATGAATGGTTGTCGAGAAAATCGAATTACAGACATACATACATACGGACACACACACACACACACCCAAACTCCCATCCTAGTTAGATGAGCTGTGTTTGTCCTGCGCCGCCGCCTGTGTGAACGAGGTGTATTCAGACATAAGGTGAGGCTGTACATGTACCAGTGGGCAGGTGCTCCAGGAGGCCCAGTCTGACAGGACACAGTCCTCGGGGCAGGGCAGGCGGCTGTCCCGCGCTCCCAGGGGCATCTCCTCCGGGTCACACAGATAGTCCTCCGCCTGGTCGGACGGCCCGTCGATGGTGTTCAGCATACACCTGTTGTACACACATGGGTGGAGCAATGTTACATGAGGCTCCTAACATACTCAATGTCAATGTCCTAAATGGGTGACCGTATCTTGTACGATGAAGATGAAGACTTGGATTCAACTTTGTCGTCATGGTACAGTATACATACAAACACAACCATCAACCAAATTAGTTCATCAGTGTACAAATTAAGTTTTTTAACAAGGTTTTTTATTTTTGCTCCGATGTCGTACTCCTTTTTGGGATAATTTCCTGGGGTCTCGTTTATAACTGCGCAAAGACGAGGATAACCTGACTTTTCTGGTCCTGGCAACCTCTCGCCAACAGTTCTCCTTCAGGTCCACGTTGCTGACCTTCCACACGCTCCAGGGTTCTGCCAGCCACACGTACTGCCCACAGTCACTCAGGCAGGGCACCACTTCGTACACCTGGCCGGGATTCATACACACACACACACAGCACGGCACTCTGGGTGACTGTGCACCGTCATAGGAAGCAACTTTGATTATTATTACTTTTTTCATGGGTAGATGTGATTTCTTTGGTTTCTTTTGGGTCTTTAGCTCATTGATTGACAGTGTACTCACCTGAGCCTGTAGATGGAACCCGATCAGGATGAAAAAAAAAGAGAAACGTGTTGTATTAGATTATTTTTGGGTTCCATAGTTCATCAGAAACAGAATGACGCGGATCTACATAATGAGACACACACACAAGACAAAAACAGGATTTGTCTGGATGGTCCCTGCCCCCCACAATTTTCCCTTATCTCCACCTGAAATTACACTCCAACAAATCACTTAGCTCACAAAATAATGAAAGCATCCAGTCACTGCATGCACAGCTTTGATTGCCAAAATGAACAACAAGGCTTAATTTTGTTTCAATGGAAACTGTTTGTGGTGTGTGTTGTGTGTGTTTGTGTGTGTGTGTGTGGTGTGGGTTGTTGTGTGTGTGTGTGTGTGTGTGCCCCCTGGAGGGCCAGCTCTACTGAACCCTGATTGACATGATCCAGTTTGGGGGCAAGGACGCCTC
>PIJE02000492.1:0-14235 GCA_002895965.2 Coryphaenoides rupestris
ATCCTGTTCACTCATCCTCCCCCCCCACACCCCCTTCACCGCCACCACCACCGTCTTGAGTTCTCAGCTGAAGATAAAGGCTTGGACCAAATCTGGCCTAACCAGAGGGGTTTCAGATTCAGAGCGTTGTGTTTGTGTGTGTGTGTGTGTGTGTGTGTGTTGTGTATGTGTGTGTGTGTGTGGTGTGCGGTGCGGTGGACTCCACACAGCCTACCTCCACCACAGTCTGGTCTTTGTGACCATGCGGTTTTTCCAGGGGGCATACTCAAATAAACAACAGCAGATTCAGAGGAAAACTTCCAGCTTGGGAGGGTGCACACCCACTGTGGCAATACGGGGAGATTTACACCACCAACATTTACGCCTTCTGTTTTATTCATTTCCGTCACACACAGACCACACACAGCACACCACACACACACGACACACAACCACGCACACACCCACGCACACGCGCCATGTGGGTGGCCATAAAACCCAAACGCTTGGTCGTTAACTGCAACCCTGTCATTCTTTTGGAGCGAGTTGAAGTGCGCTAACAATTTTGGGTAGAAGAGAAATTGTGTATGTGTTTGATGTGTGTGTTTTGTTTGCCTGCCCACACCACACCCACACACACACACACCACCAACAGTTTTTTTATGTTTTTTGTTTCTGAAGTGGATTGAGATGTGCCCACATGTACCAAGCTGATTGATGGAATTCACTATGGCCCCAGTATGAAGGGGAGAGAGACTGCCGCTCTCACTTCCTGGCTCTACAGATAAGCAGAGAGCGAGCTGTGGTGATCGATCTAACTCACAGTGGCATGACAATCACCCACCAAACCAGGTGAGAGAAGACACAGTGAGAGAGATAGAGAGAGAGAGACAGGAGAGGAGAGGAGACGAGACGAGAGAGAGAGAGGACAAGGGGGAGAGGAGAGCAGAGCATCGGAAGCTGAATAAAGGAGGCAGCAGGGGAGGCAGCTGAGCCCGGATGTGATAAAAACACATATTCAGATGTGCAGGCAGCCTGAGGAAATGATGTTAATGAGAATGAAGTAGACAAGGGAGGGGGGGAGAGAAGAGGGGGGACCTAAAAGAGAGGAGAAGGAAGAATAAAATATGAGAGGGGGATGAGAGAGGACACTGACGATGGAGGAGCTCATAATGTTCCCCACAAAGCCGTCGGAGTGAAGGGGAGAATAGACATCTTATCGTTTTTTTGACACGCATTTATTCCAATGTAAAAGGTTTCAATGTAACCATTTTGAATTAGCGCATACCACCGGTGCACCCAAGTCGTTGCAAAACCAAGTCGCGGGTTTAACTCGACTGACGCAGTGATAATGTGTGACGAGAGTGAACGGGCTGAGCCAAGTAAGGCTTCTTCTTAATCACTTTGCAAACATCTATTCAATATATTGTATGTCTATGTCAATGAAGTACCACTTTACAAGTCGAAGTGATTACTACAATTCTCAGAGGGCACAGATTTTTCTTGGCACTTTTTTTAGTACATATCCCTAAGTCATTATGAATCTCCTTCACTCACAACACACACACACACACACCACCACACACACACACACACACACACACACCACACACACACACATACACACACAATTATGAGTCGATAATTCACTACGTACGCTGAAGGATATCCTCTATATCTTATATATATATATATTTGCAGCAACCTAGCAAACTTATGAAACTCGTTCTATTAGCCTCACAGCTTTCAAGCTAATGAAATGCTTTGAAACCTGCTCTATTCTTATCTTATGTACCACCAGTGATATATTGCTGTCCTCCTTCAACAAATTGCACTCTTTGTAAGTCGCTTTGGGATTAAAAAGGCACCAAATGCCAAATGCCCTAAATGTAAACTGTATGTTTGTATTTATGCAGGTTTGGCTTCTATATTTATAATTCATATTCAAAAAGTTTCCCTGCATTTCACGCAAAAACTTGATACACCTCAGGCCCATTGGACGACTCAGCAGAAAACTATTCCCGTCTCACATCCCCCAAAAATCTCAGTATTTGAATGGAAGTGCGCCTGGTGTTGGCAACCTTTTTTCCAGGGGGGGGCCGGGGCCCGCCGTTCGTCACCGGTGACCGGTGCGTAGAAACAGATACCGAGCAGAGGCCGAAGAGGAGGAGGAGGGAGGGGAGAACGGCGAGACCACATCTTCATTTCTCATAATTACAGCTCGTCCCTGCAATCGATACCGAGTCCAATTAAAACATCGGACTGGCTGCGCAGGCGATAAGATGTTGGGTGCCTGCGGGTGCAGTCGGAGCACGGCGCAGCCCCCCGAGACCAGTGCGGTGGTAGCAGGACAGAATGATAGTCCGCAGTGAACAAGACGTGAGGACTCAAGGTTCCTCCGAGGCCCCCCAGAGAGGAGGAGGAGGGCGGCTAAGCAGCTCTCAGATCCCCATCACCCCCACCCACCCCCGTCTCTCCCCCTCCTCTCCCCCCTCAGGGGATGTAATAATACCCGGCATTAGGGTTCACGCACACGCCTCTGGGGGCCTTCTTCGTCTTCACACACGTTTGGATGCCGCTGGCGAGAGGCAGAGAGAGAGAGAGAGAGAGACATAGAGAGAGAGAGAAGAGAGGGTGGGAGAGAGAGAGACACAGAGAGAGAGAGAGAGAGACAGACGAGACAGAGAGACAGAGAGAGAGAGAGACAGACAGAGAGACAGAGAGACAGACAGAGATATAGAGAGGATGAGGGAGAGAGAGAGAGAGAGAGTGACAGAGAGACAGACAGAGAGAAGAGAGACAGACAGACAGACAGACAGACAGAGAGACAGACAGCGAGACAGAGATACAGAGAGGAGAGAGGGGGAGCGAGAGTGACAGAGAGACAGACAGAGATACAGAGAGAGAGGGAGAGACAGAGAGACAGACAGAGAGAAGTGAGGCCAATTCATGGCCTCAAACAACCTCCTGTCTAACCTGCAGTCCGGGTTCCGGTCGGACCACGAGTGCATCACAGCTTCCCTTAAGGTCCTGGATGACATCATCGCCTCCTTGGACTCTAAGCTGGTTTGCGTCGCCGCCTTTATTGATTTAGCCAAAGCCTTTGATTCCATTCTCCTACAGAGGCTTTCCAGTATTGGCCTTTCTTTAAAATCCTGCAGTTGGTTTGCCAGCTATCTTGCTAATCGTGTTCAGCAGGTGAAAACAGAAAACATCTTGTCCGACCCTCTCAACATCTTTAAAGGGGTGACTCAAGGCTCCATCTTGGGTCCCTTGCTGTTCTCTATTTACATCAACGATGTAGCCAAGGTTGCTGGCAATTCACAGATCCATCTGTACTGACGACACCATCTTGTATTCAGCGGGCCCTTCACTCCACTCTGCGGCATCCACTCTACAAATTAGTCTTACCTCTATTGAACAGTCCTTCCACAGTCTCCATCTTCTTCTCAACTCCAAGAAGACTAAATGTATGCTCTTTGACAGAAAGCATGACATTGTTAGCACCCCCTCATCTGTGCCGACGGCACCGAGCTGGAGTTTGTTACTTCTTATAAATACCTTGGCCTCTGGCTAGACCCATCTCTCTCCTTCTCTACCCACATAAAACACCTGCAGGCCAAAGTCAAAGCTCGTCTGGGCTTCTTGTACCGTAATAAAGCTTCTTTCACCCGCTCGGCCAAACACACTCTTGTCAAGATGACCATCCTCCCTATATTTGACTATGGCGACACTACCTATAGAATGGCATCCCAGTGTGCCCTCAGAAAACTTGACATACTCCATCATTCCGCCATCCGCTTCGCCACTAGTGCACCTTTCACCACTGTGACCTTTATAACCTGGTGGACTGGTCATCTCTTCACACCAGAAGGCTTCTTCACTGGTTTCAAGTCATTTATAAAACCATACTTGGTAAAAAAAACCTCTCTACCTCTCCTCCCTTCTGCACGTCTCCACTTCTGTTTATAACCTAAGGTCCAGCAATTTCATAAAACTTACCATTCCCAAAGCCCGCACGGTTTTTGGCCGTAACGCCTTCCGATTTGCTGCTGCATCTGACTGGAACACCTTACAAAACACCCTCAAACTCACTGGTCTCACATCGCTCACTGCTTTTAAACAAAATCTGCAACAGATCGTAACCGACTGTTGCACCTGCTGATTGCCTCCCAATCGCATGCATAGCCCTCAGCCCCTTCTCTCCTCCCCCTAAGCCCCACTCACCTACCTCCCTCCTTCCCCCCTTTCTTCTCTCTCTCTCCCTCTGGTTTTCACTCTCCTTTTCTTTTTTCCCCTTTCTCCCTCTCCTTCTTTCTCCCTTATTTATTGTAATTTTTCCTTGTATGCTATTGTAAATATTTATATTATTTGTGTGTATGTACATACCCTTGTTTTTGTTGCAGCCTCCCACCTCCCCCAAAAGGCCTTTGCTTTTTGGTCAGGCTGCTTCTGTATATAAGAATTTGTTCTTACTTGCTCAGAGACAGAGAGACAGACAGACAGACAGAGAGACAGAGAGACAGAGAGACAGATAGACAGACAGACAGAGAGAGAGACAGAGAGGCAGACACAGCTGACATTTCCTTTGCTCCTCTCCCCCAGGGCTCTCTGTGCTCTACATTTAAATGGGGAAAAGGAACTCTGTCTCTTTTAAAAACTCCTCTCCAGCCTCCCAGAGTCCATTACTGTGGCAGAGTATACTACTAGAGTATAGTATAGTGTAATTCCACTGTATAACTGGGGAACCTGAGTGAGGACAGTGACGCACATTAGTATAGTCTAGGAGAGTATAGTAGTATGTATAGTATGTATATGTATTATTAGAGTATAGTTACACAATACTATAAATAACTACAGCGTATTAACGGGGGCCGTGTCTCCAGGGAAGCAGTGGTTCTTCTTAACACTGTTTTCCCATCCAGTTCAGGATCTGTTTTAAGGTAAATGATGCTTATACTTGCATGGTCAGGCAACCTGTAGACATCTCTGGACCTACTCAGTCCATATATCACCAGTAGGGTCACTGAGGCTTCCATGGCCTTTTGTTGAGCTCTTCCTACAGGCGTACAGTCTGCCATCTCTGCTGAAGACTTTTTTTTATTTAAAATTGGCCTTTGCCTTCCCCCGTGCCGTCTAGTGCAGTGTTTTTCAACCACTGTGCCGTGAGAGATCATCATTTGTGCCGTCGGAAATTATCCAATTTCACTTTAATTGGTCAAAAGATATATTTAGTTACTGCAAATAAATTGCATGGTTGATCGTCTGTGACCGGGTGGTCAATTTTGCTCGTAATCTTTTCTTCCGGCTTCGCGTTCTTGGGAAACACAAGAAGATGCGGGTCGGTCCGTCGGGTTTGTATATCGACAGTATTATTAGGATTGCGGAGCGGGTTCGGGTCGGCCGGCGGCGCTTGTGCCATCGGCGTTATGATGTGCGGACGGCCGGGATTCGGTATTGCAACGTTCGCGGGTGTGGGGGGGGCGGGAGCGGGTCTTGAAAATCAGACCCGTGTAGGAATAAATGTTCAGTTAAATGTTTGTTACAATAAAAAAGCTCTCTTATAATGTTGTTGTGCCGGCGTGGATTGCACATGCTTTGAGTTGTAAGCCGATGCCAAACCAATTTATGAATAAAACAAAATCCCCATATAATTGCTGACACCGAATGAGACATTTTGAATGTTGGAATGTTTTTTATATTTACATAATATAATAAGCCGTTACTTTATTCTTTGGACACCTTCTGTCGGCGTGGTGTGTGTGACTTTGTTTCGACTAGTCGTGCAGCCCCAGTAGGTAGAGCAGTAATCACCTTGTTGTTCATTGAAGACAACAGAATGAGTGATGCTGTGAGAGGTGTCGCTATGAGGCTTCATGTGTCATTTTGTAACATGTTTGGTTGCTGGTGTGCCGCAGGATTGTTTTAATGTAAAAAAAAAGGTTGAAAAACACTGGTCTAGTGTGTGAGTCTGTTGTTGTTCATGGATTTAATCTTTTCTTTGTTTGTGTCTTTTTGTATTGTGTTTTTATGGTCCTATTCTTAACAACTGTTACCCTTGCTTGCATTGTTCTGTGAAAGGTGCTGTACTAAATAAACTGTACTTACTTACGTTGTGACACAATAATAAACATAACAATAGTCTAGTAGACTATTGTTATGTTTATTAATTGTTATGTTTATTATTTATAGTCGACTATTGACTATATTCTGTGTAGATCGTGGAGCATTGTAGGCTAAATACTCTCTATACATATTACATACACACACACACACACACAACACCACAATCTTACACCATCCTGCTGATCCATTACTTCAAGACAAAGTTTATTATAGGTACACCACACACACACACACACACACACACACACACACACACACACACACACACACACACACACACACACACACACACAGAGACACACACAGACACCACACACACACACACACACACACACACACACGATGCTAGCTCCTCTTATTTGTATTCTGAGATCTGGAGCCTGTGTCTCCCGGCTCACGCTGATAAATCAATCTCATGAATATTCACGAGAGTCGTAACAGTCGGGAGCTCCGTGCGCGCCCGTGCATCTTCTGTGCACGTAATGTATGGCTGTGCACGTGAAACGCGAGCGCTAGAGCGCAGCAGGTAGACGTCTGCTTTTGGGGTCTGCTGAACTATGTCTGTGTCTAGCTTACAGCTACATGTCTTCACTCACAATACATGTTGGCCCACACACATGCACACGCAGACACACACAAACACATGCGCACATACACACAAACACACATGTACACACACACACACACACACACACACAAGCGCACACACACATACACACACACACACACACACACACACATATATATACTGTATATACGCAGACCCACACACACATACGCTCACACACAAATACACAAACACACACACACAAACATAAACACACACATATACGCTCACACTCAAACACACACATACACACAAACACACCACACACACCACACACACACATGCCACACACACATATACGCTCACACTCAAACCGCTCACAACACAAACACACACCGCACACACACACACACGCACACACACACGCACACATGCACACACACACACAAACACACACACATGGCCAACCATGGTTGCTGGGACGCCTTATCGCACTCTCCTGCTAATGAGATTCCAGAACCTCCAATCAATCATTTCCTGCTTGATTCATCAGGGCGTCGGATCTGCTGTCATATTAATCACGTCTGGAAGCCTCTTTAGGCTTAATCAGCCAGCCGCATATTACGGTTATTATTAACATATATTACCATACATGAATACACACAGACACACACAAATGCCAGCAAGCACACACACTCGCACATGTACACACACACACTCGCACACACATACACAGACTACATGCACACACACATTGCATGCACACACACACACACACAGAGACTACATGTACACACACACACTGCATGCACATGCGCACTCACACACACACCACATGCACACACACCACAATGCACACCACACACACACACCACACACACACACACACCCTAAACACACACACAGACACACTAGACACAACATGTCTGGATTACAGCTACATGTCACTAAAGATGATTTTGTTAAATGACCGTATTAAAACAGCATCACGGGGCCAGTGTGGGAAGCCTGATTGGATCTGCAGTGTGTTGGTGTGTGTGTGTGTTGTGTGTGTGTGTGGGGGGGGGGGGGGGTCAGCACGTCGCTAGCCGACCTGCAGGAGAAGATTCCACAAACGCCCTCACCTCCTCCTCCTCGCATCGACGCTCTCTCTCGCAGCCCCGCCCTCGTCCCCCTAATGAAGCATCTACAAGGGAATGGAACTTGAAGTGTCCACTCGAAACCCTCACCATCTTGAACATCTAACTCTACTATTATTGATGTGGATTTTGTGTTGTTCACACATATAGGCTATGTATAGTTCTAAAGGAGGGGTGAAATCAATGAGCCAATGAACAGCAGGAAAACAACACGGATAGCATGGCTGCAAGCAGCACACGGAAGATTCAAGATTCAAGAACTTGAATGGTCACGTACACACACAGGATATGCAGTGAAATGACAAAGTGCCGATGCCCAGTGGAATGTGCAACAGAACAAATACAAATAACCAAAGAAACAGCAAAAGGAGCAGTTTCTTTTCTTTGGAATGAGAAATATGAGCAGATAGTCAAATAAACAGCAAGCATAAACTAATGTGACAAAATGAAAAGAGTAATTTAAACAAAGGAATGCATAGAGCAGCAGCATTTGGCAAAATTATTTATGTTTTTTTAAACTCTAGTCGATCAATGTGAAATCAAAGACAAGTGTAACTGGGGTTTTTATTTCCCAGTCTGCCATAATGAAATGAGCAGGCAGGCAGCTCTCTGAAGCTCTTCTAGACTCTGTAGACTGTCTGCAGTTAGGGCAAGTCTATCCTCTATATATGTTAATTTGCTTTCTCTCTTTCGCCCCCCCCCCCCGCCCTAGGCTGGCGCAGTTGGATGTGAAGAGAAGATGGAGGGAGAAGAAGAAGAAGAAGAAGAAGACGAAGACGAGATGATTGGCAGCATGAGGACGCCAGAGCAGTGGCTGTTGGAGAAGAAAGAAGCTCTGTACCTGCTCTGTTCATTAACACCTGTTCTGCGGCTCTCTGTGTGTGTGTGTGTGTGTGTTGTGTGTGTGTGTGTGTGTGTGTGTGTGTGTGTGTGTGTGTGTGTGTGTGTGATAGGTGGGTGTGTGCATGTGTGTGTGCAGGGACATTGGAACTATTTTCTGAAGGGGGTGAAAAGGAAGGGGGGTGAAAATGAAGGGGGGGGGGGGGCGGGGGGCATGGACTACTCTCACACCTCTTATCACTTCTTCCAACCAGGGATTTAATTGAGAAGCATACATCTATTAAACCTATTAAAACTACTGACGAAGAGCTACTACTATCAAAGAGGCATCGCGCATGTTCACATCAATCGTGAAACCATCATAAAATCCTTCCATGAAAAGTGAAAAACCAAAGTCATGAGACAAATCATAGACCCTTGAAGGTACAAACATATGTGTGGCCGACTTGGACCTACTTGAAACCACTTCTGAATGACGGCCGGCTATTCCATATATATTCATACATCTCAGAAATACATTGTGTGAATTGTGAAACAACATGAGGTCAAAGGAAAATTGAAAAGTGGTAACCTGCAGTTAGCCCAGCTGATGCACCCAACCTCTTCACAACAACACCACAGCAGACCCCGTGTTGCCTGCACTGACCGAAATGAGCTGTCATGTATGTGTGTGTGTGTGTGTGTGTGTGTGTGTGTACGGTGTGTGTGTGTGTGTGTGTGTGTGTGTGCGTGTGTGTGTGTGAGTACGGTTTATGTAACTGGATTCCGGCAGGCCTACACTGCACAGACAGACACTGTGTGGCCGTGTGTGTGTGTTGGTAAGCAGCCGGCACTGCGCTTTCACAAGTTGGCAGAAATACTTCCCTAAGCCTAACCCTCCGCTTCTATTAAAGGCGTATGTAGTTCGACGGGTGGTGGGGGGGGGGGGGGGGGGGGCGTGGTTTGGCGTCGGCTGTAAACAAGGAGGCGGGGCCACTTATTTACAGGGATGGGGTAGGGGGGGGGGGGGGGGGGTCGCAGCTGTGCTGTGGGTGGCAGGCTTAATGAGTCAACAACGATATAAACTGATGTGTGTTTGCCCCCCACAGTGAGACTGGCTCCACGCCCGAGAGACAGCCGCATTCATTTGAACGTCTCTTAGTTATGAGTTCTGCATGTGTGTTGTTGACGGTCGGTGATCGGTGACAAACATCCGCATCGGTACCCGGGTTAGCAAAGTGCAATAACAATCTTTAACAGTCGACAACATCTGTGTGTTGTGTTCTCTCCTGATTGGAGCCGATAGCGACAAGAGGCACCACTACAGCGTATTAAATGCATATTTAGACTGTGAAGAACAAGGCCACAAACAGTGTGTGCGTCGTGTGTGTGTTTGGTTTGAGTTGTGTTTCTGCAACGACACAGAATCTCAATAGTTCCTGTTAACTCTGCTTTGCTCTCTTGCATACAGATGTGGGGGGGGGCTCAAATAAAAAGTGAGATTTTAAGCATCATCATAGAAAAGGCAAAGAGAGGCTGTGCTTTGTGGAGCTTTCATCGTTTTTAGAATTGTTGATATTATTATATATCAGTATATTCAACGCAGCCCAACCTACCGAAATATGTTAACATTTTCTCTTCATTTGTGAAAAGATGCTGAGATATGATTACATTATTTCAGGGCTGCAAAGATTCAAGATGGGTTCTTAAATCAATGCAGTTCATGAATTTCAAGTTCAATTCAAATCCATCCATACCCACATACATAAATACCGCGTGCATGAATATATTAGATATTTAATATAGTATCTGGTATATATAATATAGTACAGTATCATGCAGGCGGTATCGAGGAATAAGTTGTGCAGCTCGCGAGTCATTTATCGTAGTTGTCATTCCATGAGACATCCGGCCACATCACTGCCACATCACTGCCACCTCTGTCAGGTGCTGCCTCCAACATCCTTAATCAAACCCTTCTCCCCTCCATCCATCCCTCCTCCCTCCTTCCCTCCCTCCATCCCTCCCCCCCTCCCATCCCTGCTTCCTTCCTTCCTTCCTTCCTTCCTTCCTCCGCTCCCATTCATCCCGCCTTCCGTCGATCCATTCATGACCGCGCACTCATTTCCATGCAGCTGGCCCCCCTCTCTCCTCTCCTCTGCTCTCAGAGTCCGCCGAACTTCCTGCGTTCGAATGGAACGACGCGAGGCAAATGTAAATGAAAGGCGCCCGTGGTGCTTGGTCACGTGGCGATGAGCAATGGCGTCAGTTTCGGCACTTTGACCACGTGGGATATACACACACACACACACACGCACGCACACGTAAACACGCATACGCATCTCATTCCCATATACTGTACATACGCAGTACATATGAGAAGCCCGTCGAGTGGCAATTCTCTGAATGGGTCAGTCTCGTCAATAAAATGGAGATGGAGATGGGGATGGGGAAGGGGAAAGGAGGCCTGGATTTCCAGCTGATTCCCATGATAATGGGACGCGGTACTCCTACACATGCTCACACATCCCCTTCCACGTCCGTTTTCATTTCGCTCCCCCGTACACACACACACACACACACAAACACACACACACACACACCCACACACACGTGTCCCACATTCCCGTTATCCCAGCCCGTTTCGATTCATTTCCTCCTCCGCGCCTTTTAACGAGAGCGCCTATTCCCGCTCTCCCGGCGTCAGTTAGCCCGTACCGTAGAGGGCGGCATTCATCACGTTGATTACAAAACCGCCTCTCCGCGCCGCTGCACGTGTCTAAACAGGGACATGGAACATCACGGCCCAGGATAAAACACAATCGATTATTGTGCTTCGTCAAGGGTTTCCGTGGAAATTGGGGAATGGTGGCTCCATTTAAACATTCCTGAAGGAGCACAGCCCACGATATTCCGACACAAGAACGCGTGAGCAGGAATCAGTTCACGGTTCCATTTCGAACGCGATCAAAAAGCTCAAAGCGTAGCGTACGCTCGGCGCGGCAATCAATGCAGCGTCTGCGTGTGACATATTGCAAAAGTCAACTACACTAGACAATAAAACATTCAGGCGTTCATAAAAATCAATATTAATCTGCAAGACTCTGAGTTGCTGATGGTTCTTTGAAGCATGCAGACGAAAGTAAATCTGTGTGTGTGTGTGTGTGTGTGTGTGTGTGTGTGAGAACAGGTCAAACAGCCACCACAAAGAATGTGAATGCTTAAATGTTTTTGTTCTTGCAATAAAACCGAATGAAAAACACTCAATGTTTTGGAATTTGACAAAATTATTTGGAATTGCACACACATTCACTCTCTCTCTGTCTGTCTCTCTCTTTCTCTCTCTGTGTGTCTCTCTCTCTGTCTGTCTCTCTCTCTCACTCTCTCTCTCTCTCTGTCACAAAATGACTTCAATCAAAATGATTTCAAAATGATTTCAATCAGAATGATTTAATGACATGGTAACAGAGCCGTATGGGACTGGACTGGCAGACTGCTCTAGGTGATGACAGGAGACCGGGACCCGAGGGAGACGAGTCTTCTGCACCAGGCGGCCTTCTTCGTGACACATGCTGCAGATCACCAGTGTGTGGGAGGCGGTGGAGCCGTTCCACTTTTCCCCACACAAACACAACAAAACGCTCATCTGGAATCAACTACACTCGTCCTTAGGTCCACATTTTCCGAAATAAATGACGAGAATTTGCAACATAAAGTGTTTCCATGGAAACTATATTAACCCAATGTAAACAATGTCAGCATCTTACGGAGCTCGCTTGATTTCCTGCCCTTTTCCCGCCGTTCTTGTCTGTTTCCACTTCGTCGAGTTGATTTCCAACGCCACATGGAGGGAAATGAAAGGGGACAGGGTACTGGCCACACACGTAGCAACGACACAAGGACTGAACCCTATACACTATATAGCCAGGTTTCCATATTACCTAATGAGGACACCGTGTGCAGCCAAACAATAACCCGGTGCACAAGTTTCCAAAGCAGGCGCCATCCCAAAAAGAGGCAAATGACCACTTAAAAGGGACAGACACGTTTTATTAACTCATAGTAACTGTAGTAAAGTCTGTTGCCACCATGCCACATGAAGTGGCTTAGTTCGGGGCTCCTCCAAGAACACAGGCAGGTTTGTGGTGACAAGTCCGGTTTATTGTAAAGGGTGCAAGTAAAGTGAAATGAAATGACAGCGCAGAGGGTACCTGCTAGCACTCCTAGCACTCCTGAGTGTGTGTGCTGGTGGATGACTTGACCTGTGGTGCACTGATTAGCCAATGCACCACAGGCTTGAGCCCCACCCACCCCCCAGACTCTAACTGGGCCAAGTGAGGCCAATTAAGCCAGCCTGCCACCAAACACACACACTCCCACAGTAACATCATAGTGTCCCAAGCTGTGGAACTGTACCCACAAACAACCAAATAAATAAACTACAGACGGAAGTTGTATAATGTTGTCAACTTACTTGACAACATACTCATCGAGACATTGCGGGAATGTGGACTCAGTGAACTCTATAGTACAGCACAGGCCACCAAAGTGGCTTCTCCTGGGCTCCTCTAACACTGGGACACAATGGGTGGTTTGTTAGTAAACTGGTTTATTGCAGGGTTGACAGGTAGGGCAGGTAGTCAGTGACATGTTTGCTCTCCTCTAGAGCGCGTGAGAGTGTGTGCGTGTGTGTGGTGATGGCTAGTTTAACCTGTGTGCCTTAATTCTGATGGGTGTGCAGGCACACCCATCAGAGTCTAATCATCCTGACTCAGGGCCGGGTGAGGCTGTTTAAACCAGTCACCAAACACACACACACACACACAGACACACACTCCACAGGGAACTTGCTTGCATCCGGGTGAGAGAGCGTTCCCAGGCGGATACAAGCTTGGGCATTAGGGCATATTATATAGCATCACGTAGCATCGCGTAGCATCAGGTTGCATCAGGTAGCATCACGTAGCATCGTGTTAGACATAACTCTCCACACGGTAACATCGGCTAAGAATAGACACATCAGAGTGTGTGTGTGTGTGTGTGTGTGTGTGTGTTTATGTATGGGTGTGTGTGTTATGAGATTTGTGTGTGTGGGGTGTGTTGTGTGTGTTGTGTGTGTGTGCGTGTGTGTGTGTGTGTGTGTGTGGGCACATTGCATGCGTGTTAAGGAAGAGATTTGGACTCCCCTGAAGACTGTGGGCAACACGCTCTTGAATATTTCAGAGTAGTGATAAATAAGTCAGACAGACTGCAGAGAGATAAGGTGACTCCACAGGGAGTGGGGGGGGGGGAGCGAAGGAGGGAGGGAGAGAAGGAGAGAAGGAGTAGGGGAAGTGGAGATAGGGAGTCACTACGAAAGCGGAGCAAAAGGTCAAAGAAGACATGGAAAAGGAGCAGAGCATTCTGTTGGAAAGACACACACACACGTACACACACACACACACACACACACACATACACATACACACACACACACACACACACACACACACACACACACACACACACACACACACACACACACACACACACACACACACACACACACACAACATGCACACACACGCACACACACACACAGAGGTACGCACAGACACACACATAGTGCACATCACCACTTGATTA
>PIJE02000492.1:14706-48974 GCA_002895965.2 Coryphaenoides rupestris
CAGAGCATTCTGTGGAGAAGACACACACACACGTACACAACACAGCACACACACACACCATGTACACATAAACACACACACACACACAACCATGCACATGTTACACACACACGTGACACACACAAATGCGTACACAGACACAACACAAAACACACCCACACCCACATCACACATCACACACAACACCACACACCAGACCATGCACGTACACACACAAACGCACGCACGTTACCCCACACACAACCACAAATTATCCAATTGCCACTCCCACTGGCAAATTAGTCCTGGAGACGACTCAAGGGAGAATGACAGGGATTTTTTTTAAGTTCTTGATGACAAAATAGATTTGGAAAGATGTATGAAAAAAGGTAGGTAAAGGACGAAAAGAATAAAGTTTGGGAAGCAGGAAGTAATGAAGAAGCAGAAGAGAAGATACAGAGAAGATAAAGCGAGGGAGAACACAAGAGAGAGAGAGGAGAGAGAGAGAGAGGGGAGGGGGCAAAAAAAAGAAAAGAGCGAGAAGAGAGAGAGAGAGAGAGAGAGAGAGAGAGAGAGAGAGCAGAGAGAGGGGGGCAAAGAGACAGAGAGAGAGAAGGAGAAAAGAGAGAGACAGAAGGGAAACAGACCAACAAGAGGAAAAGGTCAAGCCAGGACAAGGGGGAATATGAAGAAACGGAGAGGAGAAACGAGGCAGAAAGCCTATGCTACGGTTTCAGGACGAGAATAACAACAACAACAACAACAACAACAACGGTAACAACATCATCCCACACTTTGAAGGCCTTCCCCGCGACACCAATTATGGCCAAGGCTGAAATTTGCCCTCCTTCCCTTCCATGACACCGCCCGTACACACACAGCACACACACACACCACATACACACACGACACACACAACGATTCCACAAGCTTGTACATCTCGAGTTAAGCCTGTGCCTTGTCAACCCGTCACCACCCCCCCGCCGCTCCCCGCGCCGTCCCAACCCCCGCCGTACCCCCATGCCACAGACACACTGGCCTTTCTTAAAGCGTAATGGAATCACACTTGCAAAACTGTGCCTTGGTGCTTTCCCCCCGCATTATGCTGTCGGCCTGAAACACAATATCCTCTGCGATGTGCTGTCGAACCAGCCAGCCCTTCCCGATCGCCAGGGCTGGTGTTTTCAAAGTCATCATTTATTCCGCGCAGCCCTTTTACCTCATCCGCCGAGCGCGGAACCGAGTTGACGCAGAGTTGAATCGCAAACTTTGTTTGCTTTTATTCGTTGCAAATATCCGGCCATGAGCCAAAATTAAACCTTTTCTCAGAGGCACCTCCTACGCCCCCCCCCCCCCCCCCACCCACCCAGAGAGCCTCTTCTCCCAATCTCTCCCTCCCGCTCCCTCCCACTCCCTCCCTCCCTGCTCTCTCTCTCCCGCCTCTCCCTCCTCCCTGTCTCCCCCTCCACCCTCTCTCCCTGTCTCCCCCCTCCTCCCGTCCACCTCATTTTCCCTGCCCCCCCCCCCTCCCCACTCCTCACCCTCGGCCTCTCCCTGCCTCCCCTGCCTCCCCCCTGCCAGTGGTCCCATCGCCTTGTCAAGGCTGCAGTTGAGTCCAGCTGCGGCCGGCCCGCGACTGATAAGCTGCCGATTATGTCTCCTCGGCCAGAGGCAGCGAGAAAGCAGACTTCGCATGGAAGAACAAACAAGAACGGCGAGATTAAAATGTGGTCAAACGCTCAGCACGTCCAAAAAACACAAATGTGTGGAGACGAAAAAGCTATGATAATATCCACAGGAAGGCGACAGTGGGGGGGCGGGGCTAGGATGAGAGGAAGGGGGCCCAGCATGTGTTAGGTCCGCAGAGGGAAAGGGAGACGGGCGTGCCGAGTCCCAGTGTCCCCAGTTGAATTAATTGTGAATCTAATTTGCCCCACGGCCCTCTGGGCTGCTTCACATCCTTGGCTCAGAGACGGGCTGACTTCCTTGGACTGGGAGGCGTAGGTAGCGACGAGCATCGCCAGAAGCCTCCTCTCTACACCACTCCTAATGAATTAGCAGCCTACTCATCCACTACAAAACCACCGCCACCACCACCACCACCAACCAACAACAACACCACCACCGCCGCCGCCACCACCACCTGCCCACCAGGTCCCCCTACATGTCCCATCCTGAGCAAAAGCCATTCATTATATCCAAGGGCTAATTACGAATGTTATGATCCCATTCAATTATCTCCGTGCTATTTTAAGACACGTGAGTCCCAGGCCAGATGTTAGAAGGGTGAGAGCTGTGTGTGTGTGTGTGTGTGTGTGTGTGTTTTGGATTATGAATCAGCATTAATGTGTTAACATGTCACCGGCATTTGGTAGGGAGTTGGTATTTAACTCCACTTAGGTACTAAATTGTTCACCCAGATATGACTGCACTGTAGAGCAAACTTTGTACTTTCAGATTGTGAATTAAACAGAAATGTTTACTCTGGATTAATGGAGAAGTATCTCGACTCACTCTGTCTCCTCCTATATCGCTCCAGGAAACGAAGTTCAACATTTATTAATAATTTAAAAAACACCTCCTTAGAAATTTACAAGCCTCTGGTCCCCAGACATACTGACCCACCCAAGGGAACAAAGGCAGGAAGGATGGAAGGATTGAGGGAGAGAGAGAGAGAGAGAGAAAGAGAGCGAGAGAGAGAGAGAGAGAGAGAGAGAGAGAGAGAGAGAAAGAGAGCGAGAGAGAGAGAGAGAGAGAGAGACAGAGAGAGAGAGCGAGAGAGAGAGACACACACATCTCTGAAAGGCCAAATCTCAGAAGTACAAAGTGAGAATTCAGCAGGACTACTCGTGCCTGGCACACTAACCCCCCCACCCCCCGACACACACACACACACACACACACACACACACACATACCACACACACACACACACACACACACACACACACACACATACCACACACACACACACACACACACACATACACACACCCACACACACACACACACATGGAAAAATACCTTAATCCAATTTACAGCGAATGCTAAATGCTCACAGACATAGTCAAGCTTTCCCTCCATATTACAGATGACATGATGTCGCGAAGGAGGAGGAGTCTGGTCCGTTGAGCCATCATTACAGGGTCAATTAAACGGTGGAGGGCTCAGGCGTGGGGCTGATTACAGTGTGTAAAGCTGGGTCGCTCGCAGCTTCTCCGGAACATCGAAGCCATCTGCCCGTGTCAAGGCGTCCACATCGGCCACATTCCTCCTGTCGATCTGTCTGGATGGATGGGTGACAGACGGCCCAGCATATGTGCACAGAAGACCAGCGCACATACGCACACATGCACACACATATGCACACGCACACACAGGGCCAGATGCTGCCTTGTGTGCATCAAGCATTGGACATAATCACAAAAGTCAGTGCTCAATGAAATTCGGGGCAAACTAAATAAAGGCACAACTGAAGTTATCATTTTTTCATCAAGTTTAAAATCATTACAACGACACTAATTGAGTCTAGGGCATCATAGCATGGGCATTATGTTGATCGTAATGGCTGCAATCACGCTAAACTGCACTTGAAACACTATCAGGACTTCTTCTGATTATCCAGGATACACCTGCCCATTGGGACAGCAGCCCACGGAGGGAAATAGAAACAGAAGCAGCTGGAATGGGGTTGTTTTTGTTTTTGTTTTTTTGACCAAAAAAAAGAACAAGAAATCACATCTCGCACACACAAACAAGCAAGCTAGCTCACAAACAGCCGCCAGTGTCCCTAACTCCTAACAGCTGCGACTGGCGAGGCCTCTGGCCAACTCCAGCCAACACTTCCACAGCTCAGTCCACTGCCAAGGCAGCAAGCAGACAGCGATCAGTAGTCGCCACACACACATACACAGACACACAGAAGTGCACACACACATACACACACACAGAAGTGCACACACACACACACACACACACACACACACACACACACACACACACACACATATGCATGCACACACACACACACACACACACACATATGCATGCACACACACACTCACACACACACACACAGATGTGAACACACACAGCTGTGCACACACACACACACACACACACGCACACACACAGCAAAAAGCAAACCGACAGTTAACACATATATGAACTCAGCCTCTCACACATCTGAAAAGTACGGACAGAATATGACGAACACGCTTTCCACTGCGTACGACCCAGCGCTGTCGTTTTAGCCAAGCTTAAGACGATACAGTTGAGTCCAGCCATGTGATTCGGTTTTCAGAAACCGCTAATTAGCCACAACACACACACACACACACACACACACACACAAACAGGCTTAAATAGACTTTGCGTCGCCTCATGTGCCACACTACTGTAAGGCAGAATGAGCCGCTGAAACCATTCAGCAGCAGTCGAACCGGGGCTGGACTTTTTCAAGACCCAGAATCTCTATCGAGATCTTGGATTCCTGCAACACGCTCCACAAGCGCTCAGCATTTAAACCCCGGCTGAGGTCATGGGGGGCAGGGGGGAGGGATCAATAAACAATCACTTTTACGATGAAGGTGTCTGTCTTACACAATATAGACAATGCGAGCAGAAGCTAATGAATGAAGAGAGAGGTGGATGGAAATTCATATCGGTCACACATACAGTATATGATATATACACGTCATAAATGTGACATACAGCATATAATCAATTAAAAACCAACCAGAATTCTAGGTTAGATACACAAACCTAAAATTCAAGGACTTTTCAAGGAAGGATCAAGGTTCATTCCTGTTGCTGATCATTTTTAAAATGACAGTTAGAAAGCTTCACAGAAACAACTAAAGAGAGAGAAAGAGTGTGAGTGTCTAAAGACTTCTCAATTGTGCTGTAGCCTATTTACCAACGTTAAGTTAAAGAAATATCAGAAGAACATAAATTCCTAGTTTACATTTAAGGCATTTGGCAGACACTTTTGTCCAAAGCGACTTACAATAATAATAATAATAATCTGCCCGACTGATGGTACAGTAAGATTTGAATAGAACAGGTTTCAAGCACTCATGTTTGCTAGGCTGACCCCTTGCTGGTAAACAGCAAGATAGTCCTGCACAGAATATATTAGTCCAAGCACTTTCGATGACCCATTTCTATTCTACTTTCAAAAACTTTCAAGGCCGTGGTTTTTTGTTGACACTCACAAACTTTCAAGGATTTCAAGGACCCTTGGGAACCCTGGTGACATTACCATCTGTATTCAGGAACACCTCCCCCGGCAAAGCCTCACCTCAACATGCTCTACTCAACACTCTGTCTCTCTTTTCTCCTTCTCAACTGCCCGTCCTCTGTGTGTCGTGGTAAGCCTGCGTTGATATGTATTCAAAAGAGGTTTGTAGTGCGGCGTGGCAGCTGGGTTGATGGGTTACTAATGGACATTCTCTGCTGGCACAGAAGGCTAGCATGCAGGCTAACGAAGAACGGGCGAAAGAAGACACACAAACTGGTAATTAATGCTTACACGTCAGGTGTGTGCATTACGTTCTTTTCCATTAAGTGGATGGCAGCCGGTTTGGCCAATCACAAGACAGCTGATCGAGCCAAACTGCAATGAACGTGAAACGTTTTAATGAGCCAAGCATCTATTTTAACGTGTGAGTATGTCCGTATGTGGACGTATTTGTGTGTGTGTATGTGTGTGTGTGTGTGTGCGCGTGCGTGTCTGTGTGTGTACACACAACAGGACTAACCGTTGGTGTTCGTGTCCCCTGACAGACAAGAGTCCATTCATTCAGCAGAAGTATTTGCTCTTAGTCTCCATGACTCCTGCACACTGACAGACCTCTGGCTACGGGCAGACGCTAACGAAAGCTACCGAAACAACCAAAGGTCACCTCGGAAAAGGCATCCACAGAGGGGCCTCCAACATTCTCACTGTTTCCCCCCATTCCTAAGTCCGCTACCATTCCCTTAGTAGTGGGAGGGGGGGGGGGGGGCACCCTCACTAAGTTAACCTATTGGCTACCAGGGAAATAAGGCAAATAGACAAGAATATAAACAATGGCACATTACACATTTCATACACGTATGAACATTTTTTATATGGTATTTGATATTATTTATTACTATGCATTATTACTAAGTAGTATGACCACCACCACCACTACTACTGAGATAAAATGGAGGAAATCAGACTGCTGAAAATCTCTCTCACTGCCTCAATCTCCTCTCCTCTCAGATTTCACCTCTAGTGCCAGCAGCCAAATCTGCCAGATCAACTCTTCCACCTCCAACCCTAGGAAACTTGTATCCATGTTCACTTCCTTCTAAATGCGTCTCTAAATACCTGGCTGACATCAGCAAATGGACGACCTGAAGCTTAACATAGACAGAGCTTCTTTTCATACCGGGCCTGCTTGTCACCATTGAGGACATCGAAGTCTTCCCTTCACCAACTGCAAGGAACCTTGGCATGGTACTCGACGACTAACTGTGCTGCAACGCCAACATCACCTCTGTGGCCCGATCTTTTTGGGCAACATCCCTTCCTCACACGTGAAGCGGGACAGATCTTGGTCCAAGCGCTCGTCATCACTCGCCTCGACTACTGCAACTCTCTCCTGGCTGGGCTCCCTGCCTCCACAATCAAACCCTTACAACGCATCCAGAACACAGCAGCGCGCCTGGTGTTCAACTTACCAAAATTCTCCCACCCCCTCTTCCGCGACCTCCACTGGCTCCCGGTAATCACTTGCATCAGATTCAAAACACTGGTACTGGCCTACAAGGCTGTCAGAAGAACTGCCCCTACCTACCTTCCAAACATTAGTCAGACCCCACGCCCCGGATCGGGCACTCTGCTCAACAACTGGTACCACCTTCACAGGCAAGAACAGGCAAACATTGATCTGCCAAGTCCCAACTCATCTCTGTTTTGGCAACGCAGTGGTGGAATGAGCTCCCAGCTGACGCCAGGACAGCAGAGTCGCTCACCAGCTTCCACACGAGACCCACCTGACCAACCTGTTCAAAATACTTAGTAATAGTACTTAGCATTGTTTAGTATGTTGTATGTTCTTAGATATTGGTAATGCACTCAGAATGGTCCTCCTGCTTTTATACCAGTGTAGCATAGTCTCTTGCTTTTAAGCCACCTGAAGTGGCTTAGTTCGGGGCTCTTCCAAGGACGCAGGCAGTAGTGGTGTTGAAAGTCCGGTTTTTAATACACCACAGGCATGCAGACAAACCCCCACCAAGACTCTAACTGGGCCAGGTGAGGCTGTAGCCCCACCCACCCACCCCCCAGTCTTTAACTCAGGCCAGGTGAGGCCAATTAAGCCAGCCACCAAACACACACACTCCCACAACCAGTTATTATGCAGGCAATCTAGCAATTATGAAACGTATTCTATTAGCCTTGCAATTATGAATGCTTGAAACCTGTATTCTTATCTATATGTGCCATAACGATATATCTGTCTCTTTCAACTAATGTAATCTTTGTAAGTCGCTTTGTATAAAAGCGTCTGCCAAATGCCCTAAATGTAATGTAAGGGCCTGTTGGGACAGGACAGTGGAGACCAGGACGGTCCACTGGGCCAGTCTCAGGGCAAGAGGCCTCTGGCCACCCTGCTTGAAGATTGGGAACTTTAATTTGGACATTATTGGGAGTGGGTAATCAGGAACGTGTTTATGGACTAAAAGAAGTGGATTTATGTTGCTGCATTGTTGATGTATGTTTTGTTCCCCTCCCCTTTCCTTGTGTGGGAATCACATTCTAAGATTGTTATGCCGTTACCCTAGTTCTGTCTGCTTATTCAAACTGGTCCACCCACTACACTGTCTCACCGGGATGCCACAGTAAATATAAATGTAATGTACTATAATTATTAATATTATTATTATTCAACAACTCTTATTGTGCCACGAGGGACATCCCATTCCGTTCTTTCAAAACAAACCTTGAGTGCACTTTCCAGAAAAACCTCATCGCTTCCATGTGTTGCACATTTGTATATCAAATGCCAATGATGGCCTGAGCCGGGAACACCAGATTTTCCGGTTTGAATAAGTCTGCTGTGGGCTGGTTACCGGCAGACGTCCAGGAAAAACACCTGATGGTTATCGATAATCTCTATTTACAACAGTGTTTGGGTGTTTTGAGCGTTTCCAGTTACATGTCATCGCTGCTGGAATGTGTGTCTCACAGTCTCTGAGGTATAAAAGACGCGAGGGTGCAGTGTGTGGCCTGCAGAGGTCGGAGGTGTGTGAGGGCATCTCAGAATCTCTCTTGTGATTTCCTCTCCTTGGGAAAACATGGCCGCTCGCGACCGAACAACCTCATCTGCACACGCCGTGACCTCCACAGTCCTCCTACACATGTTTTTTTCAGAAGCAATGCACATGCTTGGGAAAATGTGGGCATGTGACGCTTTATGCACACACACACACACACGCACACGGACGCACGCACACACACACGAACACACACACACACACACACGTGGGCACATGTACATGGAAAAAGGTTCCATGGAGGAGACGTGTTGGAGTCTATGAACATCTCTCCGTTAATCCTCTAATAGCAGCAGTGCATTGAGTCGCATGCCCAATCCTTCTTTCATCTCTCTGGCTGGCGTGAGCGGGAACAGGGGAAGAATCCAGCTGCTGCCCACCATCTCAACCACCCGCACACACACACACACACACAAACACACACACGGATGCACACATTCACGCACGCACACACACACACCACACCACACACACACACAAAAGTGTAGAGTCTACGGCCGTAGCCTATTGACATGTCGGTGGGAAACATCGCAGGAACACAGGGCATCTACCAGGGTAAATATTTAAAAGAAAATCAGGGGCATTTCTTTGTGCCTCTTTGGCCATCTGCGAAGCACATTCCACTGGCCCGTGTGCGTATCTCAGTCACCTCAAGCACTCAGACAAGCGTCAATCTTTGTTTTGGAGGACGAGAAGCACATTGCAGACCTCCAGCGGTAAATCCAAACAGGAAACAAAGGGTTAGCATTTACGCCAAGATTAGTATCATATGTCTTCTAACAAACAACCTGTTGTCGCCATAAAACAAACATTACATTCCTCACAAACCCAGTGACGTAAATCAGCCATCAGTGAGGATTAATAGATGTTAAAACAAAAAGGTGATGGTAATAAACGAGAGAGAGAGACAGAGAGAGAGAGAGAGAGAGAGAGAGAGAGAGAGAGAGAGAGAGAGTGTGAGAGAGAGAGAGCGAGAGAGAGAAGAGAGAGAGAGAGAGAGAGAGAGAGAGAGAGAGAGAGAGAGAGAGAGAGAGATATGAAGGAAACTTTGAAAGAAGAAATGAGAGAAGGACAAAAGAAACAGATGCAGTGAACAGATTTTTCCATTTTGTGTTTTCACCAACTGTTGTTCTTGACCTCATGCACTCCCGTGTCTCACTTTGTGGTGAACCAAAGTGTATAGTATGCGAAGCTTTTCGCTGGGGGTAGCATTTAGAGGAGCACAGCATCTATAGATGAGAGGATTCGGCTTACATCTTGCCGCCCACCCCCACAACCCACCTCCACCCCGCTCTCTGTATAGCGCTTTATCCCCCGCTGGCTAAAAACAAGAACCAGAATATAAAATCAGAAGTATTCCTGTATTCTGGAAGTGAGGCAGGCTTGAAACGGACTGTGGAGTGAAATCCGGGTAAATTATTGCCTACAGACAATAAGACAGATGAAAAGTGTCTCACCTACATGTCCTCCAGTTTGTCTGTAGTCACAGACAAACACACCACACCACCCAATGTTGTTCTCTCTCTCTCTGTCTCTCTCTCTCTCTCTCCCCCTGCTAAGAGGAACCCATTTCCATCATCGTGATAGCAAGCGATGTGGAGATTCGCGTACGAGGGAGGAACACATTCCAGTGACCGCTTAAGGTCATGTGCTGCTGAGGCCTGATGTTTGTATTTACCCTAAAAGAACATCCATCATCCATGCATGCACATGTATTTTTGGAAACGTTGTCCTGCTGGCAGTCACACCAGTACCGAGCAAGCACATTACAGTAAGCACATGATTAGTAACTTGTTTCTACCCAAAATGGTGAAAAAGCGGGAGAGAGATAGAGAGATAGAGAGAGAAACGGGTTGAATGGGGGGAAAAGAGAGAAGATTCTGTGCAATGTGTGGTGAATCGAAGTGACTGGGAGAACACTAGGAATGGCTTTCCCTCTGACTCGACAGCATAAGTGTGTGTGTGTGTGTGTGTGGGGGGGGGGGGGGAGTAGAAATGTGTAGGCCTATTGTAAAGAGGAACTGATAGGTGGAGATTGGGGGACAATGCACAGGCGGCGGCGGTGGCGGGGGTGGTGGCGGATGGCGGTGGCGGCGGTGGTGGTGGTGGTGGTGATTTGTGGAGAGACACTGGCTCCTCTACAAGACATTCTGGCACAAGAGTGAGACATGACATGCTTTGTTTGCAGGATAGGTTTCAGGGCAAATAAGCACCATATCATGTTGCCTTTGCATGTGGCTCATATACTCGCATCCTCTATCACTGTTATTATAATATAATTGATTTAATTATACATGTGTATTTATAATGTTCTTCAAGGCAATGTCATTACAATATATATCCCCCCAATATTCAAATATTCTCCAAATGACTCCCCCCCCCCTCATATATTGATATACAAATGTTCTATGCAACGACAGGCACCCTTTTATGTGTGTGTGTGTGTGGGGGGGGGGGGGGGGGGTGAGTTGTGAGTGAATGAGTGAATGATTTGATCTCGTTTTAACTTTTTAACATCATTATTAGTCAACATGACCTCTCCCATAGGGGCCAAGGTTCCCCTGTAACACTGAACTTGGACCTCCTGTGGCCCCCAATGAAGAATCTAGAATAATGATAAAATTGTCCATTTCTTGCAAAGCTAGCCATTGTTTTGTTTTCATTATTGTATTTTAATAAAATGCAATTAATGTAATTACATTGAACTACATTGTAACTAACTGTAAGTGACTGAAACAAATATCAATCATGGTATTTGATTTTTGTTTGTTTATGTATTTGTTTATTACTTTAGAACTGTGAACATGTTGAAAGCTTGAACACTGTATTTTGTCTCTTTTGTCCCCTCTGACAAAGCCACCCCCCCCCCCCCCCCCCCCCCAGCCTGCAGGGGTCCCCCCCCCCGGGTAACGCGGGTCCGGAGAGAGCCGCCACTGACCTCTCCGCCGTGGCCGTCGAACACCCCGAATATCGACGGGTGGCTCCTGTTGACGGCGTCGGCGAGCACCTCGAAGCGGTCCTCCATGTGGTCCCGCCGGCCCTGGATGGAGTACACGGCCGCGCTGCTGCCCCTGAACTCCCACGTCTTGGAGAACTCCGCGTCCAGCAGGAGCGCGGCGTCGGCGTCCGCGCCGCCGAAGCGCTCGTTCTGCATGATCTCCGCCACCTTCCCCTTGACCATCTTGACGGCGTCGCGGCTCGACTTGACGATGGTCTTCACCTCGTCCGTGTGGAAGAAGTAGCTCCACAGCGCCAGGCTGACGCACAGCAGGAACAGGGTCTCGGGTCTGAGCAGGAAATAACGCATGATCCGACCTAGCAGGGACAGCAGAGTCATCGTACCCTCTATCATTTAAAAGAGAACCGGGGCTCTGAAAGGCGCCAGTGGTTCACGGACCTCACTCCGTGTCCATGCGCCACGAAAAGCAATGGAACCAGATGAACACTGCTGATGCGAGAGGAGTCACAGCACCGCGGCGATGCCTCTCCTCAGCGCATCTTCACCCTTCATCCAAGCAGACAGATTCAAAAAAGAAAACGCTGAAGTCCGACCCCGACAACTATTTTTCGAGATAATACACCGACCCCGGTCTCACGACTCTCCTCTAGCGCGGAGGAAGCCCTGCAGTAAACCAGCGGTGGACTCCCCCTGGCCGTCCACCTCCACTCGCAAAAAGGGGTATAAATAAGCCTGCATACGGAGGAAGCAGCCCTCGGTCACTCTGTCTTCATGACCACTCTGGTAGTGGATCCCCCACCACCACCACCACTACGACTCTACTCGCATTCCCAGCTGCTGCTGCTGCTGCTGCTGCTCCTGTGTCTCGGTGGGTGGGGTGTGTGTGTGGGGGGGGGGGGGGGGGGGTGAATGTGCGCTCTGGACGCCGCTCTCTATAGCGCTGAGGAAGACCGCAGCACCGCAGACCACGTGGTGCGTGTGTGTGTGTGTGTGAGTGTGTGTGAGAGAGCGAGAGAGAGCGAGAGACGTGTGTGTGTGTGTGTGTGTGTAAGAGAGAGAGAGAGATTTTTTATTTGTATTTTATTTTTGTATTTTGGTATTTGTGGGGTATTTTTTTGTATTTATTTATGTATTAATTGATAATTTTTTTGCAACCCAGTTTGTTAAGTTGACTTACTTACCTGTATATATTTAGTTCTTTATAAGTATATTTTAGATACTCTTATTTATACATTTGATTGCAATTTGATTGCAAACCAAGCTGCAGCTTGGTTTACATATTTCTTTGTTGTAGAATATCTGCAATTGTACACGCTTTGGCAATGTAAATGTACGTTTCCCATGCCAATAAAGCTCTTTAAATTGAATTGAAATTTAACTTGAATTGAGAGAGACTTGTGTCTGTGTGTGTGTCTGTCTGTCAGTGTCACCTGATTAAACACGCGTATCTAAAACGTAATTATAAACGTGTGCTCACTGCTCACAAGTGGAAAATGAAATGTGTCATGGAAATGTACATTGATGGAGCCCAATTAGATTGTACTGGAATATATAATTGCAGTTATTAAGGTTTAATTGAGCCTTTGCGCTTTATTGAATCTGACATGTGTTGTCACATCTAGGCTCTAAGAACTGGACTTATGGACAGTTGTTATGTGTAATAGGAGTTGGAGTGACAGCATGGAAAGATGAACATGATCACACGTCATGAGAATGACTCATCTGTCAAAAATAAATGTGTCATCTGTCAAAAAATAAATCCAGATCATGAGTGGGTGGCTGATTATTTGTACATCTTGACATTTATTAATGGCACTTAGCATTGTTCTCAGATGTTGTAGCATGCTTAGAATCACACGCCTGCCCAGCTACTTATGCAGGCAACTTAGCAATTATGAAACATGTTCTATTCGTCTCGTAAATAGGAATGCTGGAAAACAGCTCTATTCCTATCTTCAGGTACCACGGTGATATATCGCTGCCTCTCCTTCAACAAATGTACTCTTTGTAAGTCGCGTTGGATAAAAGCGTCTGCCAAATGCCCTCAATGTAAATGTAAATGATTGACTGCAACCCACCAACCAACCAACCACCCAACAGGTGAATGTGTTTTGTTTTCGTCAGGCATATTCGTATTCCCGTAGTGGAATATTCCTCATAATTTAGTCAAGTTAATTGAGATTCGAAAGTGTCACGTTATCCAATAATAATTATATTCGTATTTTTTTCTCACTTTCTTTCCTTCCTTTCTGTTCAGGCAGAACGAGGCAGCCATAGCGTGGGGTCCTTCTTCTTCTGTCGTGTGTGTGTGTGTGTGTGTGTGACGTCACCGCCGGTCCTCTGCCTCGCGTGCTCCTGTCCAGCGTGCTGCAGTGTGGACTTTAATTCTGTTCACTTCCAGTAAGTTTGTTAATCATTATTACAGTTAAATTATGCCAAAATAATGTGCTTGACTTTGCTTCGTAATAATAATACATATATATTATTATTATTATTATTATTTGTTATTATTTAACAGTCAAACTACCAAGCTGTTGGTTGCTACTAGCTCTGAATGCTAACTGTTATAAAGAATAGAATAGAATAGAACTTTATTAATCCAGAAGGAAATTCTTGAACCTCCGCCTCCCCGCCTTGTTGGTTCATATGAATACAGTTGAATTAATGTCACACATAACATCAAGTTGATGATATTATATTTTACAGTATGATTATCACCCTCCTTGCCTGTCTAGCCAGGTTATGTTGTAACACGTTGCAATCACATTGCTTACTAGAAAATATGGTTGTTGTTGTTGTTGTATACATATTAGGATGTCAGTCAGTTGTAGTTTTAATAATGATCTTCCATGGTGGTTTTAAACACTTAATACATAAGTAAGTAAGCTACCCCACATGGAGCCCTTGGACATAACAGGTTTATACATGCGAACACATGGACATCAAAGTGAAACATGACAGGTGACACCACATTCAACCATTGTTAAAATGAGTGTTTTGCCCCCTTGCTGCCATCACGAGTTCAGTTTACGATCCACCAACGATATTTAAGCTGTGATAATGCAATACATCATGTTGTCTTGTCATATCAATATCCGGCTAGCCATGTATCTGGTTGTTTTTGCAGTAGTATTCCCCCCACCCTCCTTCACCCCACCCCACCCAAAATATAGATGTATTCTGATATCGGATTGACATTGCAGGTCAGGTTGCTGTAAAGCCACACAATGGAGTACATGCAGGGTCCGGTCACTAGCAGCCACGGGAACATGTAAGTGTTCACTTCATTTGTTTATGTTCCTTTTTTGTTGTTCTCTCTGATGAGTTCTGTACTGTAAATAAGCTGAACCATTAAAACTGGGCTTTTATTTCTGCATATCTTATTTTTGTGATTGAGAAAGAAATTGAAGAAAACACAAACGGGTTATCTATTTATGGACATTTATTGAACATTTTAAGTGGTTGAAATTAACCAACTTTTTAGATTCTTTTGAGAGGTTCTCATGTTGGTTTGGACACATTTTCAGTGAATTGCCCCACCCTACCAACAACCATCTCATCGAACACCTTGCCACATGGCAGATGAAACTAAAGTGTGTTGGTAATCGCTGCTTATCGTCTTCGCCCCGTCCAGCCTGTGCTGCACATGTGGTACTCCCATCCCCCCCAACCCAGCCAACATGTGTGTAGCCTGCCTGCGCACTCAGGTGGACATCTCTGAGGGCATTCCCAAGTCTGTCGTAGCACACTTCTGTAAGCAGTGTGACAGGTTGGTACATACTAGTGGACATGTGTATCTCATCTGCATGTTTAACTATACTTTCCATCTCTATCTTTTTCTCCACCTGGGGATCAATTAGGTTTCTTATCTTACAACACTATCAACTCATCAACTAAATCGTTACTAGGTATTATAGATGCATAGATGCATATATAATGCTAAATGGCAATATCCCAGCAGATCAATCTATGAAACAGTTGGATGTATACCAGACTGCATGTATCCTTCAAAGATTCTAGCCCATTCAGGATGGTTTCGATGATACAGGCAAAAAGATGGAATACCCCATTCCCATCGATAGGCATACAACTAGGCTATGTGTATGTGCAGCTTCAAATGGGTACACAAGCTATCTTCTATATATTTATAATTACGATCTGCTGGGTTCTTGTATGTTATGAAGCTGTTGATATGGATATTGTGCGTGTGTGTGTAGGTACTTGCAGCCACCAGCCACCTGGATTCAGTGTGCTTTAGAATCCAGGGAACTGTTGGCTCTTTGCCTGAAAAAACTCAAGGGATCCATGACTAAAGTAAGCATTCCTTTGTTTACCACCACCAACTGTCTGCCCTGTCTCATCGTTCTGTTTAACCATCACCAACTTCATAACCTCACACACACTCACCCGAGTTGTAATGATCCCTTTCAAAGTAATTGCGTTCTCTTGATTTAATTTACTTCAAGTGATATCTTCATTCATTCATTCATTCATGCATTCATTCAAACTACTTAGGTGCGCCTCATTGATGCTGGCTTCCTGTGGACGGAGCCTCACTCCAAAAGGATTAAGCTTAAAATCACCATACAGAAGGAGGTAAGAATGAGAACACGTATGACACTTGGCTGCAGGTACTTGGCTATCATTCCCTTTGATGTTTTTTCCCCACCAAAAAATGTTTTTTAAACACCTAAGAATAGGCAAAAGTCCCCTTTCCCCATTGCCAGCTGCATTGCCAGTAGATGAGAGGATGTCTTTTTTTTTTATTCTGGTCTGTCATGTTCGACACGTTCATTTGTGCCAATCGGCGCTGGAGCGGATAAATACCTGCGACTCCTGCAGAGTCATTTGTCAACGTGCCTCCTTAAAGACAAAAGCCAGATGTTAGTTGGGGTTTTTTTGTCCAGTGGGAAGGGGGCTTTCGAGTCCTCCTGTATAAAAAATATCACACCTATTCATATGAATAAATAATGTCAGCCGTGTCATTATTCAGGTGCTGAAGCGTTGTGGGTGTGTAGTGTTAAGTGGTGAGAGGCCTCGGCTGTCTCGCGGGTTTTGAGGGAAAAGTGAGTCTTGCTGTCATTTCAGCTCCCTGACCTTTCCTGAGAACCTGAGCCCCGAGCGCTCAGAGCCAAGCCTTTTGTGTGAACCGACGGGAGATTGCACACGATACAGACTCTGAATCCCACGAAACCCCACTGGTCTGACATCTAAATGGCAACTTGTAACTTTTTAACAAGGCCCCGTCATTTCATTTGTTCTTCGCTGAAGGGATGCTTGGCCTAGAAAACCCAACTAAACTGTGGGAGATTGGTGGCCTTTGCCATGTGTGAGCCGGTAGAGCATGTTGTGATGTAGCCTGTATCTGTGCTGCTGCTGCTTCCTACAGGTGCTGAACGGAGCCATCCTGCAGCAGGTGTTTGTGGTGGAGTTTGTCATCCAGTACCAGATGTGCGACGACTGCCACCGCGTGGAGGCTAAAGACTTCTGGAAGGCAGTGGTGCAAGTTCGACAGAAGGTAGGTAGCCTGACAAAGCAACGCTGTTCACGCTCTCTGACGGTACATCTGTCGCAAAATAGTTTTTGCCGTGTTCCCGGAGGCGTAAACTCTCCTTTGCCCTTTAGCTCAAGTCAATGTTACGTTATTCCAAATTTATGACCATCTATTTTTATTCCTTCCGAACTAATAACGATGCACTTTGATAGGACATTATGTTATAAAATGAGATGACACTTTTAATCCTGGGAGGGACATTCAGAATGGTACGCTGTGGTGGTAGGTGGGAGTTTTTGACACAAGGATGCTTTGACGCACACGAACAGTGGAACAATGTTTAATGGTACGTGTACGTGAAGTTTGTTTCGGAAGTTTAGGGGCGTGGTCATGACTCCCATGGGACCCCAGTGCGTCATTGAGTGCCCATTTCAGACCCGCCCAAAAAAACACAAGACGAAAAACTACTTGGCTGTCTAAATCAATTAAGCACGACATAGTTCAGTCTTTTCACATGTGTGCGGCAATGATTTTCTAACATGTATAATGTGTTGAAGAAACAAATCACAGAATTGACTTTATTCAGACTCTAAACAGTTAATACATCTCGTAATGTTCCACTTATGTAACGTGGTGTTCCTAGAATGCCAATGAAAAGCTTAAGCTAAATAATTAAGTTATTCAAAAATATGTATTATATTTTTGTAAAATGATCTTCATTGTGTTCCATAATATAGTAATATGTATTGAATTGGTCTGTAGGGCAGCACTGAGTTTATGAACCTGGAATTTGTTAAAAAATCGATATTCGATGCCAATATTTCACTGTAAAAACAAAAAATTGGGCGATCGGTATCAGATCAGCCGATCGCAGAAAATGGTGAACGATGTCGGCCTAAAATAACCTGATTTGAAAACGATGCATCCCTATCTATATTGCCATGGCTGAAGTGTGTGTCTTTTGACAGACTTCCCACAAGAAGACATTCTATTATCTGGAACAGCTGATCCTGAAGCATAAACTCCACAAGAACGCCCTCAACATCAAAGAAATCCATGGTAAGTCAATGCATTTATATGCATTTTTAAACCAATTTCTGCTCCAAGTCGTTGTGTGTCTTTCTTTTATGCAGTGAAACTGTGTGTGTGTGTTTCTGCAATCGATCAGTTTTCCTCTGCAGCTGGCTTCCCTTAGTCCTCGTACTGCTTTCCTGCTGTGGTTGAAATCTCAGATGAGAGACTTGCTGACCGGGAAATACTCCACAACGCATTGTTTTGAAATCTCTAAGAATAGAACAGCTGTTGGTGTCTTCCAGCTGTTGCGATGCAACCGAGAGCAACAATAAGCACAGCATGGTCTGGTCCTGTACAGTTCAAACCAGAATAGATGACATGTCGAGAGAGAGAGAGAGGGGTCCGTGGAAATGTGGACCCGTGGGGGCAAACGCTGCTCGGAGCTCTCCTCAGTTTGAACGTCAAGTGCGATGCTCTCTCCCACCTGATGCTGGTACCCTCCTGTCTTTAAGTGGAGGCGTATTCTAATTAAAACTACACTTGTTGGTCTTGTTGGGGTCGCTACTCGCTACGATCTTAACTGAATGAGCTCCGACCGAGATGTCTCTCTGCCTCTTTTAAAATCTTTATCTTTTTATTTTACAAATCCGGTTCTTCCACGACACCTCCATGACTGAAACCAGCACACTGTCACGTAGTCACTGCTGGTTACTGAATAGTGTTTAAAGAATGAACCCCATCCACTCACAAAGGAAATGGTTTCTCTCTCTCTCTCTCTGTCCCCATCTCTCGCTCCCCCCCCCTCCCTTTTGCTCTCTGGAGAGAAGGGCAAGAAAACCACACTTTGAGGAGAGGGGGGTGATAAATGTGCATGTCTGCAGTGAGAGCGTCTGACACAGTACAGGTTCAGGCACCCACACGCCCCCGTGAGTGATGTGTGCACTCGGGCAGAGTCTTGGAGACGAGGCTGGCGCGGGACTTAAACGTAAATTAACTCCACATCTCGGCAAAAGTTGAAAGCGTCTGGTTGGCTTCCACATGTGGCTAGCATATTGTGTGTGTGTGTGTGTGTGTGTGTGTGTGTGTGTGTGTGTGTGTGTGTGTGTGTGTGTGTGTGTGTGTGTGTGTGTGTGTGTGTGTGTGTGTGTGTGTGTGTGTGTGTGTGTGTGTGTGTGTGTGTGTGTGTCGTAAAAGAAAAGCGTGTGTTTGGCATATTTGCGTGGAATCTATTGCCGTGTGTGTCTGACTGTGTTTGATCTCCGCTTTCTCTTAGATGGGATCGATTTTTATTACGCTTCGAAGCAGCATGCTCTGAAGATGGTGGACTTCCTACAGTGCACTGTGCCCTGCAAGTGAGTGCAGGTGTTCTCTAAATAAAGATAACCTTGGCCCATTTAGTGCCTGCTTTGAACTATGTGCATTGTTGCCACCTTTTATGCTTAAAGTTTATTTTGAACAAACAAGGCTTATTCTAGGACTCACTATTTGGGGATATTCTTGACCCTTGCCTTCAAAATAAAAACCCTGACAGATGATTTGACTTTTGAACCCTGTAGGCACATTTTGATCACATTTTATCGCGTGGGACATCATATTATTTTGTGCCGCGTGTTGTTTAGAACTGAGCATGCTCTGCTTTGTCGCTTTGTGTTGCTGAACACTTTTGTATTCTAAAAGGTCAAAGACATCACAGCGTCTGATCTCCCACGACATCCACTCAAACACCTTCAACTACAAGAGCACCTACTCCATGGAGATCGTACCCATATGCAAGGTACCGCTGCACTGCCGTCTACGGTCTATCCTCGTGTTTGAGTCATGTCCATAAATCATCCGGCTTTTAAGCGTTAGTCAAGCCAGAGGAGTGAAGTCACATTCGTTCAGGCTCACTGCTGAATCCTCCCTTTCCTTTTTGATTAGCGGAATGTTATCTTTTAGCTAGGTCAGGAATCTTTTTGTCTAATTTGCAGAGCACGCGTTTGTGAAATACGATGCTGAGGCATTTCACAGGCTAGAATTCTCCTGCTCCACAACGTGGATACTCCTGGATCATTGTTCGTTTTTTTTGTGAATAGTTCCAAAATATAATCAGATTAGATTTTTACATTCTTTGCATTGTTGTGCACTTTACACTCACTTTACACTCTTTACAGTCAAATCTAAATCAGAATGATCATCAGAAGTCTTTTGGTACTGTACCACAGAGTGACCCATGTCATGGACAAAAAACATCCAGCCTTCTACCTAGGCTTTTGGTTGCCGTCGACTCAAAGGTTGTATTTAACTTGGCCTCCTCTTCCTCCCCTTCCCCACCTCCCCCCCCGCCAGGACAACGTGGTGTGTCTCTCCCCCCGGCTGGCCCAAAGCCTGGGCAACATGGGCCAGGTGTGTGTGTGCATCCGGGTCACCAGCGCCATCCACCTCATCGACCCCAGGACCCTCCAGAGTGAGTACCACGGGGCCCTGCTTCTGGGGTCTCTTGAGTTCTTGCGTTTCCAGTGTGTAGTCATCTTGTGTTTACATAAGCGAATAGCATAGCTTGATGACCTCATGCTATGAGGCCTATAGCATGATGTCGTCATCGTTCTGTCAGTGTGCAATTGTCCTTATTGCGTCCATGTGTGCCGTTTGTGTGGGGATTTCACAAGAACCCTGTACGTCTGGCGTAGTACCGCCAAGTAGAAAATACTTTTGTCCCGGCGTCTGTCGTGCCAGTTGACTTTGGTGCCAAATGTTCCCACTCCTTGAACTTATAAGGCTATGTACGCGGGGACATGTGGGGAAGTACAGTCTCTTGACTTGCACAACGTAACGCTGGTTTTTATATGAAAGGCTTAGATTTTTTCCCCCTCCCCCCCTTCAAATGCTTGGTTTACTTTAGCGCCTGATGCTAGCTTGCTCAGGAGGTGGTTCAACATCAGTCCTCGGTCAACACTCCAAAGACAATAAGCCTTGAGGATGTGTCGGTCACGGAAACGCAGAGCACAGAAAAATAAAGCAACAACAATAAATATGGACAGGGCGCAATATGGACATTGAGCCAAGTATTCTCATCACATTTTTTTCAAGGGCCGTTTAGCATGAAGTCAAGCTACTTGCCACGAGTGCACACCCCAATGTGTACATTCTAGGGGTTGCACGACTTCACATTTTTTTCAAGTCGACTTTTCTATCAATAAAGTCGACGTAACGTTGACGCGTCCTTGATGACGTCATCACATACACACGCACGCAAAAAACACAGACAGAATGGGCTGTCCAAAAAAAAAAAAGCACGGGTATCCTCTGCGCAAACAGCCGCTCGAAATCACTTAATTTTCCCCCCACCGGCCACCGCATTTGCACCAAGTCCCGCCAAATATCTTAAAGTGTAAAAAAATTTTTTTAAATACTAATATTCTTAAGGTGTGAAATCACGTGGTCGATGACGTGTCGACGTCTCCCGGTAGGCGTCGACTTGTGGTAGTGACGTCGACGTGTCGATAAGTCGACTTTTCTGTGCAGGCCCTAGTACATTCTGATTCGAAACCTAGTTTTAAATCTAGTTATACTTTGTGTTTCCTTTATCCTCGGGTTATGTATTGAACAGAGCGTCGTCTGTTGGCCACATGTTTCATTATAGCCTTGGCCTGTTTCCTATCAAAGCCCGAGTACCTCAGGTTAACTTTACACTGCATTCCTCATGAGTACCACAAGTAAATTTTACACTTACTTTAACCTCTTGTGCCCATGGCCCAGGCATCTGTCAGGATGCGTATTCAGATATCTTCAAGTTAAGTGGAGGATGCCGCTTCGCAATTTGCTTTTAATCTAACCCTTTAATTTACCCTTCGGCGGTAAACTCCCTTCTCGTGGAATTTCCACATTATTAAAAGCAGCACATTACCTTTTTTCCCCCCAAATAAATGTTCAAAGGCGAGCCACGGAGCGTCCAGGGCTGTCGGCCAAAACTGGACGAGCAGCCAGCGATCAATCCCACGCCCCGCGAGTCTGATTAGATGCTTTCCATCTCCCTTTAATGCACGGCGCATCAAATTTTAATCTGTAACATCGGGATAAAAGTTCAAACGCAAAACATATTGGGAGCGTTATGCAACGGAACATGTTGTTGTTGTCTCGGCTGCCAAGAGGAAGGAACCGCTAATTGCATCCAATCAGAGCCTTTGCCACTAAATGCTTTGATGCGTCTGTTGATCACATTATGAGGATGAGGATGGTGCCCGCTGTGTCTGTCTGTCCCCATCATCACATGATGGTGATGCTAATGGCCGTTGTGCTGGGCCCCTACCAGTTGCTGAGGTGGACGGCGGTACGTACTGGCGCAGCCCCTTCAGCAGTCTGTGCAGCCCGCGGCAGCTGGAGGAGTTCATCGTGATGGACACTGACGTCATCCGAGACCAGAAGCTTGGGGCAGGGGCCGGCCTGAGATCCAATAAGGTGTGTGTGTGTGTGTGTGTGTGTGTGTGTGTGTGTGTGTGTGTGTGTGTGGGTGTGTGTGTGTGTGTGTGTGTGTGTGGTGTGTGTGTGGTGTGTGTGTGTGTGTGGGTGTGTGTGTGTGTGTGTTGTGTGTGTGTGTGTGTGTGTGCTTGTGTTAAGGCCTTTTGTTTTGTGGTGCGTGTATCTGTGTGTGTGTCTGTTCTTGGGGTGCATGTGTTGTGTTGCCGCTTGAGAATAAATTGCATTATGGTGCAACATTGCTCTAATGTTGGAAGAGGGAAAAAAAATCAATAGATGGCTATTACATTATCCCTGAACCTGTGCTGCTTGAGATTCCAGGCTGAACAGGAAAATGCACAAAGTGGCTCAAACGGCGCACAACACTGCCTCACAATACCTCTCCTCTTCACTCATTAACTTTGTGCTTGTTTTCTGTCAAACATCCGTCTTTCCTGACCTGCATTTATTCAGAACAAATTAAATGTGAGGAGGCTGACAACTGTGTGTGTGTGTGTGTGTGTGTGTGTGTGTGTGTGTGTGTGTGTGTGTGTGTGTGTGTGTGTGTGTGTGTGTGTGTGTGTGTGTGTGTGTGTGTGTGTGTGTGTGTGTGTGTGTGTGTGTGTGTGTGTGTGTGCGCGCGCTCTCGCAATGCAGCACACATTGGCTGAGGTGTGGGTGCAGAAGACCTCAGAGTTGGACACCAATCAGCAGTACCACTGCCGCACGTTCCTGGGTCACCTGCTCAACATCGGAGACCTGGTGCTGGGGTAGGTCCTGTACTGCTAGTACTACTGCAGCTGCTGCTGCATGGGGGAAGACAGTTTGAACACAGACTCCAGGCAGGCTGGTGCACCGTGACTCACTGTTCTCTGGTCTTCCCTCCTTTCCTTGTAGCTTTGACTTTGCCAACTCAAATGTCAACGACGAGAACCTGAATAAGATGAATCCCCATCATGTTCCTGATGTGGTAAGTTGATGAATTACTGTGAATAAAAATTAATAAAAAGTGTTAAAAACCAACTCCCCTGTATGTCTGATTCTGAATGTACGGATCCAGTACAATTCCATGATTTCCTTATTGCTGAGATGCCCAATGACCAGGCCAAAAGCAGCATCATCGTCGTTATCACATAACGACGTTATCACATATATTGTTTGTCTTGGTCTAGAGGCACACACTTGATGGAAGATAAGATAGAATATGTTTGACACTGCCACCTAGTGGTCATGTACAGTAGTGATAAAAGACACTGGGACCTTTTTTTATTATGCACCACTTAACAAGCAAGTGACTGCGCTTTCAGGTGCTCATCAAGAAGAGCTACGACCGCAACAAGAGGGCAAAGCGAAGGAACTGGAAGCTGAAGGAGATGGACAGAGACCGCGAGGGTCTGGACTCTGATGATGAGAGGTACGCCCGTCCCCCGTGGCTCAGAGTTGTGGATAGTAAATTAAGTTTCGGCTGGACAGTCTATTTGGATTAGCCTGTCTTTACGCCACTTTAGACAATCACTGGACAAATGTCAGTTAGTCAGTGCTCAAGCAGAACCTGACTGCCTGGGGCTGCAGTTAACAGCATTATCTCGTTATCATTATCTCAATTGTGTTATCGTCTTGATGTTCGACCACAGACAATACCAAGACTTCCTCGAGGACCTGGAGGAAGACGAGGCTCTCAGGAAAAACATCAACATCTTCAGAGGTGAGTGGTTGGCCACGTTTGATCAACAGGTCTTGTTACCTGTACCTGTACACATCCTGAACCCGTCTACCTGCTCCTCAATGACAATGCTTCTCAGAATAAGTCATGGCAGTAACAACGGGTTGAGATCAAGCATGAATCCACCAGTGAATGTGGAGCTCTAGACTCTGTATTTATAACTGTATTTAACAGTATTTCTTCTGCGCCACCAGACACGTCCAAGATCCCGGTGGAGAGCGACACGGACGACGAGGGCGCGCCGCGCATCTCTCTGATGGAGATGCTGGAGGACCTCAGCCTATCGGACGCCACCGGAGGAGAGGGCGCCGACATGATGACTGACTGATTAGGAGGCCCCTGAGCAATCAAATTAGACCCTTGCCTGAGCACGCAGGATCAGCCTTCAACCTCCTGAAGTCCCATGGGTGGATGGGCACCAATTTATACATGTTAAAAAAAAAACACACACTTTCATCATTTCGTCTTTTATCTGTGCTTTAAGTGACTACTTCCCCACAGTTTAAGGCCCTTAAGGTGTCGCCAAGGCATAGCTTTTTCTTTTCAGACTCTCAGGAGGGCACATTTTCAGTGCTGCCCAAATTCTCACCAACTCTGTGCCACTTGGATCATGTTTTCAATTTACGGCCCTCACCGGTCATATGCAAATAACTTGTGAGCTTGTGTCCCCTCCACGTGAGGGGCTAGAGTTGTGTGAGTGTATGTATATACATTTTACTCGGTGGCCATTTAACTACACCATATAAAAAAAAAAATATTTACTGTCCTACATATTAACATTGAGTTTATGGTGGCCAATGGTGTAATGAAAGTACTAGCACCGTCTTAGAAACCTTGAAAATCGCTCGGCATGTGGCCCAGGAGCCATCATAAATTTTGAGCTTGGGCACTAGGGACTATACTTTATTAATACCTTTTTAATGCCACCATTAGGCAGCCACAGTGATCTCTGTGACACTGAGTTGTTCATGAATTGAGTGTGGGGGTCCCCCGCGATTTTGCTAATTTTTGTTTATTGAAAACTTTCTGTAAAGATAAAATGGCCATTCTGACCATTGGCCAATATATAGTACCAACAAATATTGCCATCAACAGCAGCTTGAGACTTGGACGAAGTACAGTGAATAATATGCTGTTAATATAAGGCCGTTTCAGTCTATCCCTCATTAAACACAGATGAGCGGCCATCGACTGCAGACATCAGCCTGGAGTAGTGGCTGCCAGCACTCTGGGAAAGAAAGTATTTCGTCTTGGAACGAAATCTGTAGTTTCAGAAGGACAAATTGGGCAACCTTCTGTCTGAAGGCTGGTTCTTCTTTTGTGTACTTTGTTCCCCTTCACAGCACGAAGGTTCTAAGTGCAGTGTTGCTTCTATTAAAAAAAAAGAAGCTTGTTGAGTGTGTGGTTGATGGTTAATAAGCAGGCCTCATCTGCGCCTGCAGTCATGCTGAGTAGTCTGGGTGGGTTTGAGGCTGCACACCTGTGGTGGATCTTAATCCAGGCCCGCAGGTTAAACCAACCATCACACCACCACACTGGGAGTAACACTAGCATTGCTTAGCAGGTACCGACCTGGCTCTGTTTTCATGACATTTTACAAAAATAAATCAGATTATTCAACATCAACTGCTTGTGTCCTTGTACAGGTGGAGCCCCTGTAAAGCCACGTAGGTGGTGTGTAGCAGCAGCAATTGCTACTGTGTATGTTATGCCCTCAAGGTGAATTATTGGAATGAACTAATTTAGAGCAATTTAAAGCAATTTTAGATTTAGTTGCATATCACCAGCACATGCATTTGTGTGTAGCACTGCAGCATAAACATGAATGTTGATTTAATTGCTTTCTCTTGGGAATATTCAAATATTTGTGTAACATCAAAATCAATGCAACTTAATCATCAATGGTTAGCTGTCTTTTAATTAAATCTAGAAATTCTCTGAGTGGCTTTTTGAGCAAACAAATTATGGCAGTCCAATTAATATATTTAGGTTTTAGGTTTGCAAGGTGAATTAGTAAAGGGAATATTATAAAGACTTGGTTTTTGTACATTTGCATGCTCTACAATTGCAATTCTCATCTCTGCCATGTGTGGGGAGTCAAAATGACCTCTAGGCGTCGCTGTTAATTACTTCTTAGTTGCTAGTCTGAACCGTTACTATGCCACAAAACGCGCTTCTAACTTTATTGTTGACTGAAATTCACAGACTGAATGTGTAAATGAACCTCCAATGACGATCCGAGCAAGGTACCTGCCTTACAGAAAACAACTGCTCAAATATTATCTCCAGTTGCACGTTTCTGGGGTCCAGCCAGGTGTGATTATAAGTGTGTGTGTGTGTGTGTGTGTGTGTAATGGGCCTTTATGTGTTTTGTGAGTGTGTGTCTGTCTGTCACTTGTGTTTACATATCAACACTGCGTATGGGTCTCTGCAATGCAAAGAGGAGACACGTCTGGGCGGTATTCCAGATAAACAGATTGAAAGCATCAAGGTGTTGCTTCAATACTGCGAATAATGTGACATAATAAAGCAATTAAAAGTTTTGCACACGCATTGCGTTGCGATTTTATTTGCACGGCAAAGGCAAGTTCATTTAGATATAGCACCATTCAAACACTAGGCCATTCATAGTGCTTTACAGAAGAAGCTTAGAAATAAAACCCAAGGAGTAAAAACAAAAAATAATGTAAAATATAAAAATAGAGTAAAGACGAAAAAATAATATAAAATATAAAATAACAAATAAATAATACATAATAAAAATAACGTAATATAATATTACATCTAAAAAAATCCAAATATAATATTCTGATATTTAATTAAAACAGAAATGTTGCTGATTTAAAGAGATAGAGTGTTGATGCGGGCCTCACATGTTCTGGAAGTTTGTTCCAGGGCTGTGGTGTATTGAAATGAAGAGCTACTTCACCATGCTGTGTTCAAACCCTGGGAACAGTGGGCAGGTCTGCAGCTCTAGTGGGCTCATAACACACAAGCAGATCACAGATAATGTTGTGCTTTGTAGACTATTAGTGATACTTTGAACTCAATTCTCTGGCAAACAGGGAGTCAGTGCAGTGATCTTAGCACTGGGGTGATGTGGTCTGCTTATAGTTAAAACTCTAGCAGCAGCGTTCTGGATCAGGCCTTGAAGTTATCAAGCCTTGCTGAAAATGAAAGCATGGATGAGTCTTTCTTTACCAGGACTTGTTTGGTCATCAACCCTTTAATTCTTGCTATGTTTTTACGGTGACAGTAGGCTGATTTTGTAATGGTCTTTATGTTGCCATTAAAGTTAAGGTCAGAGTCCAAAACTACACCAATATCTCGGACTTGTTTTTTTTTTTTTGTCTTCGTTGAGAGAGATTCAATATGAGCATTCACTTTAAGTCTTTCATCTTTGGCATACAAAATGATTCCTTCTGTTTTGTCTTTGTTTTATTTCTGACAATTAGGGCAACTGTCTTGACTTTCTGACTACAATACATTATAATAAAAATGGGTGCATCGTCAACATGTTGTCTGTCCTTAAATGACGTTTGATCACGTCTCTGCAAGCCCCGTTCAGGTGCTCCTGCTGCAGGTGAGCGGACGTTCCAGGTGAGCGAGTAGTGTGGGCGTGGCGTCGTGCTGATGGCGAATGAGTCCAGGTACTTCACTACTGAGTCCAGGTACTTCACTACTGAGTCCAGGTACTTTACTACTGAGTCCAGGTACTTTACTACTCAGAGCATCGCAAACTGGCACGGCAGCTTTTCGTTTACAGAAAGCAACGCGGGCGGCTGCTGCTGGTGTTGATGACAGCACCCAACTTTCACAACAACTGATCACAATCCGAGCCAGAGAAGGTGAGCGAATAAATTACATGAAATAAAATTATTGGTTTAAAAAAACAAAAAAAACAACCCAGAAAAAATAGCAATACAAAAAAAGTTTGGACAAAAGCGTCTGCCAAATGCCCTATAAATGTCATGTAAATTCATCTTTAATGGAACATTCAAAATAGATGGGGACATTTTTGGGCCACACCTATCGAATCAAATAGTAGTCCCAGAGAGTTGTGTAAAGTAAACTTATTCCCAACCAAAATCAGAATTGCATATCAATAATTCATAATAAGGGTTTCCTAAAATATAAGCGCCACTCATTGGTCCCAAATAAATAAATTCAAGTTTAGGGAACACTTGAACTCTGTATTATGCATTCGTATCCGTTGTAAATGAGACCTTTTTATTTACTCTCAAAGTAAATTCTAGGAGCGTCAGGTCGCGGCTCCTGCTGGCCCCGCCCCCTTACTGTTACGCGCGTCTTCGTTGTTGCCGCGGAAAACGTCGCTTCGAGGGAGGCGACACTGCTTATAAACATGCTCTCAAATCACATCAATAATAATAATAATAATAACAACAATACTAATAATAATAATGATTTATTATTATTATTATTATTATTACTGTTGTTGTTATTCTTATTCTTATTCTTAATAATAATCTCTATAATTAATAATAACTCTTCTCTGTTAGTGCTCTGATTGGCTCTGTATATCATGTATACTGTATATCATACATGATAATAATCAACAATTAACAGTATAATAGAAGTATAATTCATGTCATAAAAGTATGTTCAACTTAGTAGATGATCGCAGACTCTCAAGCCTCACTTTTTGTCTTATGTTTGCTTCTCAATAATGAGAGACGTACACATATTTGAATATTTACTGTAACTTTTCTTGTGATGTACCAAATGTTCTTAATCCTTAACAAATGGCATGTATTTGTGCTCGGTAACACTATTTTTATATTGATGTGTAGCATTTTACATTTACCATTTCACATTTACCATGAAGAGGTTAATGAAGAGGTAACGCCTCCTTCTGCGTTCAAGTGTGTGTGGCTCGTTTGGTGTTTTCATCCTCTGTCTCCGTGTCATACGTCACACTCGCACCCTGCCACCACATGCTCCCTACACGCCTTGTTCACATGCTCCGTACACACCCTTGTTCTGTGTTAAGGCATCATCTGTTTTCCCCCCATCCCGCCACATACCGGCACATCTTTGTAACAAATCTTTTGGTTTATGTCTTTTCTCTCTCTCTCTGCACTGTTTGCACCTTGTTTTTGCACGTTCACCGTTTCCCCTCTGTTCTGTTCTTTACCCCCACCTCCACCCACACCCACCTCCACCACACCCACCCACACCCACTCCCCACCACCCCGCCTTCCCCCTGCTCCACCTCCGCCTGCAGGATGGCCTTTAAGACCTTGACGGAGTACCTGGCATGGCTGTACTTCCAGTACCTGCTCATCACGGGCATCTATGTCCTGGAGCCCTGGGAGAAGTCCATCTTCAACTCGGTTCTCTTGTTCGTCGTCGCCATGGTGGTCTACACCTCCTATGTCTTTGTGCCCATTCACGCGCGGCTGGCGCTGCGCTTCTTCGCCGGGGTCTTTGGCGGGCAGACCGAGAACGCCATGACCCTCATGAGCTGAGCGCAGACGGAGAAATGTCCCTTACCTCCCCTCTTAGCATTGCCTCCAGTGTCGCCGCGTTCTTCAGGTTGGCTGGAGGTCTCTCATGGATCCTCTAACCACCCTAACCCCCCCCCCCCCCCCCCCCCCCCCCCACATCACATGCCCCACAGCCCTGCCCCTTCAACCGTTGGTATTAGACACATGCTTCCATGTTCCTCTCATGCTCCCTCCACTGTGGTAGCACTTGTATGTTTTTTTTGTTTTTGCATGGAAGGAACTTTCCAGAGAAGGTATATTTGCATGCTTGTCCATTACCACGGCCACATCCTTTGTCCGAAGAAGCAGCTTTTCCATCACGTGGAGTTTTATTGTCTTACTCTCATGTTTGTGTGTTGATTGTTGTTCCCTGCCTGTGGATGATGCCATTTAATCACTGAGCATTGAGGCCCCTATGAGAGAGAGAGACTGATTTTGACCACATAATAACACGCACTGAGATATACAGTCACCTCTTATCCATGCCCCTTCCCTGGTTAACTATGTGAACAAAGAGATAAGTATTACAGGAAAAGGCCCCATCTATCTACCTACACATCCAAAAAGGCATCAATCAGGGAAAGTCCTCGGGATTGATTTATTATCCATCGGTCAATACAAGTGGGAAACCGAAAATGGCTTCCATGTTTGCTTAGCCCTCGCCTTATCGGCAGTGTTTTTAAACTGCTGGTATGCCGCGTGTACACTCGGTACACGCGGCCATGCCGCTGTGGTTTTATCAACACACAACTCCTCAGTGCAGTTTAAGCTCTTAATGCAAAACATACAATTAATGGGACGCATTAACAATGGCCTGAATGAAAAGGTAAGCCTTTGACTGGGCCGGCCAAACTTCTGTTGTTTTTAACCCGCAGTTGAACTGTGGAGACAGATCTGGGGCACATCGAATCACTAGTGGTTTTCTGGAGAAACTTTTTACACTTTAGATGAAGGGCTTTTTGGAGTTGATAAAATTGTATATTTACACTGTACTTTATTTACACGGTATTACATATTTATATACACATGGTAAAGCTTGGCTGGTTACAATGCCAATTACCCAAAAATATTATTTATACGTTTTCCTCAATTCTTTCTGTGGATATAAACATGTTGTTGTTTCCCATTGTGTAAAATGTTTTTATATGTGGTTTGCTGCAGTAGGAGATGCTCTGTTTGTCTTCAATAAGTTAATGAGCCTAAAGGTTATGTCCACATTTTTTTATATCTTAATGTATCACTGCTATATTCAGAAAATAAATGTAATCTCACATAAACGTTGGCTTCAAATCCTTTCTCTGGTAACCTGGTCATAGTCTGTTCATACATCAGTATTTACGAAGGCATAATAAGACGTTTTTAATTATTATTCCAAGAGATCTGTTACTTAAAACTTAATCATTCTCAGACAGACAGAATAAACATCAGGGCAATAGTTGACAAAGTTGGCTGGAAAACAAATCTGCGTGCCCATTTCTCACCCAGACCAAATATACTGCATTCAGTTAATAACAATAAGAGGCAGAGCCACCAAACAGGTTGTGTGTTGGGACAGCGTACCACCTTGTCGACTACACCCCCAGCTAGCTCCCTTTATCAGGGAGTCTGCATTGTACCACCAAACCACCACGTCACATTTTCAGCCTTCAACTACTCTTGACTGGAAAATATTTAGATTTATTCATAGTTACATACATTACTTTACATACTGGCTGTGCATAGCCTGTGAATTTCCATCTGGGGACCAATCGAACCATATTGATATAATATAATAATTGGTGTATAGATTATATTTTGTATTGTTGTTTTAATCTACAAAGTAACTAATCACTAAAGCTGTCAGGTAAATGTAGTGGAGTAAGAATGACAGTATTGCCTCTGAAACAGAGTGGATTAGCAAAAAGTAGAAATACTCAATAAAGTGCCTCCGATTTGTACTGAAGCACAGTACTTGTGCTTTAACACAGTACTTCATTACTTTCCTCCCCTCCCTGAGTGTGGATGTTTCAGGTGCAGATGTTAGGTTATCACAAACAAATCTGATCAGATTAGGAAGCAAAAGAATAAAAACAAAACAAAAGAATGTCAAATGTCTTCAAGGCAATTTCCTCTTCCATTTCCTCCTTTGTCATGTTGCTGTACGAAATGATTAAAACACATAAGGGTAGATTTTAAAACTAGATGTTAGAGACACGATATGAAAAGTGCATTCCATATTTGTTGTCAGGAGGTGTGTGCATGCTCACAGGGACTTCCTTCTGCTGCCTTGTGTTTACAGTTGACGCAGAGGTCAAGAGGTTATCAGATTCCGGACCAGGTGCTAACCAGCTTTCCACTGACAGTGGGCTGCTAACACGGCACAGGCAGCCTATATGCTTCTCACAGCGAACTCACGGTCTGTTATTCATTGTTCATGACATGGACCAAGGTTTCATTAAGAGTGTCAAATGACAAATGAAAACCCAGGAACTCATCGCAACGGTCTCTTAATGTCTTAACACAACAAAGGTGAACCCCTTCCTCTCTCACCAATATACATTAGATGACATCACCACAGGTTTAAGTTTGCAAGGAGACCCCGGAAAGTATTCAAATATTGATATGCTGTATGTGTGTATGTAGGCCTGTGTGCCCCTAGGGGTACTTTAAAGGATTGCAGGGGGTACTCAGAACATGAACGTGAACATTTTTGTTGTTGTTTTAATAGTCCACCATGAAGAAAATGAATTAACACTTAAAAATACTTAATGAGTCCTTAATACAATTGAGTAAATCGGAATAGCATATAGTAACAACTTTGGTGAATCCTTCCACTAAGAGCATATCACTTCAACTTTAAAGGGGTACATCATTTAAAAAGATTGTTTGAGAACCACTGTGCTAACGCAACGTGACGGCAACAGTGAGTTGGTTCAGGTTCAAGAAAAACACACGCAAGTCTTTTTATGTTTACATTGACCAGCTTATGTTTCCAACTGTGCTGTAGTGCTGCTGCCTGTGCTATACTATTCTACAAAGGCTGTGTCCATGGTAATGACGGGGGTGTCTGTTGTAGTGCCATTTACCGGTACCTTGATGGACAGGACAATAGAGGGCACATGCACAAGGTCATGTGACATGTGCTCACAAGTATACACTTACAGAATACACTCGACGCCACCGCATGCTAGGAGTGATTAACGTTTGTTTCATTAAGTTGATAAGTATGTTTTTGATAATAGCATTGGATATCAAACACACACACACACACACAAACACAGACAATTTGTCTAAAATACAATATAATCCAATCTAGTCTTTCTCTCTCTCCCATGTATGCCGATCCTTCCACTTTGTCATTTCAGGGTCAATGTTTGAACACCTTGAACAAACATAACCTAACCCGGCATCCTGCAATGTCACACCACATGGATGGCACTCCCAGATTCCCAAATATATTTCCTGACAATAAACGTGCGTGGGAACACATTTTTGTGCTTCATTTCCTCATAATATATCACTCCCACTTCTGTGTTTGCATTATTTCCATGTGGACATAAGCACCTGCAGGGGTGTGACAGACCAGATGATGGTGAAACAGAGTCCCGCCAGGGGCAACATGCCATGCCCTCTGCCGACCCTGCCCCTGTCCCCGCCATCCCCGTCCTGCCTGCTCTTCCTTCTACCTCCCCCCGCCCCCAGCTGATCTACCCCCTGGTTCTGGACCTGCTAACCACCACCACCCCACCACGTCCTTCCCTGCCGGTACCCCACTGCCGCCCATACAAGGGACGTGACACTGGAGTTCTCCCCCCTCCAGCCCCCACCTGTTCCCCGCTCCAACCTCACCTGTTCCCCGCTCCAACCTCACCTGTTCCCCGCTCCAACCTCACCTGTTCCCCGCCGTTGGAGCGGGGAACAGGTGAGGTTGGAGCGGGGAACAGGTGAGGTTGGAGCGGGGAACAGGTGACGTTGGAGCGGGGAACAGGTGAGGTTGGAGCGGGGAACAGGTGAGGTTGGAGCGGGGAACAGGTGAGGTTGGAGCGGGGAACAGGTGAGGTTGGAGCGGGGAACAGGTGAGGTTGGAGCGGGGAACAGGTGAGGTTGGAGCGGGGAACAGGTGAGGTTGGAGCGGGGAACAGGTGAGGTTGGAGCGGGGAACAGGTGAGGTTGGAGCGGGGAACAGGTGAGGTTGGAGCGGGGAACAGGTGAGGTTGGAGCGGGGAACAGGTGAGGTTGGAGCGGGGAACAGGTGAGGTTGGAGCGGGGAACAGGTGAGGTTGGAGCGGGGAACAGGTGAGGTTGGAGCGGGGAACAGGTGAGGTTGGAGCGGGGAACAGGTGAGGTTGGAGCGGGGAACAGGTGAGGTTGGAGCGGGGAACAGGTGAGGTTGGAGCGGGGAACAGGTGAGGTTGGAGCGGGGAACAGGTGAGGTTGGAGCGGGGAACAGGTGAGGTTGGAGCGGGGAACAGGTGAGGTTGGAGCGGGGAACAGGTGAGGTTGGAGCGGGGAACAGGTGACGTTGGAGCGGGGAACAGGTGAGGTTGGAGCGGGGAACAGGTGAGGTTGGAGCGGGGAACAGGTGAGGTTGGAGCGGGGAACAGGTGAGGTTGGAGCGGGGAACAGGTGAGGTTGGAGCGGGGAACAGGTGAGGTTGGAGCGGGGAACAGGTGAGGTTGGAGCGGGGAACAGGTGAGGTTGGAGCGGGGAACAGGTGAGGTTGGAGCGGGGAACAGGTGAGGTTGGAGCGGGGAACAGGTGAGGTTGGAGCGGGGAACAGGTGAGGTTGGAGCGGGGAACAGGTGAGGTTGGAGCGGGGAACAGGTGACGTTGGAGCGGGGAACAGGTGAGGTTGGAGCGGGGAACAGGTGA